>JARQOD010000010.1:114525574-114656294 GCA_033576555.1 Oophaga sylvatica | reverse complement strand
ATGTTGTTAACCTTTTTTCTATTTTGGCAAATATGTATGTTTCACAACTTCCATGCTCTTCACCTTTTTAACTTTTGCCAGTGCCACACTTTCTCCTTCATAATCTTCAGCAGCATCATCTTTCTCATCAAATTATTCTTCATCTTCACCTTCTTAATCTTCTTCTTAAACTTCTTGCTATTCATGTTTTTGTTTACATTACTCATATTGTTATTATTAAACTAATTAATCTTCTTCATATTCAAATTCTTCATCTTCTTCCTCTTCATCTTCTTCATCATATTCTTATTTGTGACAGAGATTCCTGTACTTGTAATCTGTAAAAGTATGAATTGTTCATCCTTCCGTTCTTGCTGTCACAAAAGATTTAAATTACAACAGTATTTGTCCGTGTTCAGTTTAGCCTGCAGCAGCAGCAGGCATTTTCCAGGGGCACCACGAGGAGGAACGGACTCACCCCCATACACTGCTTAGTCTTCTTCTGCTTAGAATTTAGAGCATATATTTTGCTCTTCATTTTGGTCTTATACTTCATGTTCTTCTGCTTTTTGATCTTTTGCTTATTGTTCTTCTGTCTCTTGTTCTGTATCTTGTAGTTTGTCTTAACCTTCTTTGTCCTGTTGGTGATCTTCTTCTGGGTAATCTTTTATTTTTTCTTTGTGATGGTGTTCAGGCTGGTTGGCTTCATGCTCGTCGTCCTTGTTGTCGTCATCTTCTTCTGGGTGGTCTTTAATGTCGTCTAATTTCCGAGAAACAGCTGACGTTACTGGAACCCTGACGGGTATCAGATGGAGCAAGAGACAATGGAAGTAACGAGGACCAGCTGACTGTGCTGGACCCCGGACGGGTAGCAGAAGGAAAAGAGGCAATGTCACAACCGAGTACCAGCTGACGTTACTGTGACATGGTTACTAAGCAGGAGGTACCTGTGCTCCAAAGCACTACCAAGGACCAGCAGACGTTGCTGGAACTCAGATACGGAGATGGAGGCACCTAGGCCAAAGGCACTGGGGAGAACCACTTGACGGTACTGGACCCCGGACGGGTAGCAGAAGGAAAAGAGGCAATGTCACAATCGAGTACCAGCTGACGTTACTGTGACACGGTTACTAAGCAGGAGGTACCTGTGCTCCAAAGCACTACCAAGGACCAGCAGACGTTGCTGGAACTCGGATACGGAGATGGAGGCACCTAGGCCAAAGGCACTGGGGAGAACCACTTGACGGTACTGGACCCCGGACGGGTAGCAGAAGGAAAAGAGGCAATATCACAACCGAGTACCAGCTGACGTTACTGTGACACGGTTACTAAGCAGGAGGTACCTGTGCTCCAAAGCACTACCAAGGACCAGCAGACGTTGCTGGAACTCGGATACGGAGATGGAGGCACCTAGGCCAAAGGCACTGGGAGAACCACTTGACGGTACTGGACCCGGACGGGTAGCAGAAGGAAAAGAGGCAATGTCACAACCGGTACCAGCTGACGTTACTGTGACACGGTTACTAAGCAGGAGGTACCTGTGCTCCAAAGCACTACAAGGACCAGCAGACGTTGCTGGAACTCGGATACGGAGATGGAGGCACCTAGGCCAAAGGCACTGGGGAGAACCACTTGACGGTACTGGACCCCGGACGGGTAGAAGAACGCACCCATGAAAATGTAAGTTGACAGGACGCAAGCCGTCCGCAGTTACCGAATCACACAGTCCTACAGTGGGTGCTTATCCTATTGTCACAATGGAAACCGCCTTTATTTACATATCCCACAGCACACATAGGAATCACCTAAACTGCAGGCACCATAGAGTCGACTAACCCGAATGCAACACGACAGCACAACTTATTGGAGGATAATTGACGTTCACACTGCCAGGAAACAGCTGTCGTGCTGTAACCAGGCTGGCCAGGAGTCAGTACCCCTGCCAATTACTTACGAGCAACAAATGGCGGTGTTGTAGCCCAGGGAGTAGAGTTCAGGTGGTAGAAAGATGAACATAACAGGAGACATGGAAAACGTTGCCAAACAGTTATTTAATCTGAAAACGGACAGGCAAATTCAGGTGAGATCCATGCCTTGTTCATTTTCAGAAAAGTAAGCCGGTCTACATTCTCTGAGGATAGTCGCATGCGACGGTCTGTTACTACACCACCTGCAGCACTAAAGACACGCTCAGATAATACACTGGCAGCAGGGCAAGCCAGCACCTCCAATGCATACTGGCTAAGCTCTGGCCATGTATCCAACTTAGAGACCCAAAATTTGAAAGGGGAAGAGGCATCTGGGAGTACACTTAGAGGGAAAGCCAAGTAGTCTGTCACCATCTTACGGAAACGTTTCTTCCTGGTGACTGGAGCCGTCTCGGATGGTGTAGACCTTGCTGGCGCTGTCACAAAATTTTGCCACATTTGTAACATACAGTTCTTGCCCTGTGCAGAGGCGCTGCTTCTGATCCCTCTTGTTGTAGAGGTGTCTACACTGCCTCGACGCACAGAGCTGCTTTGTAAAGCAGTAGCAGCAGCAGCAGCACCTCTCTCGGCTGGAATGTACAACAGTATGGATTGCACCAGTGTGTCTTGGTACTCCTGCATTTTACGGTCCCGGTTCACCGGTGTGATGAGGGTTTGTAAGTTGTCCCGGTAGCGAGGGTCTAGGAGGGTGTACACCCAATAATCTGACGTGGTGAGAATGTGGGCGATGCGGCGGTCGTTTCTCAGGCACTGAAGCATGAAATCAACCATGTGCTGCAGACTCCCAACTGGCCAACAAAGACTGTCCTCTGGAAGAGGCGTCATCTCTGCCTCCTCTGCATCACCCCACCCTCGCTCTACATACTGACTAGAGCGTTGTGTACCTCCCTCTGTAGGGATTTCTTCCTCCTCCATTGACTCCTCCTCCTCCTCATCCTCCTCACAAAGTGAGCCCTGCCCAGCCCTTTGTGAGGAACCACGTTGCGATGACTGTCCTGAAGGTAATTGAATTTGTGACTCCTCATCCTCCACCTCTTCCAAAACCTCTTCCTTTAGTGCTTTCAGTGATTTCTGAGGCAGGCAGATAAGGGGGACAGTCATGCTGACTAGTGCATCATCTGCACTCGCCATCCGCGTTGAGACATCAAACGCACGCAAAACGTCGCAGATGTCCTTCATAGAGGCCCACTCAGTAGTGGTGAAGTGTGAACGGCGCAAATTGCGAGTTGATTGCGCCTGTTGCAGTGATACTCCATTACTGCTGGCTGCTGCTCACACAACCGCTCCAACATATGTAACGTGGAATTCCACCTGGTGGGTACGTCACATATGATGCGATGTTCAGGAAGGCAAAATCTGACTTGCAGAGCTGCAATGCGCGATCTGGCCATGCTGGAACGTCGCAAGTGAGCGCACTCTAGGCGGACCTTGTGCAGCAGTGCATCAAGATCCGGATAGTCCCTCAAAAAACTCTGCACGACCAAGTTGAGCACATGTGCCAGACATGGTATGTGAGTGAGGTTGCCAAGGCCCAGAGCTGCCACCAGATTTCGGCCATTGTCACACACTACCAAGCCTGGCTGGAGATTAGCTGACAAAAACCACACATCGCTCTCCTGCTTGATGGCATCCCAGAGCTCCTGCGCTGTGTGGCTTCGATTCCCCATGGGAATTAATTTCAGTACGGCCTGTTGACGTTTGGCCACGGCTGTGCTCATATCGGTCGCAACAGGTAAGCGTTCACGGGTCCATGTGGAGGTATACCGTGACGGCTCGTGCAGCGATGATTCTGAGGAACTGGAGTAGGAGGAGGAATCAATGTGCACAGACTGGATTCCTGCAATCCTTGGAGTTGGCAGAACACTTACAGCGCCACTGGCAAGATCTGTACCCGGCTCCACAACATTGACCCAATGGGCAGTGAGGGAAAGGTATCGTCCCTGGCCATGGGTACTGGTCCACGCATCGGTGGTCAGGTGGACCTGCTACTGACGGCGTTTAGTAGCGCATGTTTAATGTTTCCCTCGACATGTTTTTGCAGAGCAGGGACAGCTTGCCTGCTGAAATAAAATCGGCTTGGCACATTATATTGTGGGACTGCCAATGCCATAAAGTTCCTGAAACTGTCAGTCTCCACCAGCCTGAATGACAGCATTTCAAGGGACAGGAGTTTTGCAAGGCCAGCATTCAGAGCCTGTGCTTGTGGATGGTTTGCCGAGTATGGCCGTCTTTTATCCCATGCCTGTGTTACCGATGGCTGTTTTTTGTTCTGGGAGTGTGACGATGACTGTGAACTTGCTGCAGTGGGTGGAATAACAGTTTGTCTATGGACAACAGTGACCGAGGTTCTTCCATGGAGATCCTGTGAGGAAGCCGAAACAGGTGTGTGAGAGCTGGAGGTAGAGGCTCGAACATGACCTAAAGATGTAGGTGCTGCTGTAGGTTGGCCTACATCTCCAGTGTGTCTTTGGAACTCAGCTACGTGCTTTGTCCGTACATGTGTCCACATATTTGTGGTATTCAGGTTCCTGATATTTTTACCTCTTTTAACTTTTTGCTTACACAGCTTGCATTGAACATAGCAAAAATCATCTACAAGTCTGTCAAAAAAGGACCACGCAGTGCAAGTCATGGGAGCGCCAATTTTGACAGTTCTAAGAGAACTGCTCCCAACAGGTGCCAAACTGGAGGCTACAGGCAAGCGAGTCTGCAACCTACCTCTCCCTCCTCTTTGTACCGTTGGGACAATCTCTTCCTCAGAGCTGCTCCCACCACCTTCCTGTTGCTCACGCCATGTTGGGTCTCGGACTTCATCATCTCCACTACCCTCTTCCAACACCTGCTGCTGTTGGATGGTCTGGGCAGCACCATGCTCCACAAAACCTGGCACCTGAGTCTCATCATCATCATAAGATGCGTTCTGCGGTGTGCTGTCCATCGGCACTGGCTCACCCGCCTCTTCAGATTGAGAGAGACACAGCTGTTGCGCATCACTGCATACTCCCTCTTCTTCAAATTGCAGAATGCTGCTTGCCTGTGCCCGTGTTTGCGAGCCAACAGATTCTGAGAACAGAAGCAGAGACTCAGCTGGCTCCTGTACAGAACTCTCTGACTGCCTGGGCAATTTGACAGGCGGTGAACAGACAGATGGTTGCTCAACAGTGTTGTGTTCCTGAGAGGAGGTGGAAGGAATTGAAGTCGATGCATTGGCTGCCATCCAACCAACAACGGCTTCAATTTGTTCTTCCAGCAGCAGGGGGGCACGCCGAGCTCCTACCAAAGTGCGCATAAAGGAACGCTCACGGGGAAAACTGGTGGATGCTGTGTCACTGAGGGCGGCAGCAGCCACAGAATCCCCACGTCCCCTCCCTGCTGAAACTCCACGGCCACGACCACGTGCCTTACTCACTGACTTCTTCATCTTGGTAGATTGATAAAGAAAGTCAGAAAAGTTATAAGGCCTAAGTGTGGTTATTACGCAGAGACTGAAGTGAACACTGAAACACAACTGTTCACAATCTGTGAAAGGCTACTCCTTTGTCTACTTCTATAGTGTTTGCAACCAATGTATTGTATACGGATGGAAGCGCGTCACACTAATAGATTATATTTTAAATCGAATGGAGCAGAAACAATTGGAGATAAATGAAAAGGATGAGCCACTGAGACACGCTCAGCAGAGTACAAGCAGCAGTGCTTGAACAAGTAACTGGAGCGTGATGTGCACTCAAAAAATAAAAAACACAGACTGAAGTGAACACTGAAACACAACTGTCCACAATCTGGGAAAGGCTACTCCTTTGTCTACTTCTATAGTGTTTGCAACCAATGTATTGGATACGGATGGAAGCGCGTCACACTAATAGTTAAATTGCATGGAGCTGCAAGAATTACACTGAAGGAAAAAAAAAAGAGTCTGTGAGTGACATGTGCAGATGCCTACAGACAGCGTTGCATGCAGAGCAAACTGCAGCGTCACCTGCACTCACACACACCTTGCAGAGCTGTTAAAACAACACTGCAGGCAAAAGGAAGCTTTACACAGCGGTTGGTGCTAGCCTGCCTACAGCACAGTACACTAAATCGCAATCTCTAACTGTCCCTCAGAGTCAGCACAGCAGCGTTCTGTCCCTTACTGAATTCACAGCACAGTGACGCTAAAATGGCGGCAGCGCCTTTTATAGTGCATTCTGACATCATTTCAGCATCCAATCACAGCCATGCCATTAGTTAACATGACCGCAGCAGTACAGGATGTGCCCACACTTCTTAGGATTCCTCATTGGCTGACAAAAATCACATTGCCTCGCAAAGAATTATGGGAACTTCCGATTCCGGTATTCGATAAGACGAAAATATCGAAACGAATTATCGAAAGGCCGATAGAGCTAATATCGGCCGATAGCCGATATTTGCATTATCGTATCGCTCAACACTACTCAGTAATGATTTGACCAGAATACAAAAAGCAGAAAATCGGCAGTGTATCAGAAGCGTACAGCTTTATACAGTTTTGGGTGAAATTATAAATCTCCGTATATATTTCCGGAGTCACACAAAAAAGCTCACTCAGTATGTATTTGACCAGAATACAAAAAGCAGAAAAACTGTACTGTATCAGAAGCATACAGCTGTATACAGTTTTGGTGAAATTTTAAATCTCTGTATATATTTCCAGAGTCACACACAGACGCTCACTCAGTATGGATTTGACCTGAATACAAAAGCAGAAAAATGGTACTGTATCAGTAGCGTACAGCTATATACATTGTAGGGGAAATTTTAAATCTCCATATATATTTCCGGAGTCACACACAGATGCTCACTCAGTATGGATTAGACAAGAATGCAAAAAGCAGAAAAACGATACTGTATCAGAAGCGTAGAGCTGTATACAGTTTGGGGTGAAATTTTAAATCTCTGTATATATTTCTGGAGTCACACACAGACGCTCACTCAGTAATGATTTGACCAGAATACAAAAAGTAGAAAATCGGCAGTGTATCAGAAGCGTACAGCTTTATATAGTGTAGGGTAAATGTTAAATCTCCGTACATATTTCAGGAGTCAGACACAGACTCTCACTCAGTATGGATTACACCTGAAAACAAAAAGCAGAAAAAGGGTACTGTATCAGAAGCATACAGCTGTACACAGTGTAGGGGAAATTTTAAATTTCCTATATGTTTCCGGAGTCACACACAGACGCTCATTCAATATGGATTAGACCAGAATACAAAAAGCAGAAAAATCGGTACTGTATCATAAGCATTCAGGTGTGTTCAATGCAGGGTAAATTTTAAATCTCCGTTTATATTTCTGGAGTCACACACAGACGCTCACTCAGTATGAATATGACCAGAATTCAAAAAAAAAAATTGGTACTGTATCAAAAGCGTACAGCTGTTTACAGTTGGGGTGAAATTTTAAATCTCTGCATATATTTCCGGAATCACACACAGACTCTCACTCAGTTTGTATTTGACCAGAATACAAAAACAAGAAAAATGGTACTGTATCAGAAGCGTAGAGCTGTATACAGTTTGGGGTGAAATTTTAAATCTCTGTAGATATTTCCGGAGTCACACACAGACACTCACTCAGTAATGATTTGACCAGAATACAAAAGGTAGAAAATCGGCAGTGTATCAGAAGGGTACAGCTTTAAACAGTGTAGGGTAAATGTTAAATCTCCGTACATATTTCCGGAGTCACACACAGACTCTCACTCAGTATGGATTAGACCAGAATACAAAAAGCAGAAAGATTGTACTGTATCAGAAGCGTACAGCTTTATACAGTTTTGGGTGAAATTATAAATCTCCGTATATATTTCCGGAGTCACACAAAGAAGCTCACTCAGTATAGATTTGACCAGAATACAAAAAGCAGAAAAACGGTACTGTATCAGAAGCATACAGCTGTATACAGTTTTGGGTGAAATTTTAAATCTCTGTATATATTTCCAGAGTCACATACAGACGCTCACTCAGTATGGATTTGACTTGAATACAAAAGCAGAAAAACGGTACTGTATCAGAAGCGTACAGCTGTATACAGTGTAGGGGAAATTTTAAATGTCCCTATATATTTCCGGAGTCACACACAGACGCTCATTCAATATGGATTAGACCATAATACAAAAAGCAGAAAAATCGGTACTGTATCATAAGCATGCAGGTGTATGCAATGTAGGGTAAATTTTAAATCTCCGTTTATATTTCTGGAGTCACACACTGTTATGGGTCTGCGGAACACACCAAATATATAATGTAGAAAGGTGCGTTCGCAGCCGGGTCCACCGTGCAAGCGGAGCTTGCTGCTAGTAAAAATGGCGCGAGAAGCAAACTCTGTTATCCCGCAGAGTCACCAACATAAACGCCGTAATGCGCTGTGGCTATGAGTGCGAACTCTGTTACTCCACAGAGCCGCTAGATGGAGAACCGCAGCGCTATATGGCGATGTGTGCGTACTCACTAGACACAACTGAGTGGCAAAGAAAACACGCTAGGGCGATGACTAGCTTTGAAAGCGAACCCTGTTACGTCACAGGGCCGCTGAGAAAAAGCACTGTGTCCTGTAAGGCTCTCAGGTACACAGTTAAGTGCTAAGCGTACATAAAGCGTGATCATGTGCTAATGTCCTCGCGGGAGTCACCCGCAATCTATGGCGTCTGAACGCCAGACCCTGAATACGGCAATCAAAACTCACCGGTTATGCCGGTAATCTAGGGCATCTAGGACACCGACCCTGACCAGCTACCATACCAAACTCCTCACCGATTAAGTCGGTATTCTAGTGGCTTATTTCAGCCGGGTCCCTATCCACACATACACATGACCACACTGGCGCATAGCATACACTGGTTGATATTAGCGCATGGCGGCCCAGCCATGCTACCCTTTTATAGCAACAGCTACAGGACCTTCCAGGAACAAGGACCAATGAGAAACTGTTACAAACACATGTAGCTACATGACCTTCCTGGCGGACCAATAGGAGCCGCTACAGCACCTGAACATGTGATCCCTGATCTCCTTGAGAGATCTCACTCTGGGCATGCTCAGAAGGGAAAACGCAGGACTTTGTCCCAAAGACGTCTGCTCCAGCACTGGCTATAATAGCAGATCCAGGAAAGGCAGCAGCAAGTCACTGCACAGTAGTGGAGTGGGCAAGATGCTTGGACCGACGTCTCTGCTGAGCAGGCTCCACTGCGGCCGGAGATGAATGGGAGACCGCAGCGGGACGGGTTCGAGACTCCCCTTGTGCAGCAGCGGGAAATCAAACCCTAACATTACCCCCTCTAGGGCCCCCCCTTCTTTGGGCCTCACTGCGCTCAAAGGCAGCGATGAGCTGCAGAGCGTGAACATGCTCGGCAGGCTCCCAGGATCTATCCTCAGGCCCATAACCCGTCCAATCCACCAAATAAAATTTTTTGAATCGTACCACCTTGCACCCAACAATGGCGTTCACTTCATGATCGTCGGTAGATGAACCCGACGTCCCGGCAGATGACTCGGAAAACCGGGAAATGGCCACGGGTTTCAAGAGGGACATGTGAAAGGTGTCAGTGATACCAAGGCGAGGCGGAAGGGCTAGGCGGTAAACCACCGGGTTCACCTGCTCAAGAACTTTAAAGGGGCCCAAAAAGCGAGGTGCCAACTTGGTGGACTCTACCCGTAGCCTGATGTTTTGGGCAGAAAGCCACACTAGGTCACCCGGAGCAAATGTAGGAGCGGGGCGCCGATGGGCATCGGCCGAAGACCTCATCCTCTCTTTGGAGGCCTTAATGGCATCCTGAGTGCGGTCCCAAATGTCCCGTGCCTCCACAGCCCAGTCTGCCACCCTGGAATCGGCGGAAGACACGGGCATAGGCACTGGTACCCGTGGATGCTGACCGTAGTTCAGGAGGAATGGGGTCTGTCCGGTGGAGTCAGCCACAGCATTATTTAGAGCGAACTCAGCCCACGGTAGCAAGGATGCCCAGTCATCCTGCCTGGCAGAGACAAAATGTCGCAAGTATGTGACCAAGGTCTGGTTGGCCCTCTCTACCAACCCATTCGTCTCTTGATGGTATGCAGAGGAGAGATTCAACTCAATGCTGAGTAGACGACACAGCTCTCTCCAGAACCGAGACGCAAACTGGGGACCTCGATCACTGACAATTTTGTCTGGCATACCGTGTAGGCGGAAAATATGCCTAATGAATAATGCTGCCAAGGCCCGTGCAGACGGTAACCGTGGTAACGGCACTAAGTGCACCATTTTGTTGAAGTGGTCGGTTATCACCCAGATGATGGTGCAGCCCCGAGACTTGGGTAAGCCCACCACAAAATCCATCCTGACCATCTCCCAAGGCCTGTCTGCCACCGGTAAAGGAAAAAGTAACCCAGCTGGCCGTTGTCGAGGGGAATTATTCTTGGCGCAGGAGACGCACGCCTGAACGTATTCCCTGACGTCACGGGCCATCTGCGGCCACCAGTATGTCCTCGCCAGCAACTCAGAAGTCCTTTTGGTCCCAAAATGTCCACCCACCCTGGACGAATGTGCCCAAGAGAGTACTTCCGGTCGCAAATTGGTGGGCACAAAAGTCTTGCCCGGAGGCACAGACTCAAGCGAAACCGGAGTCACCGTTCTTAGGCTTTCTGTGGGGACAATCAGCCGAGGCTCCTCCTCCACCTCCTCAGAGGACACCACGGAGTGGGATAGAGCATCTGCGCGAATGTTCTTCTCACCGGAGAGGAAATGGAGGGTGAAATGGAACCGGGAGAAAAAAAGGACCATCTGGCCTGATGGGAATTTAGCCGCTGGGCTGTCTGCAAATACACCAAGTTCTTGTGGTCTGTGAACACTTGGAAGGGGAAGCGAGCCCCCACCAGAAGATGTCGCCACTCGGAGAAGGCCAACTTCATAGCCAGTAACTCCCTGTCCCCGATGGAATGATTCCTCTCTGCTGGTGTAAAGGTTTTGGAAAAGAAGAAGCAGGGATGCTTCCGACCCTGGGCATCCTTTTGAAAAAGGACTGCTCCAGCACCAACAGAAGAGGCATCCACCTCTAAGATAAACGGTTTATCGATATCGGGGCGATGTAAGATGGGAGCACTGGCGAAATGCGACTTGATGGAGGAGAACGCCTTGGTGACCTCCTCTGACCACAACTTGGGATTAGCTCCCTTCTTGGTGAGGGCTACCAAGGGAGCTACCAAAGTGGAGAAGTGGGGAATGAATTGGCGATAGTAGTTAATGAACCCCATAAAGCGCTGCACCGCCTTAAGGGAGTGGGGTTCTTGCCAATCCATCACAGCCTGTAGTTTGGTAGGATCCATAGCCAATCCCTGGGTGGAGATGATATAGCCCAGAAAAGGTAGAGACTCCTGCTCAAACATGCGCTTCTCCAACTTCGCATATAGGGAATTTGCTCGCAAGAGGTCGAAAACCTTGCAGACATCTCTCCGGTGGGAGGCCATATCTGAATAAAAGATGAGAATGTCATCCAGATAGACTACCACCGAGGTGGTCAACATATCCCGGAAGATGTCGTTCACAAAGTCTTGGAAGACAGCTGGAGCATTACAGAGCCCAAAGGGCATTACCAGATATTCATAATGCCCATCCCTGGTGTTAAATGCCGTCTTCCACTCGTCCCCCTCACGGATGCGAATCAGGTTATACGCACCCCGCAGGTCTAGCTTAGTAAATACCCTTGCTCCCCGAAGCCTGTCAAAAAGCTCAGAGATTAGCGGCAAAGGTTACTTATTTTTCACGGTGATAGCGTTGAGACCCCTATAATCAATGCACGGACGTAGTTCTCCATTCTTCTTCTGCACAAAGAAGAACCCCACTCCCGCTGGTGACACCGACTTCCTAATGAATCCCCTTGCCAAGTTCTCCTGAATATATTGGGACATGGCCTCTGTCTCAGGAAGAGAGAGGGGATAGACCCTTCCTCTAGGAGGCTCAGCTCCAGGCAAGAGGTCGATAGGACAGTCATAGGGGCGATGAGGGGAAGAGTCTCCGCAGCCTTCTTTGAGAAAACGTTGGCATAAGACCAATAGACCTTGGGAAGAGGAGAGAGGTCTATGGGATCTCAGTGGTGTTGACCTGCACGCTGTCCCTAATGCATCTGCCTTTACATAAATTACCCCAACCCAGAATTCTCCCTGAAGCCCACTCAATATGGGGAGAGTGGTGGTGGAGCCAGGGTAATCCCAACAAAACCTCATCTATACCCTCAGGGAGGATAAAAAATGATATATTCTCCTGATGGGAAGGAGACATAGACAAGGTGAGTGGGACAGACTGATGGGTGATTTGTGAGGGCAGAATTGCTCCATTCAACACCCGAACCGATACTGGTTCAGCCAGCAACACCAAAGGCATGGTGTGGCGAGAAGCAAAGGAGGATGACATAAAATTTCCCTCTGCCCCAGAATCCACACACAGCTTGACGGGTAGGGTGGTAGAACCGTGGGTAATTATCCCCTTGAGGAACACTTTAGGGGCAAAACTCATGGCGTCCAGTGACCCTGTTCCTACGGTTACTGGGCGCGACCGCTTATTCAGCCGCTGTGGACATCGGTTGGCAAAATGTCCCTGCTGCTGGTAAATATAACAAATCGGGGATGGACGAGTGACCCGAGATTTAGATCCTGCAGAAGCAACCTCCTGAAGGTCGGGCGCCTGAACAGGCGACTCCAGAGGGTTGGTGAAGGTAGGAGCCAACTGGACCCTCTGCCTACACTGGACACGTTCCAGCCTCCGCTCTTGGAAACGGAGGTCGACGCGGGTGGAAATAGCGAAAAGCTTCTCCAGTGTGGCAGGAATCTCCCTGGTAGCCAAGGCGTCTTTCACATGACCCGCCAGTCCTCTCCAGAACACGGGAATGAGGACTTTATCTGGCCACTCTAATTCCGAGGCCAGAGTCCGAAATTGGACAGCAAAATGGCTGACCAAAGCCGAACCCTGGGTACTTGCCAGCAGTTTGAGCGCCGCATTGTGGGTGACCTGAGGTCCTAGAAAAACCTTTTTCAGAGCCTCCAGAAAACGAGAAGCGCTCTGCACCACAAGGTCGTCGCGCTCCCACAGCGGCGTTGCCCACTCCAACGCTCTGCCCGACAGAAGAGCTATCACAAAGCCCACTTGTGCCCGATCCGTGGGGAAACATGCAGCCAGAAGCTCGAGGTGTATGGAGCACTGACTTACGAATCCCCGACATTGCTTGCTGTCACCAGCAAACTTGTCTGGAAGCGGGAGGTGGGACAATGTAGGGACAGAGGTGGCAGAGGACAAACTGGCTGCAGCTACACTAGCAGCCTGAACAGCGACTGCGGTAACATCCACAGCTGAGGTTGTGCGCTCAAGAGCCGCCAACCTACCCTCCAGCTGCTGGATGTACAGCTGTAATAGCTGTTCATCCGCCATTTTACTAGCCAGACCCTGGCGCTAATATTATGTTATGGGTCTGCGGAACACACCAAATATATAATGTAGAAAGGTGCGTTCGCAGCCCGGGGTCCACCGTGCAAGCGGAGCTTGCTGCTAGTAAAAATGGCGCGAGAAGCAAACTCTGTTATCCCGCAGAGTCGCCAAAATAAACGCCGTAATGCGCTGTGGCAATGAGTGCGAACTCTGTTACTCCACAGAGCCGCTAGAAGGAAAGCCGCAGCGCTATATGGCGATGTGTGCGCACTGACTAGACACAACTGAGTGGCAAAGAAAACACGCTAGGGCGCTGACTAGCGTTGAAAGCGAACCCTGTTACGTCACAGGGCCGCTGAGAAAAAGCACTGTGTCCTGTAAGGCTCTCAGGTACACAGTTAAGTGCTAAGCGTACATAAAGCGTGATCATGTGCTAATGTACTCGCGGGAGTCACCCGCAATCTATGGCGTCTGAACGCCAGACCCTGAATACGGCAATCAAAACTCCTCACCAGTTATGCCGGTAATCTAGGGCATCTAGGACACCGACCCTGACCAGCTACCATACCAAACTCCTCACCGATTAAGTCGGTATTCTAGTGGCTTATTTCAGCCGGGTCCCTATCCACACATACACATGACCACACTGGCGCACAGCATACAATGGTTGATATTAGCGCATGGCGGCCCAGCCATGCTACCCTTTTATAGCAACAGCTACAGGACCTTCCAGGAACAAGGACCAATGAGAAACTGTTACAAACACATGTAGCTACATGACCTTCCTGGCGGACCAATAGGAGCCGCTGCAGCACCTGAACATGTGACTCCTGATCTCCAATGAGAGATCTCACTCTGGGCATGCTCAGAAGGGAAAACGCAGGACTTTGTCCCAAAGACGTCTGCTCCAGCACTGGCTATAATAGCAGATCCAGGAAAGGCAGCAGCAAGTTACTGCACAGTAGTGGAGTGGGCAAGATGCTTGGACCGACGTCTCTGCTGAGCAGGCTCCACTGCAGCCGGAGATGAATGGGAGACCGCAGCGGGATGGGTTCGAGACTCCCCTTGTGCAGCAGCGGGAAATCGAACCCTAACACACACAGACCCTCACTCAGTATGAATTTGACCAGAATACAAAAAAAAAATCGGTACTGTATTAGAAGCATACAGCTGTATACAGTTTGGGGTGAAATTTTAAATCTCTGCATATATTTCCGGAGTCACACACAGACTCTCACTCAGTTTGGATTTGAATAGAATACAAAAACAAGAAAAACGGTACTGTATCAGAAGCGTACAGCTATATACAGTGTAGGGAAAATGTTAACTCTCCGTATATATTTCCGGAGTCACACACAGACAGACGCTCACTCAGTATGGATTAGACAAGAATGCAAAAAGCAGAAAAACGACACTGTATCAGAAGCGTAGAACTGTATACAGTTTGGGGTGAAATTTTAAATCTCCGTAGATATTTCCGTAGTCACACACAGACGCTCACTCAGTAATGATCTGACCAGAATACAAAAAGTAGAAAATCGCAGTGTATCAGAAGCGTACAGCTTTATACATTGTAGGGTAAATGTTAAATCTCCGTACATATTTCCGGAGTCACACACAGAATCTCTCTCAGTATGGATTAGACCAGAATACAAAAAGCAGAAAAATTGTACTGTATCAGAAGCGTACAGCTGTATACAGTTTTGGGTGAAATTTTAAATCTCCGTATATATTTCCGGAGTCACACAAAGAAGCTCACTCAGTATGGATTTGACCAGAATACAAAAAGCAGAAAAACGGTACTGTATCAGAAGCATACAGCTGTATACAGTTTTGGGCGAAATTTTAAATTACGCTATATATTTCCGGAGTCACACACAGACGCTCAATCAGTATGGATTTGACCAGAATACAAAAAGCAGAAAAACGGTACTGTATCAGAAGTGTACAGCTGTATACAGTGTAGGGTAAATTTTAAATATCCTATATTTTTCCGGAGTCACACACAGACGCTCACTCAGTAATGATTTGACCAGAATACAAAAAGTAGAAAATCGGCAGTGTATCAGAAGCTTACAGCTTTATACAGTGTAGAGTAAATGTTAAATCTCCATACATATTTCAGGAGTCACACACAAATCTCACTCATTATGGATTAGACCAGAATACAAAAAGCAGAAAAATTGTACTGTATCAGAAGCATACAGCTGTATACAGTTTTGGGTGAAATATAAATCTCTGTATATATTTCCGGAGTCACACAAAGAAGCTCACTCAGTATGGATTTGACCAGAATACAAAAAGCAGAAAAACGGTGCTGTATCAGAAGCATACAGCTGTATACAGTTTTGGTGAAATTTTAAATCTCTGTATATATTTCCAGAGTCACACACAGACGCTCACTCAGTATGGATTTGACCTGAATACAAAAGCAGAAAAACGGTCACTGTATCAGAAGCGTACAGCTGTATACAGTGTAGGGGAAATTTTAAATGTCCCTATATGTTTCCGGAGTCACACACAGACGCTCATTCAATATGGATTAGACCAGAATACAAAAAGCAGAAAAATCGGTACTGTATCATAAGCATGCATGTGTATGCAATGTAGGGTAAATTTTAAATCTCCGTTTATATTTCTGGAGTCACAAACAGATGCTCACTCAGTATGAATTTGACCAGAATACAAAAAAAAAATCGGTACTGTATCAGAAGCGTACAGCTGTATACAGTTTGGGGTCAAATTTTAAATCTCTGCATATATTTCCGGAGTCACACACATACTCTCACTCAGTTTGGATTTGACCAGAATACAAAAACAAGAAAAACGGTACTGTATCAGAAGTGTACAGCTGTATACAGTGTAGGATAAATGTTAACTCTCCGTATATATTTCCGGAGTCACACACAGACGCTCACTCAGTATGGATTAGACTAGAATGCAAAAAGCAGAAAAACGATACTCTCTCTCAGAAGCGTAGAGCTGTATACAGTTTTGGGTGAAATTTTAAATCTCTGTATATATTTCCGGAGTCACACACAGACGCTCACTCAGTAATGATTGGACCAGAATACAAAAAGCAGAAAAACGGTCCTGTATCACAAGCGTACAGCAGTATTCATTGTAGGGTAAATGTAAAATCCACATATATATTTCCGGAGTCACACACAGACGCTCACTCAGTATGGATTTGACCAGAATACAAAAAGCAGAAAAACGGTACAGTATCAGAAGCATACAGCTGTATACAGTTTTTGGTGAATTTTTAAATATCCGTATATATTTCCAGAGTCACACACAGACGCTCACTCAGTATGGATTAGACCAGATTACAAAAAGCAGAAAAATCGGCAATGTGTCAGAAGCGTACAGCTTTATACAGTGTAGGGTAAATGTTAAATCTCCGTACATATTTCCGGAGTCACACACAGACTCTCACTCAGTATGGATTAGGCCAGAATACAGAAAGCAGAAAAATTATACTGTATCAGAAGCATACAGCTGTATACAGTTTTGGGTGAAATTATAAATCTCCGTATATATTTCCGGAGTCATACAAAGAAGCTCACTCAGTATGAATTTGACCAGAATACAAAAAGCAGACAAACGGTACTGTATCAGAAGAATACAGCTGTATATAGTGTAGGGTAAATTTTAAATCTCAATGTATATTTCCGGAGTCACACACAGATGCTCACTCAGTATGGATTTGACCAGAATACAAAAAGCAGAAAAACGGTACTGTATCAGTAGCGTACAGCTGTATACAGTGTAGGGGAAATTTTAAATCTCCGTATATATTTCCGGAGTCACACACAGACGCTCACTCAGTATGGATTAGATCAGAATGCAAAAAGCAGAAAATGGTACTGTATCAGAAGCGTACAGCTGTTTACAGTTTGGGGTGAAATTTTAAATTTCCGTATATATTTCCAGAGTCACACACAGATGCTCACTCAGTACGGATTAGAGCAGAATGCAAAAAGCAGAAAAACGGTACTGTATCAGAATCATGCAGCTCTATACAGTTTGGGTTGAATTTTTAAATCTCCGTATATATTTCCGGACTCACACAAAGACGCAAACTTAGTATGGGTTTGACCAGAATACAAAAACCAGAAAAACGGTACTGTATCAGAAGGGTACAGCTGTAAACAGTGTAGGGTAAATGTTAAATCTCCGTAAATATTTCCGGAGTCCACACACAGACGATCACTCAGTATGGATTAGACCAGAATACAAAAAGCAGAAAAACGGTACTGTATCAGTAGCGTACAGGTGCATACAGTGTAGGGGAAATTGTAAATCTCCGTATATATTTCCAGAGTCACACACAGACGCTCACTCAGCAGGGATTTGACCAGTATAAAAAAAGCAGAAAAATGGTTCTGTATCAGAAGCGTACAGGTGTATACAGTGTAGGGTAATTCTTAAATCTCCGTATATGTTTCCAGAGTCACACACAGCTGCTCACTCAGTATGGATTAGACCAGAATGCAAAAAGCAGAAAAGCGGTACTGTTTGTGAGGCAGTGACCGGGATCGTTTACGATGGACGTTATATTTCCCCCAGAATGTGTACAGAGACCTATTAAAGCCATTGGAGTGCATTGCAGTCACACACACAGCTGCGGCTGCAATGCAGGAATGAAGGTGAGCATTGACCTAGTCAGACTACCTGGCTAAGGCAGATTAAGTAAAATCCGGCAGGGCCTTCATTTCTTGGAGGAGGTCACAGGAGCCAGTGGGGCGGCCTCCTCCCTCCAACCCGGGTTTTCCAGTGGCTTTTGCCACAGGTCTTTAAAACTCCTGCACTAAGGATTAGTGTTGTTCTATGTTTGGACCCTGCTAGGAGCATAGCAGGAAAGCTCCACAGGATTGTGTGTAGCTGAACCCACGCCTGGGACGGCTCTGCACCTGTCAGGCTCTGTTCGGCCCGGCGTGGCCGTTGTCCCCGGCAACCATGGTTTATGGACTGATGTTACCCCGGCTGCGTACCGGAGGACTTTTCTGTTTAACCCGTGAGTTGCTGAATAAAAGCTGTTTAATTTGGACTTGCTTGGGTCACTGCCTCAGTTACTGCACGGTGTGAACACCGCCGCCTTACAGTTGGTTGGAGAATGCGGGCATTGTGACTGAGGTATACCCCCACCGGCAGCTTCATGACCCCAATCCGGCCGGCCACTTTTCAGCCTCACCCCGTGGACAAAATGGAGGAGTTGGTAAAGCAGCTGGTAATTACACAACAGCAGCAGCTGCAGTCTCAGCGACAACAGCAGGAGCAGTACCTGAGTCTCCAGCAGCAACAGCAGGAGCGGGAGCAACAGCACAATGAGCAACAGCAGCTATTGTACCAGCAGCAGCAAAAAACAAACAAACTGTTGCTGCAACAGATTTCTGCACTGCGGGAGACCTCGACGGCACCAGCCCCTGAACGTTGCGAGGCCCGAGACAGGGTTCGCTCAGCGTTGAGGAAGATGGGACCGGAGGACGACGTGGAAGCTTTCCTGACAGTTTATGAGCGCACAGCGGAGCGGGAAAACCTACCCGCCGGCCAGTGGGCAGAAGTAGTAGCTCCGTTTCTGGTCAGCGATGCACAAAAGGCCTACTTGGATCTCAGTCGGGAGGACGCCCAGGACTACCAGAGGCTCAAAGGTGAGATCCTTGCCCGACTGGGGGTTAATACATACGTGAGGGCTCAGCATGTATTTTCATGGGCCTATGTGGAGACACGACCCGCGCGGTCTCAGGCTTATGACCTCCTGCAGCTGGTAAAGAAGTGGCTCCAGCCAGAGACTTTGTCTCCAGCCCAGATGGTGGAGAGGGTGGTGGTTGATCGGCTGGTAAGAACTCTGCCGGCTGCTATCCAACGTTGGGTGGGGCAAGGCGACCCCGGCACACTCGACCAGGTAGTCAGTTTGATCGAGCGCTACTCGGCCACTCAAGACTTTATTCGAGACTCCGCCCCCTCTCGGCGGTCACGCTGATCCCTGCCAACCCAGGTATCGGGAAAGGGGTCGCGTTCCTCTGCTGGGGACAGTCAGCACCGTACCCGTGCTGAAGGGGAACCCCGGAGTGAGAGTGGCAGGAGACCGGTTCCCTCCCAAACTGTCATAAGACCTAACAGTACCTCCACCCTTAGGTGCTGGCGGTGTCAGGGGCCGGGACATGTGATGGCTAATTGTCCCCTGACTACGGAACCCATGGACTGCGGATATAGCCGCCGGGTCTCAATATATGCCCAGACCGTCTGCACAGCAATCCTCGACCCCCAGGACAGTGAACTCCAAATATGTCAGGTACTGGTTAATGGGTACCCTATGGAGGCTCTCCTGGACTCAGGGAGCCTCGTGACTCTGGTACATGGGTCACTGGTGGCAGGAGACAACCCCAGCGGACGGCAGGTCGGGGTTGTATGTATCCATGGGGACCTCCGAGAGTATCCAACTACGGAGGTAGTTTTGTCCACGCCATGTGGAGACATAAAACATGTGGTGGGAGTGGTAAAAAATCTTCCCTATGGGTCTGTGTTGGGAAGAGACTTGCCCCTGTTCTGGACTCTGTGGAAAAACAAAATCCATTCTCCCTGGTAAAATGTATTACAGATGCTGTACCCGACGAACCTGCCGTAGGGGTGTCCCACATAGGGATAGAGTGTGACCCCGATAGGTTTCCCTTAGAGGTGCTGGCAGGAGAGGTGGAGGAGACCGCATCGATTCCCGAGCTGGAAGTGTCCAGGGCCACGTTTGGGACAGCTCAGCTACAAGATCCCACACTGACTCAGGCGCGGGAAAGGGTGCTAGAGGTAAACGGCGTAGCCCAACAGCCCAATGCAGATACGGTATTTCCACGCATGGTAGTTAGTGGTGAGTTGCTTTATAGGATAGATAAAATCAGGGACGAGGTTGTGGAACAACAGTTGGTAGCACCTCAGTCGTATCGTCGGGTGATTCTAGATTTGGCACACTCACACTTGCTGGGTGGCCACTTAGGGGAAAAAAAAAACTCTAGAACTGTTTGCCATGTTCTGTCGCCTGGGACTACCTAAGGAGATCCTGACGGATCAGGGACCCCCTTTATGTCCAAGGTGACAAGAGAACTGTGCAAACTGCTAAAAATTAAACAATTGCGCACCTCGGTGTACCACCCTCAAACCGACGGGTTAGTAGAACGGTTCAATAGAACCCTCAAGTCCATGTTAAAAAAGGTGGTTTCTAAGGATGGAAGGGATTGGACATGTTGCTACCCTATTTGATGTTCGCTGTTCGTGAGGTACCCCAGGCTTCCACAGGGTTCTCTCCCTTTGAGTTATTGTACGGCAGACACCCTAGGGGTCTGTTGGACGTAAGCCAAAGAGACATGGGAACAAGAGCCGACTCCACAAAGGAGTATAATTGAACACGTGGCTAGTATGCAGGACCGGATCGCGGCGGTCATGCCCATCGTGAAAGAACATCTGTTAGATGCCCAGGCAACCCAGAGGCGCACATATAATAAAAGAGCCAGAGTCAGGTCTTTTAACAAGGGCGAGACGGGTATTAGTACTGGTACCCACAGCCGAGAGTAAGCTCATGGCCAAGTGGCAAGGGCCATATGAGATTCGAGAAAAGGTGGGGGAGGTAAATTACCGGGTGTATCAGCCCGGAAGGAGGAAACCTGAGCAGATTTACCATGTAAACCTGCTAAAGCCTTGGAAAGATCGAGAGTGTTTAGTTACAGACATCACCCCGGGCATATCACCAGAGAGTTCTCTACCTTCAGCCAGGGAAGCATCCAAGGGGGAGGTCAGGATAAGTTATGCCCTCACTAAACAGCAGCGACGGGAGGCTCGCTCCCTGGTGCAAAACAATACCGACGTGTTCTCAGAGCTACCAGGTAGGACTACGGTTATCCAACATGACATTGTCACCGAACCTGGGGTAAGGGTGCGAATAAGACCGTACCGGGTGCCCGAAGCCCGGAGGCAAGCCATCACGGCTGAGGTAAAACAAATGCTTCAGTTAGGCGTCATAGAGGAATCACGGAGTGAGTGGGCTAGCCCCATTGTACTGATTCCAAAACCAGACGGATCATTACGCTTCTGTAATGATTTCCGGAAATTGAATGAAGTGTCAAAGTTCGACCTTTATCCAATGCCCCGGGTGGACGAGCTGATTGAGAGACTGGGGCAGGCCCAGTACTTTACCACGCTCGATCTCACCAAGGGTTACTGGCAGGTACCTCTCACAGATTCGGCGAAGGAAAAGACCGCCTTCGTAACTCCGGAGGGTCTATTTCACTATGTGGTCTTACCTTTTGGGTTACATGGGGCCCTGGCTACATTTCAGAGATTGATGGACATAGTGCTCAAGCCTCATCAGGAATACGCGTCCGTGTATCTAGATGATATCATCATATTTAGCACCGACTGGCAAACGCACCTAACACACGTACAAGCGGTGCTGGATTCTCTCAGAGCCGCGGGGTTAACGGCAAACCCAAAAAAATGTGCGATAGGGCTGGAGGAAGCTCGATATTTGGGGTATGTGATAGGCCGAGGAGCTATCAAAACAGGTGAGGGCGTTCCTTGGCATCCTTGGGTATTACCGCCGGTTTATACCTAATTTTGTTGGGCGAAACGGCGGCCCTGACCGATCTCTTGAAAGGAAAAAAAACGGTAATGGTTCGGTGGAACCCTCAGCAGGAGAAGCCTTTCAGTCCATGAAGTTGGCCCTGTGTGGACAGCCGGTCCTCATAAGCCCCAACTTCAATGAAACCTTCATTGTACAGACAGATGCCTCGGAGGTAGGACTAGGGGCGGTGTTGTCACAAAAAGTGAATGGTGAAGAGCACCCGGTCACCTACTTGAGTAGAAAACTTGTCCCGGCAGAGAAAAACTATAGCGTGGTAGAGAAGGAGTGTTTGGCTATTAAGTGGGCCTTGGAATCACTACATTATTATTTACTCGGGCGTCAGTTCCGCTTGGTGACGGACCACTCACCCTTGGTATGGATGAGGAATGCCAAGGAGAGGAATGCGCGAGTCACCAGGTGGTTCCTGTCACTGCAAAATTTCAGTTTCTCTGTAGAACATCGCCCTGGGAAGTTGCAAGCAAATGCGGATGCCCTGTCCCGGGCACCCTGTATGGTGGCAAATGTTCAACCCCCCAAGTTTGAACAGAGGGGGGGGGATATGTGAGGCAGTGACCGGGATCGTTTACGAGGGACGTTATATTTCCCCCAGAATGTGTACAGAGACCTGTTGTGAATGGGTTGAGATGAGTTCTGAGCAGAGGCTTCCTCTGGTGGTTACAAGCGGTGCTGGTCTGTCCAGTGAAGATTGTGAGGACTGGGAATCAGGTGTTACTGACTGGTCTTATATAAGGGAGTCACCTTCCCATCAGGGTTGCCGGTGATCAATTGTTCTGGTCTGAATCCTTCATTCCTGTTTCCCTTGTAGCCTGCTGTGTCGTGTCTGCATCTCCTGCTAACAGATAAGACATTTTCTTCTTTTTGTTTTTGTGCTATATTTTTGCATTTTGTCCTGCACTTCTGTGGGGCCTTCTGGGTCCCCTCCGGGGGCTTTTGCCCTCTCAGTTTAGTTCAGCCACTGATGTTTGTACTTTTGCTTTTTCCAGTTTTTTCAGTGGCTGCTGTTTTGATTTTGTTACACCAGAGAACTAATTTAGGTGGTAGAGGTCGTGTGATCTCAGGTGTTTTTGAAATTAGTAGAGTTGGTGCTTTTCAGGGTTTTCTGGGATTGCAGTGAGTACCCTTCCTGTCCTGTTCTATTTAGATAGTTTGGGCCCCAGCGTTTGCTCATACTATTTTCTTTCTGTGTCAGTATTTCTTCTTGTGTAACCGCCATTACTTGTTTGGGGGCTTTCTATTATCTTTGGGGTTCTGCTCCGGGGCAGATAGCTTTCCTATTTCTATCTTTAGGTGTAGTTAGTTTCTCAGGCTGTGACGAGGCGTCTAGGACCAACGTAGGAACGCTCCACGGCTGCCTCTAGTTGTGGTGGCTAGTCAGGGTACTGCAATCTCATAGATTCCAACTGCTCTGGTGTATTGCCTTTTTTACCTGCACTCCTCAGCTACCGAAACATAACAGTATACACCGGCCTAAAATTGAAAATTGTATGGTACTCACAGAAGGGAAAAAAGGTTGTCAGAGTTGTCAGAGATATTTTTCTGTTTGTTGCATTTTTTTTTTCCCTCTGTATCTCTGGGTGCTGGGGAGGATCTTTTCTCTCAATGGAGTTTGCACGGTTGTCTGGCAGTGTGGATCAGCTTGCCACTGAGGTTCAGAGTATTGCTATCTATCTTGCTAGGTTGCCTGTTGTGGAACCTAGGATTCCCATGCCAGATTTGTTTTTAGGGGATCGAGCTAAGTTTCAGAATTTCAAAAATAATTGTAAATTGTTTTTTTGCCTTAAAATCTAAGTCCTCAGGGAACGCAGCGCAGCAGGTTCAAATTATCATCTCTCTCCTGCGCGGCGATCCTCAGGATTGGGCTTTTTCCCTCACACCTGGGGATCCTGTTTTGAGTGATGTTGATGCATTTTTTCAGGCTTTGGGGTTATTGTACGATGAGCCTAATGTCACTGATCAAGCTGAAAAAGCCTTGTTGGCATTAAATCAGGGGCCTTATGACGCGGAGTTATACTGTCAGAGATTCCGTAGGTGGGCAGTCCTGACCAAATGGAATGACGACGCTTTCGCAGCCCTTTTCCGGAAGGGTCTGTCAGATAATGTAAAGGATGTTATGGTGGGATTCCCTGTCCCCTCTGGTCTCAATGATTCTATGTCATTAGCGATTCAAATTGACAGACGTTTGCGTGAGCGGAGAAGTATGCGTGGAATGGTGTTGCCTTGTGAACCAGCTTCTGAACCCATGCAGTGTGATAGAGTGGTGTCTGGGGCACAGCGTCATGAGTTTCGAAAGCGCAATGGGTTATGTTTCTACTGTGGTGATGCCTCTCATGCTATTTCAGTCTGCCCTAAGCGGGGAAGACGTTTTGCACGCTCAGTTGTCTTGGGTAGTGTTCAGACTAAGTTTTTATTAACTGTCACTCTGATATGCTCTCTGTCCTCATTTTCTGCTCAGGCTTTCGTTGATTCTGGAGCAGCTATTAACCTGATGGATTATGATTTTGCTAAACGTTGTGGGTTTCCCTTGATACCCCTACAGAAGTCTATTCCCCTACTTGGGATCGATTCTACCCCTTTGGCTGAGAATAAACCCCAGTTTCTACTCAGGTGATAATGAGGGTTGAACCTGATCACCAGGAGTGCTGCAAATTTTTGGTTCTATATAATCTGCATGACATTATCGTGCTGGGTTTCCCTTGGTTACAGTCTCATAATCCTGTTTTGGATTGGAAATCTGTGTCTGTAACCAGTTGGGGCTGCCAATGTGTTAATACCAACACTCCTGTTTTTTCTGCCTCCCCCCAGGCTGAGGATGTTCCTGACTTTTTGTTTGATTTTTCTGATGTGTTTAGCGAAAGTAAATCTGCATCCTTACCTCCCCATAGGAGCTATGACTGCGCTATTGAATTAGTGCCGGGTAGTAAATTCCCTAAAGGTCGCCTTTTTAACTTGTCTATACCTGAACATGACGCTATGCGGTCTTATATCAAGGAATCATTGGAGAAGGGTCATATCAGACCATCCTCTTCACCCTTAGGTGCCGGTTTTTTCTTTGTGGCCAAAAAAGAAGGTTCATTAAGGCCGTGTATTGATTATCGTCTCTTGAACAATATTACTGTGAAATATCAATACCCGTTACCCTTGATTTCTGACCTGTTTTCCAGGGTGAAAAACGCTACTTGGTTTACCAAGCTTGACCTCAGGGGGGCGTACAACCTTATTCGCATTAAGCACGGGATGAATGGAAGACGGCATTCAATACCCTGAAGGGCATTTTGAGTACCTAGTGATGCCCTTTGGGCTCACTAATGCTCCTTCCGTATTCCAGTCCTTCATGAATGACATTTTCAGGGATTTTGTGGACAAATTTCTGATTGTTATTTGGATGATATCTTGATTTTTTCTAATGACTGGGACTCTCATGTGAAACATGTTCGAACTGTATTCCAGATTTTGAGAGAGAATGCTCTGTATGTGAAGGGATCAAAGTGTCTTTTTGGCGTACAGAGGATCTCATTTCTGGGATTCATTTTGTCCCCATCTGTTATTGAAATGGACCCGGTCAAGTTTCAGGCCATCTGTATTGGGTCCAACCTACTTCATTAAAGGCTCTTCAGAGATTTTTGGGTTTTGCCAATTTTTATCGTAAATTTATTGGTAATTTCTCGGTTATTGTTAAACCATTAACTGATTTGACCAGAAAGCGTTCTGATGTGGTAAAATGGCCTCCTGAGGCAGTCTCTGCATTTCAGGAACTTAAGCAGAGATTCACTTCTGCTCCTGTTCTACGGCAGCCTGATGTTTCTCTGCCATTTCAGGTGGAGGTTGATGCCTCTGAAATTGGGGCAGGTGCCGTTTTGTCCCAAAAAGATCCAGAGACCTCTAAAAGTAACCCTTGTGCCTTTTTCTCTCGAAAATTTTCTCCTACTGAACATAATTATGACGTGGGTAATCGGGAGTTATTGGCCATGAAGTGGGCTTTTGAAGAGTGGAGACATTGGCTGGAGGGAGCCAAACATCAGGTGGTGGTCCTTACGGACCATAAGAATCTGGTCTATCTGGAATCTGCCAAGCGACTCAATCCTAGACAGGTCAGGTGGGCCTTGTTTTTCACACGTTTTAATTTTGTGGTTTACTTTCTTCCTGGCACTAAGAATGTTAAGGCGGATGCCCTCTCGAGGAGTTTCCTTGCGGACTCTCCTGAGTTGCCTGATCCTTCTGTTATTTTGAAGGAGGGTGTAGTTCTTTCCGCCATCTCGCCCAATTTGAGACTTGCTCTGGAGGGGTGTCAGGAGGATAGGCCCGAGTGCTGCCCTGTTGGAAAATTGTTTGTCCCGGACCAGTGGAAAAAGAGTGTGATGTCTGAGATTCATTGTTCCGCATTGGCTGGACATCCCGGAATTTTTGGTACCAGAGACTTGGTTAGTCGGTCGTTTTGGTGGCCTACCTTGTCTCGTGATGTCAGGGAATTTGTGCAGTCCTGCGGGACTTGCTCTCGCTCCAAGCCTTGCTCTCGCTCTAGTGGTTTGTTGATGCCATTGCCTGTGCCCAAGAGACCATGGACCCATATCTCTATGGATTTCATTTCCGACCTTCCTGTTTCTCAGAGAATGACCACCATCTGGGTAATTTGTGATAGGTTTTCCAAAATGATACATCTTGTGCCATCACCTAAGTTGCCTTCCTCCTCTGAATTGGTGCCGTTGTTCCTTCAGCACGTGGTTCGTTTACACGGCATTCCTGAGAACATTGTGTCTGACAGAGGAGTCCAGTTTGTTTCCAGATTTTGGAGGACTTTTTGTTCTAAACTGGGTGTTCAATTGTCTTTCTCCTCGGCATTTCATCCTCAGACCAATGGTCAAACTGAGAGAACAAACCAGACATTGGAGACGTATCTAAGATGCTTTGTGTCTGCTGATCAGGATGACTGGGTCTCTTTTTTGCCTTTGGCTGAGTTTGCTCTTAATAATAGGACTAGCTCTGCCACTTGGATGTCTAATTTTTTCTGTAATTCTGGGTTTCACCCTCGATTTTCTTCAGGACAGACGGAGGCTTCTGTCTGTCCAGGTGTTGACTCTGTTGTGGAGCGTATGCAACAGATTTGGACCAGGTAGTGGAGAGGTTGTCCCTCTCTCAGGAGAAGGCCCAGCGGTTTGCTAACCGGCATAGGACTGATGGTCCTCGGTTTAAAGTGGGGGACTTGGTCTGGTTGTCCTCAAAGAATATTCCTATGAGAGTAGCATCTCCTTAATTTAAGCCTAGGTTCATTGGACCTTATAAGATCATGGAGATTATTAATCCTGTTTCTTTTCGTTTGCTTCTTCCAGGGACATTTAAGATCCATAACGTGTTCCACAAGTCCTTGTTGAAGAGGTTTGTTGAGCCAGTGGTTCCTGCTGCTGTGCCTCCTGACCCTGTTTTGGTTGAGGGCAATCTGGAGTATGTGGTTGAGAAAATATTAGATTCTCGTTTTTCTAGACGGAAACTCCAGTATTTGGTTAAATGGAGAGGTTATGGTCAGGAAGACAATTCTTGGGTGTTTGCTTTGGACATCCATGCTAGGAGACTTATCCGTGCGTATCATAGAACTCATCCTGACCGACCTGGTTGCTCAAATGAGGGTTCGGTGACCCCTCCTCAAGGGGGGGGTACTGTTGTGAATGGGTTTGAGATGAGTTCTGAGCAGAGGCTTCCTCTGGTGGTTACAAGCGGTGCTGGTCTGTCCAGTGAAGATTGTGAGGACTGGGAATCAGGTGTTACTGACTGGTCTTATATAAGGGAGTCAACTTCCCATCAGGGTTGCCGGTGATCAATTGTTCTGGTCTGAATCCTTCATTCCTGTTTCCCTTGTAGCCTGCTGTGTCGTGTCTGCATCTCCTGCTAACAGATAAGACATTTTCTTCTTTTTGTTTTTGTGCTATATTTTTGCATTTTGTCCTGCACTTCTGTGGGGGCCTTCTGGGTCCCCTCCGGGGGCTTTTGCCCTCTCAGTTTAGTTCAGCCACTGATGTTTGTACTTTTGCTTTTTCCAGTTTTTTCAGTGGCTGCTGTTTTGATTTTGTTACACCAGAGAACTAATTTAGGTGGTAGAGGTCGTGTGATCTCAGGTGTTTTTGAAATTAGTAGAGTTGGTGCTTTTCAGGGTTTTCTGGGATTGCAGTGAGTACCCTTCCTGTCCTTTTCTATTTAGATAGTTTGGGCCCCAGCGTTTGCTCATACTATTTTCTTTCTGTGTCAGTATTTCTTCTTGTGTAACCGCCATTACTTGTTTGGGGGCTTTCTATTATCTTTGGGGTTCTGCTCCGGGGCAGATAGCTTTCCTATTTCTATCTTTAGGTGTAGTTAGTTTCTCAGGCTGTGACGAGGCGTCTAGGACCAACGTAGGAACGCTCCACGGCTGCCTCTAGTTGTGGTGGTTAGTCAGGGTACTGCAATCTCATAGATTCCAACTGCTCTGGTGTATTGCCTTTTTTACCTGCACTCCTCAGCTACCGAAACATAGCAGAGACCTATTAAAGCCATTGGAGTGCATTGCAGTCACACACACAACTGCGGCTGCAATGCAGGAATGAAGGTGAGCAATGACCTAGTCAGACTACCTGGCTAAGGCAGATTAAGTAAGATCCGGCAGGGCCTTCATTTCTTGGAGGAGGTCACATGAGGCAGTGGGGCGGCCTCCTCCCTCCAACCCGGGTTTTCCAGTGGCTTTTGCCACAGGTCTTTAAAACTCCTGCACTAAGGATTAGTGTTGTTCTATGTTTGGACCCTGCTAGGAGCATAGCAGGAAAACTCCACAGGATTGTGTGTAGCTGAACCCACGCCTGGGACGGCTCTGCACCTGTCAGGCTCTGTTCGGCCCGGCGCGGCCGTTGTCCCCGGCAACCATTGTTTATGGACTGATGTTACCCCGGCTGCGTACCGGAGGACTTTCTGTTTAACTCGTGAGTTGCTGAATAAAAGCTGTTTAATTTGGACTTGCTTGGGTCACTGCCTCAGTTACTGCACGGTGTGAACACCGCCGCCTTACATGTTTCAGAAGCGTACAGCTGAATACAAATTGGTGTGAAATTTTAAATTTCCGTATATATCCGGAGACACACACACACGCTCACTCAGTATAGATTAGACCACAACACAAAAAGCAGAACAGCGTTACTGTATCAGAAGAGTACAGCTGTATACAGTTTGGGTTGAAATTTTAAATCTCCGTATATTTTTCCGGAGTCACACACAGACTTTAACTCACTATGGATTTGACCAGAATAAAAAACCAGAAAAACGGTACTGTATGAGAAGGGTACAGCTGTATACAGTGTAGGGTAAAAGTTAAATCTCCGTAAATATTTCCGGAGTCACACGCAGCTGCTCACTCAGTATGGATTAGACCAGAATACAAAAAGCAGAAAAACGGTACTGTATCAGAAGCGTACAGCAGTATACAGTTTTGGGTGAAATTTTAAATATTCGTATATATTTCCGGAGTCACACACAAACGCTCACTCAGTATGGATTAGAACAGATTACAAAAAGCAAACAAAAAGTACTGTATCAGAAGCATACAGCTGTATACAGTGTAGGGTAAATTTTAAATCTCAATATATATTTCCGGAGTCACACTCAGACGCTCACTCAGTATGGATTTGACCAGAATACAAAAAGCAGAAAAACGGTACTGTATCAGAAGCGTACAGCTCTGTACAGTGTATGGTAAATTTTAAATCTTTGTATATATTTCCGGAGTCACACACAGACGCTCACTCAGTATGGATTTGACCAGAATACAAAAAGCAGAAAAGCGGTATTGTATCAGAAGCAGACAGCTGTATACAGTTTTGTGTTGAAATTTTAAATCTCCGTATATATTTCTGGAGTCACACACAGACGCTAACTTAGTTTGGATTTGAGCAGAATATAAAAAGAAGACAAACAGTTCTGTGTCAGAAGCGTACAGCTGTATACAGTGTATGGTAAATTTTAAATCTCTGTATAAATTTCCGGAGTCACACACAGACGCTCACTCAGTGTGGATTAGACCAGAATACAAAAAGCAGAAAAATCTTTACTGTATCAGAAGCGTACAGCTGTATACAGATTTGGGTGAAATTTTAAATTTCCGTTTATATTTCCGGAGTCACACACAGACGCTCACTCATTATGGATTTGACCAGAATACAACAAGCAGAAAAACGGTACTGTATCAGAAGCGTACAGCTGTATACAGTGTATGGTAATTTTTAAATCTCTGTAAATATTTCCGGAGTCACACACAGACGCTCTGTCAGTATGGATTTGACCGTAATGCAAAAGGCAGAGATACGGTACTGTTTCAGAAGCGTACAACTGTATACTGTGAAGGGGCAAATTTAAATCTCCGTAAATATTTCCGGAGTCACACATAGACGCTCACTCAGTATGGATTTGACCGTAATGCAAAAGGCAGAAATACGGCACTGTATCAGAAGCGTACAGCTGTATACGGTGAAGGGGTAAATTTAAATCTCCGTATATATTTACGGAGTCACACACAAATAGTCAGCATGTATTTGTCCGTGATACCAGCCAGTACAAAGGTAGTGTGTGAGGAGCGTACAGCTCTATACGGTGTGGGAAAAAATGAATGGTCGTTAACTGTGCAGAAAAAAAGAATAAAAGTATTAGTGCTGTGTAAAAAGCTGTCTGCACAGCAGTGTACACACAGCAATACAGCTACTGTATCAGGCAGCCTAATAAACAGTGCTGCTGCACTCAAGAAAATCCTCCACTGTCACCGCACATTAACTGTATAGCACAATTGCTATCAGCACAAGCACATAAGAACTTCTCTTTCCAGCCCTAACTCTCTCCCTAATGATAAACAGTAACCTCTCCCTACTAGAGTTGAGCGATACTTTCCGATATCCAAAAGTATCGGAATCGGAATGGTATCGCCGATACCCAAAAAATATCGGCGATACCCGATACCGATACCGGAAATTCAATGTAAATCTATGGGAATAAAATATCGGAATTAAAAAAACCCCATTCTTGCCTTGTTGGTTAATTGTACATGAAGGAAAACAACAAAGAGTAATGTAGAATGTATTGGGGAAGGTTGAGGAGACATTAAAGGCATAGATGTTTAACCCAATCAAATGGAAAAGCATAAATATTTAATTTTTTAAAGATGTTCGGATTGACGAAGAAATTGACAAGTGTTGTTAACGTTTTTTATATTTTGGCAAATATGTATATTTCACAACTTCCATGCTCTTCACCTTTTTAACTTTTGACACACTTTCTCCTTCATAATCTTCAGCAGCATCATCTTTTTCATCAAATTATTCTTCATCTTCACCTTCTTTATCTTCTTCTTAAACTTCTTGCTATTCATCTTTTTGTTAACATTACTCATATTCTTCTTATTAAACTATTATTCTTATTCATATTGTACTTCATCTTCTTCATCATATTCTTATTTGTGACAGAGAATCCTGTACTTGTAATCTGTCAAAGTATGAATTTTTCATCCTTCCGTTCTTGCTGTCACAAAACATTTAAATTACAACAGTATTTGTCCGTGTTCAGTTTAGCCTGCAGCAGCAGGCATTTTCCAGGGGCACCACGAGGAGGAACGGACTCACCCCCATACACTGCTTAGTCTTCTTCTGCTTATAATTTAGAGCATATATTTTGCTCTTCATTTTGGTCTTATACTTCATGTTCTTCTGCTTTTTGATCTTCTGCTTATTGTTCTTAAGTCTCTTGTTCTGTATCTTGTAGTTTGTCTTAACCTTCTTAGTCCTGTTTGGTAATCTTTTATTTCTTCTTTGTGATGGTGTTTAGGCTGGTTGGCTCGATGCTCGTCGTCCTTGTGGTCATCATCTTCTTCGGGGTGGTCATCAGGGTCGTCGTCTTCATTGTTGGACATCCAGAGTGATTACCCAAAAAAGCATTGAAAAAATCTTCAATTTGTAAATGTAGCAGAAGGTACAAGAGTCAATGCAAGTAACGAGGACCAGCTGACTGTGCTGGAACCCGGAGGGGCAGCAGAAGGAAAAGAGCCAATGGCACAACCGAGGACCAGCTGACGTTACTGGGACACGGTTACTAAGCAGGAGGTACCTGTGCTCCAAAGCACTACCAAGGACCAGCAGACGTTGCTGGAACTCGGATACCGAGATGGAGGCACCTAGGCCAAAGGCACTGCGGAGAACCAGCTGACGGTACTGGAACCCGGACGGGTAGCAGAAGGTACAAGAGTCAATGCAAGTAACGAGGACCAGCTGACTGTGCTGGAACCCGGAGAGGCAGCAGAAGGAAAAGAGCCAATGGCACAACCGAGGACCAGCTGACGTTACTGGGACACGGTTACTAAGCAGGAGGTACCTGTGCTCCAAAGCACTACCAAGGACCAGCAGACGTTGCTGGAACTCGGATACCGAGATGGAGGCACCTAGGCCAAAGGCACTGCGGAGAACCAGCTGACGGTACTGGAACCCGGACGGGTAGCAGAAGGTACCCATGGAAATTTAAGTTGACAGGCCGCGAGCCGGCCGCAGTTACCGAATCCCACAGTACTACAGTGGGTGATTGTCCTATTGTCACAACGGAAACAGCCTTTATTTGCATATCCCGCAGCACACATAGGAAGCACCTAAACTCCAAGCACCATAGAGTCGGCTAACCCGACCGCAACACGACAGGACAACTTATTGGAGGCTAAGTGACGTTTACACTGACAGGAAACAGATGGCGTGCTGTAACCAGTCTGGGCAGGAGTGAGTACCCGTGCCAATGACACTTCCGAGCAACAACTGGCGGTGTTGTAGCCCAGGAATGAGAAGAGAACATGTTGGGGCAGCAGGACTTTTTGCCGTTCACACAGCAGGGGAACAGCTGACATTACTGAACCCCAGTAACACAGGAGCAAGTGTTGACTGTGCTAACAGCACTTCCGAGCAACAACTGGCGGTGTTGTAGCCCAGGAATGAGAAGAGAACATGGTGGAGGCAGCAGGACTTTTTGCCGTACACACAGCAGGGGAACAGCTGACATTACTGAACCCCAGTAACACAGGAGCAAGTGTTGACTGTGCTAACAGCACTTCCGAGCAACAACTGGCGGTGTTGTAGCCCAGGGATGAGAAGAGAACCTGGTGGAGGCAGCAGGACTTTTTGCCGTACACACAGCAGGGGAACAGCTGACATTACTGAACCCCAGTAACACAGGAGCAAGTGTTGACTGTGCTAACAGCACTTCCGAGCAACAACTGGCGGTGTTGGAGCCCAGGGATGAGAAGAGAACATGGTGGAGGCAGCAGGACTTTTTGCCGTTCACACAGCAGGGGAACAGCTGACATTACTAAACCCCAGTAACACAGGAGCAAGTGTTGACTGTGCTAACAGCACTTCCGAGCAACAACTGGCGGTGTTGTAGTCCAGGAATGAGAAGAGAACATGGTGGAGGCAGCAGGACTTTTTGCCGTTCACACAGCAGGGGAACAGCTGACATTACTGAACCCCAGTATCACAGGAGCAAGTGTTGACTGTGCTAACAGCACTTCCGAGCAACAACTGGCGGTGTTGGAGCCCAGGGTCAAGGAGGATGTTTAAATACTATATCAAGTATTTTCCTTGTTACGTGTCAATTAAAAATGTCTATACTCCACATAAGAACTTCTCTTTCCAGCCCTAACTCTCTCCCTAATGATAAACAGTAACCTCTCCCTACTAGAGTTGAGCGATACTTTCCGATATCCAAAAGTATCGGAATCGAAATGGTATCGCCGATACCCAAAAAATATCGGCGATACCCGATACCGATACCGGAAATTCAATGTAAGTCTATGGGAATAAAATATCGGAATTAAAAAACCCCATTCTTGCCTTGTTGGTTAATTGTACATGAAGGAAAACAACAAAGAGTAATGTAGAATGTATTGGGGAAGGTTGAGGAGACATTAAAGGCATAGATGTTTAACCCAATCAAATGGAAAAGCATAAATATTTAATTTTTTAAAGATGTTCGGATTGACGAAGAAATTGACAATGTTGTTAACGTTTTTTATATTTTGGCAAATATGTATATTTCACAACTTCCATGCTCTTCACCTTTTTAACTTTTGACACACTTTCTCCTTCATAATCTTCAGCAGCATCATCTTTTTCATCAAATTATTCTTCATCTTCACCTTCTTTATCTTCTTCTTAAACTTCTTGCTATTCATCTTTTTGTTAACATTACTCATATTCTTCTTATTAAACTATTATTCTTATTCATATTGTACTTCATCTTCTTCATCATATTCTTATTTGTGACAGAGAATCCTGTACTTGTAATCTGTCAAAGTATGAATTTTTCATCCTTCCGTTCTTGCTGTCACAAAACATTTAAATTACAACAGTATTTGTCCGTGTTCAGTTTAGCCTGCAGCAGCAGGCATTTTCCAGGGGCACCACGAGGAGGAACGGACTCACCCCATACACTGCTTAGTCTTCTTCTGCTTATAATTTAGAGCATATATTTTGCTCTTCATTGAACCCCAGTAACACAGGAGCAGGTGTTGACTGTGCTAACAGCACTTCCGAGAAACAACTGGCGGTGTTGTAGCCCAGGAATGAGAAGAGAACATTGTGGAGGCAGCAGGACTTTTTGCCGTACACACAGCAGGGGAACAGCTGACATTACTGAACCCAGTAACACAGGAGCAAGTGTTGACTGTGCTAACAGCACTTCCGAGCAACAACTGGCGGTGTTGGAACCCAGGGATGAGAAGAGAACATGGTGGAGGCAGCAGGACTTTTTGCCGTTCACACAGCAGGGGAACAGCTGACATTACTAAACCCCAGTAACACAGGAGCAAGTGTTGACTGTGCTAACAGCACTTCCGAGCAACAACTGGCGGTGTTGTAGTCCAGGAATGAGAAGAGAACATGGTGGAGGCAGCAGGACTTTTTGCCGTTCACACAGCAGGGGAACAGCTGACATTACTGAACCCCAGTATCACAGGAGCAAGTGTTGACTGTGCTAACAGCACTTCCGAGCAACAACTGGCGGTGTTGGAGCCCAGGGTCAAGGAGGATGTTTAAATACTATATCAAGTATTTTCCTTGTTACGTGTCAATTAAAAATGTCTATACTCCAAACAAGAGAAATATAACCTTTAGTACCATAAGATGATGATTTTACTTAAAAAAATATATGTAAATTAATAATTTACAAACATAAACGCATACATTAACATGTTGAAAAGCAATGCAAACCACAATTAAAATAGGTTAAATAATCTGCTATACGGTTTAAAATAAAAGCATACAAGTACATATCAGAATCCATTAATGATGGCTAAGTAACAGTATGTACACCATTTTTATTGTGTAGACAATGAATGGCTGACTTAAAAACATAATCAGCATTACAAGTTATCTTTGACATTCATAAAACTTTACATTTGGTGAATAATATCACTAAAATTTTTTTAAAAATATCTAAAATTTCCATCATGTAATACTGATAATATGTGCCAATCATTTATATTAACAAACAAAAAATTTAAAAAGTGCATAGTGCAGAGTGAAAACAGATATTTATGCCTGACTGTGGACTTGCAAGCATGACAACGGATAGATAAGGTATATATAGATGAGACTGCATAGCCACAGATGGTGAATGGCGATGTAATACTGTACCTCAATAAAGTGTGCGTTACTACTACATCCTTTTTTTTATATAGCTTTATAAAAGGTTACGTGCATGTATGGTTGCGCCTTTGTTTGGACGCACAGACTGGCTTCCTGCTGTGACGCGTTGGGTATTGGAGCGTCTGTACGTCTTATGACGCAGACTAACATTCACGGTGCGCATCGTTCATCATCGCAAGCGTACCGACAACACAAAGGCGTTGTCATGACTGCTTTACTCAGTAAACATGCACCTATGATGAAACATACACGCATGTGCCCTATTACATAACAAGCTACAAGAAAAACGAGTGTGAGGTGTGACACAGCTGTTTTGTTAAGGTACAGTATTATATCGACATTGTACAGGTGTCGCTATTCAGTCTGATAAATAGATATCATTCACCTATTCTATCAGTTGTCGTTCTTTCAGCACCACTTACAGGTAAATATTTGCTATTGTGACTATGCACTATTGACTTTACCAAGGTAATGCATGATTTTTGTTAGCGATTATCATGTTTACATGAAGGACCTTTATGATATGGGCTGTTAACTTTCTAATTAAATATGTATTTTTTAAAATGACACAAATATAAGTAATGTTGAAGAGGACTATTCCTACATGCATTGTTTGCACAATATTACAGGTGTACATCACGTCCCTTAATCAACATTGGATTATTATATTTACTTGTATGCTTTTATTTAAAAGGCAAGAACACTGAAGTATAACCTTCGCACTGCAGCAGTTGTCAAAGTTCAACCCACATTATGCACTTCCAACATTGCAGCATTTGAGTCATGATGTGAGTTGGATTTGTTTAAGCTATGAAGTGACAAGGTTGACCATCAGTATCCTATAGCATAAGTAGGCTTTTGTGTTTGCATTTGTTTTCGACATGTGCATATCTGTAATAATATGTCACAATTATTTTGTTACAGATTTGTGACAAAGACTAATCATTTTATGGTTTTAAAGTTGACGTTTCAAATGTTTACAGCTTAGAAATCAGGGTGTAGCCTCATATCTATGTGTAGCACTAGACACTTTGACATGTCATGTTTTTTTCACCATGATTAGGTAGCTAGCAGTAATTTTTGCCGGACACACAGCAGGGGAACAGCAGGCGTTACTGAACCCCACAAACACATCAGCGATTGTTTTCATCTGTGCATCTAACACTTCTGAGCAGCAACTGGCGGTGTTGAAGCCCAGGGTCAAGGAGGGTGTAGGCAGAGGCCTAGTATGAGATGTTTGAAGTTGAAGTTGTAGTTAGCAGCAGTAATTTTTGCCAGACACACAGCAGGGGAACAGCAGGCGTTACTGAACCCCACAAACACATCAGCGATTGTTTTCATCTGTGCATCTAACACTTCTGAGCAGCAACTGGCGGTGTTGAAGCCCAGGGTCAAGGAGGGTGTAGGCAGAGGCCTAGTATGAGATGTTTGAAGTGGAAGTTGTAGTTAGCAGCAGTAATTTTTGCCAGACACACAGCAGGGGAACAGCAGGCGTTACTGAACCCCACAAACACATCAGCGATTGTTTTCATCTGTGCATCTAACACTTCTGAGCAGCAACTGGCGGTGTTGAAGCCCAGGGTCAAGGAGGGTGTAGGCAGAGGCCTAGTATGAGATGTTTGAAGTTGAAGTTGTAGTTAGCAGCAGTAATTTTTGCCAGACACACAGCAAGGGAACAGCAGGCGTTACTGAACCCCACAAACACATCAGCGATTGTTTTCATCTGTGCATCTAACACTTCTGAGCAGCAACTGGCGGTGTTAAAGCCCAGGGTCAAGGAGGGTGTAGGCAGAGGCCTAGTATGAGATGTTTGAAGTTGAAGTTGTAGTTAGCAGCAGTAATTTTTGCCAGACACAGAGCAGGGGAACAGCAGGCGTTACTGAACCCCACAAACACATCAGCGATTGTTTTCATCTGTGCATCTAACACTTCTGAGCAGCAACTGGCGGTGTTGAAGCCCAGGGTCAAGGAGGGTGTAGGCATAAATATTGAGTTATTGCCTTGTTACGTGGCCATTGCAAATGTATGTACTTCAAACAAGAATAAATGAAGTTTTACTAGGACAATAAAATGATGAATTTCTATTCCAAGAATAGAAAAATATTTATACTTGAGAGTCCTCTGTGGTTGATACCGTTTAATGGCTAACTGAAATATGGTAACAAATTCCAAGCTTTCGAGACTACTCAGGTCTCTTCATCAGGCTAAGACTAAAACAAAAAATGAAGAATCACATATTTCTACACACAACAGGACACAGGAATAGGTAAGACAAGTGAGGGAGGGACAAGTGAGGGGAGACCGGCCAAAAAATGAGAACAAGGATGAATTATCAGCGCCACACAATAAGAGAAAAATAATGGATTTACCTGTGGCAAAACACTTTTTGTATGCCCGGTCATAGCATGATGGATATGGAATTACTGGTATTAAAATATAACTTCAAATATGAGAAAGATACAAAGGTTTCAGAATATAAGCTCATCATGACCTTTGACACTGTTAGTGATGGAATGAATAGATCACACGGATTTATGTCATTCTATATCAATTAAGGAATCTGCGTCTCTGCCCTTCCAGGGGCATGAAAACACAAAACCAGACCCCAATCAGAGGGCAATAAAACTTTCTATCCTTATCTAGGAACTGTTCCAATATTTATGTTCATCCCTCTGTGATAATGACAGTTCTGCTACACGTCACTTACTTGTCTTACCTATTGCACTATTCCTGTGTCCTGTTGTGTATAGAAATATGTGATGCTTCATTTTTTGTTTTAGTCTTTGCCTGATGAAGAGACGTGAGTAGCCTCGAAAGCTTGCAATTTGTTACCATCTTTTCAGTTATCCATTAAAGGTATCAACCACTGCGGACTCTCAAGTCTAAATATTTTTCTATCTACTGGCTAACACGGTACGAAGATACACATGTTTTCTAACTTCAAGAATAAAAATAAAGACACTGCAAATATAAACGCATATATGCACATGCCAACAAGAAATGGAACAACACACCACCCAAAAACTTGGTTACAAAATACAGTGTTGTAAATTTAAGAATAAAAGTCCATTTTTGTATTTATGAATAATGCTTAAGGAACGCTATGTTAAACCATAACATAGTGAAGACAATGGATTTTGTAATAGTCACTCATCATCATCATCATTGCAATTTAGATGTGACAGTCACAGACATTTCAATTATTTAAGTAAATAAAATCGTTACTTTGTACAGCATGTATGACATGTCCAGCATGGACTCATCAATGTGATGACACAATAATGTACGATAAAAAATAACCATTTAAAAAAACATAATGCATTGTCACAATTTAACCCCTTCACCCCAAGGGTGGTTTGCACGTTAATGACCGGGCCAATTTTTACAATTCTGACCACTGTCTCTTTATGAGGTTATAACTCTGGAACGCTTCAACGGATCTTCGCGATTCTGAGATTGTTTTCTCGTGACATATTGTACTTCACGTTAGAAGTAAAATTTCTTCGATATAACTTGCGTTTATTTTTGAAAAAAACGCAAATATGGCGAAAATTTTTAAAATTTTGCAATTTTCAAACTTTGAATTTTTATTCCCTTAAAACAGAGAAATATATCACACAAAATAGTTAAGAAATAACATTTCCCACATGTCTACTTTACATCAGCACAATTTTGGAACCAAAATTTTTTTTTGTTAGGAAGTTATAAGGGTTAAAATTGACCAGCGATTTCTCATTTTTACAACAAAATTTACAAAGCCATTTTTTTAGGGACCACCTCTCATTTGAAGTCACTTTGAGGGGTCTATATGGCAGAAAATACCCAAAAGTGACACCATTCTAAAAACTGCACCCCTCAAGGTACTCAAAACCACATTCAAGAAGATTATTAACCCTTCAGGTGCTTCACAGGAACTAAAGCAACGTGGAAGGAAAAAATGAATATTTAACTTTTTAGCCACAAAAATGATCTTTTACAAACTTTTTTTTTATTTTCACAAGGGTAAAAGGAGAAAATAGACAGATAAGGTTGTTATGCAATTTCTCCTGAGTACGCCAATACCCAATATGTGGGGGAAAACCACTGTTTGGGCACACGGCAGAGCTCATAAGGGAAGGAGCGCCGTTTGACTTTTTCAAACTAAAATTGGCTGGAATTGAGATTGGACGCCATGTCGTGTTTGGAGAGCCCCTGATGCGTCTAAACAGTGGAAACCCCCACAAGTGACACCATTTTGGAAACTAGACCCCTAAGGTACTTATCTAGATCTGTTGTGAGCACTTTGAACCCCCAAGTGTTTCACAAAAGCTTATAATGCCTGGGTGTGAAAAAAAAAAAAACAATTTTCCACAAAAATGATTTTTTAGTCCCAAATTTTTGACTTTTCCCAAGGAAATTGGACCCCAAAAGTTGTTGTCCAATTTGTCCTGAGTACGCTGATACCCCATATATGGGGGGGGGGAGAAACTGTTTGGGTGCACGGCAGGGCTTGGAAAGGAAGTAGTAACGTTTTGGAATGCAGACGTTGATGGGGGTCATGTTCCGTTTGCAGTGCCCTAGATGAGCCTAAACAGTGGAAACCTGTTATGTTTCGGTAGCTGAGGAGTGCAGGTAAAAAAGGCAATACACCAGAGCAGTTGGAATCTATGAGATTGCAGTACCCTGACTAACCACCACAACTAAAGGCAGCCGTTGGAGCGTTCCTACGTTGGTCCTAGACGCCTCGTCACAGCCTGAGAAACTAACTACACCTAAAGATAGAAATAGGAAAGCTATCTGCCCCGGAGCAGAACCCCAAAGATAATAGAAAGCCCCCAAACATGTAATGGCGGTTAGACAAGAGGAAATACTGACACAGAAAGAAAATAGTATGAGCAAACTCTGGGGCCCAAACTATCTAAATAGAAAAGGATAGGAAGGGTACTTACTGCAATCTCAGAAAACCCTGAAAAAAACACCAACTCTACTAATTTCAAAATCACCTGAGATCACACGACCTCTACCACCTAAATTAGCTCTCTGGTGTAAAAAAATCAAAACAGCAGCCACTGAAAAAACTGGAAAAAGCAAAAGTACAAAACTCAGTGGCTGAACTAAACTGAGAGGGCAGAAGCCCCCAAAGAAGTGCAGGACAAAATGCAAAAATATAGCAACAACACAAAAGAAGAAAAATTCTTATCTGATAGCAGGAGATGCAGACACGACACAGCAGGCTACAAGGGAAACTGGAAAGAAGGATTCAGACCAGAACAATTGATCACCGGCAACCCTGATGGGAAAATGACTCCCTTATATAAGACCAGTCAGTAACACCTGATTCCCAGTCCTCACAATCTTCACTAGTACCGCTTGTAACCACCAGAGGGAGCCTCTGCTCAGAACTCATCTCAAACCCATTCACAACAGTACCCCCCCTTGAGGAGGGGTCACCGAACCCTCATTTGAGCAACCAGGTCGGTCAGGATGGGTTCTATGATACGCACGGATAAGTCTCCTAGCATGGATGTCCGAAGCAAACACCCAAGAATTGTCTTCCTGACCATAACCTCTCCATTTAACCAAATACTGGAGTCTTCGTCTAGAAAAACGAGAATCCAATATTTTCTCAACCACATACTCCAGATTGCCCTCAACCAAAACAGGGTCAGGAGGCACAGTAGCAGGAACCACTGGCTCAACAAACCTCTTCAACAAGGACTTGTGGAACACGTTATGGATCTTAAATGTCCCTGGAAGAAGCAAACGAAAAGAAACAGGATTAATAATCTCCATGATCTTATAAGGTCCAATGAACCTAGGCTTAAATTTAGGAGATGCTACTCTCATAGGAATATTCTTTGAGGACAACCAGACCAAGTCCCCCACTTTAAACCGAGGACCATCAGTCCTATGCCGGTTAGCAAACCGCTGGGCCTTCTCCTGAGAGAGGGACAACCTCTCCACTACCTGGTCCCAAATCTGTTGCATACGCTCAACAACAGAGTCAACACCTGGACAGACAGAAGCTTCCGTCTGTCCTGAAGAAAATCGAGGGTGAAAACCAGAATTACAGAAAAACGGAGACATCAAAGTGGCAGAGCTAGCCCTATTATTAAGAGCAAACTCAGCCAAAGGCAAAAAAGAGACCCAGTCATCCTGATCAGCAGACACAAAGCATCTTAGATAAGTCTCTAATGTCTGGTTTGTTCTCTCAGTATGACCATTGGTCTGAGGATGAAATGCCGAGGAGAAAGACAATTGAACACCCAGTTTAGAACAAAAAGTCCTCCAAAATCTGGAAACAAACTGGACTCCTCTGTCAGACACAATGTTCTCAGGAATGCCGTGTAAACGAACCACGTGCTGAAGAAACAACGGCACCAATTCAGAGGAGGAAGGCAACTTAGGTAATGGCACAAGATGTATCATTTTGGAAAACCTATCACAAATTACCCAGATGGTGGTCATTCTCTGAGAAACAGGAAGATCGGAAATGAAATCCATAGAGATATGGGTCCATGGTCTCTTGGGCACAGGCAATGGCATCAACAAACCACTAGAGCGAGAGCAAGGCTTGGAGCGAGAGCAAGTCCCGCAGGACTGCACAAATTCCCTGACATCGCGAGACAAGGTAGGCCACCAAAAGGACCGACTAACCAAGTCTCTGGTACCAAAAATTCCGGGATGCCCAGCCAATGCGGAACAATGAATCTCAGACATCACACTCTTTTTCCATTGGTCCGGGACAAACAATTTTCCAACAGGGCAGCGCTCGGGCCTATCCTCCTGACACCCCTCCAGAGCAAGTCTCAAATTGGGCGAGATGGCGGAAAGAACTACACCCTCTTTCAAAATAACAGAAGGATCAGATAACTCAGGAGAGTCCGCAAGGAAACTCCTCGAGAGGGCATCCGCCTTAACATTCTTAGTGCCAGGAAGAAAGGAAACCACAAAATTAAAACGTGTGAAAAACAAGGCCCACCTGGCCTGTCTAGGATTGAGTCGCTTGGCAGATTCCAGATAGACCAGATTCTTATGGTCCGTAAGGACCACCACCTGATGTTTGGCTCCCTCCAGTCAATGTCTCCACTCTTCAAAAGCCCACTTCATGGCCAATAACTCCCGATTACCCACGTCATAATTACGTTCAGTAGGAGAAAATTTTCGAGAGAAAAAGGCACAAGGGTTACTTTTAGAGGTCTCTGGATCTTTTTGGGACAAAACGGCACCTGCCCCAATTTCAGAGGCATCAACCTCCACCTGAAATGGCAGAGAAACATCAGGCTGCCGTAGAACAGGAGCAGAAGTGAATCTCTGCTTAAGTTCCTGAAATGCAGAGACTGCCTCAGGAGGCCAATTCACCACATCAGAACCCTTTCTGGTCAAATCAGTTAATGGTTTAACAATAACCGAGAAATTACCAATAAATTTACGATAAAATTGGCAAAACCCAAAAATCTCTGAAGAGCCTTTAATGAAGTAGGTTGGACCCAATCACAGATGGCCTGAACCTTGACCGGGTCCATTTCAATAACAGATGGGGACAAAATGAATCCCAGAAATGAGATCTTCTGTACGCCAAAAAGACACTTTGATCCCTTCACATACAGAGCATTATCCTCAAAATCTGGAATACAGTCCGAACATGTTTCACATGAGAGTCCCAGTCATTAGAAAAAATCAAGATATCATCCAAATAAACAATCAGAAATGTGTCCACAAAATCCCTGAAAATGTCATTCATGAAGGACTGGAAGACGGAAGGGGCATTAGTGAGCCCAAAGGGCATCACTAGGTACTCAAAATGCCCTTCAGGGGTATTGAATGCCGTCTTCCATTCATCCCCGTGCTTAATGCGAATAAGGTTATACGCCCCCCTGAGGTCAAGCTTGGTAAACCAAGTAGCGTTTTTCACCCTGGAAAACAGGTCAGAAATCAGGGTAACGGGTATTGATATTTCACAGTAATATTGTTGAAGAGACGATAATCAATACACGGCCTTAATGAACCATCTTTTTTGGCCACAAAGAAAAAACCGGCACCTAAGGGTGAAGAGGATGGTCTGATATGACCCTTCTCCAATGATTCCTTGATATAAGACCGCATAGCGTCATGTTCAGGTACAGACAAGTTAAAAAGGCGACCTTTAGGGAATTTACTACCAGGCACTAATTCAATAGCGCAGTCATAGCTCCTATGGGGAGGTAAGGATGCAGATTTACTTTCACTAAACACATCAGAAAAATCAAACAAAAAGTCAGGAACATCCTGAGCCTGGGGGGAGGCAGAAAAAACAGGAGTGTTGGCACTAACACATTGGCAGCCCCAACTGGTTACAGACACAGATTTCCAATCCAAAACAGGATTATGAGACTGTAACCAAGGGAAACCCAGCACGATAATGTCATGCAGATTATATAGAACCAAAAATTTGCAGCACTCCTGGTGATCAGGTTCAACCCTCATTATCACCTGAGTAGAAAACTGGGGTTTATTCTCAGCCAAAGGGTAGAATCGATCCCCAGTAGGGGAATAGACTTCTGTAGGGGTACCAAGGGAAACCCACAACGTTTAGCAAAATCATAATCCATCAGGTTAATAGCTGCTCCAGAATCAACGAAAGCCTGAGCAGAAAATGAGGACAGAGAGCATATCAGAGTGACAGTTAATAAAAACTTAGTCTGAACACTACCCAAGACAACTGAGCGTGCAAAACGTCTTCCCCGCTTAGGGCAGACTGAAATAGCATGAGAGGCATCACCACAGTAGAAACATAACCCATTGCGCTTTCGAAACTCATGACGCTGTGCCCCAGACACCACTCTATCACACTGCATGGGTTCAGAAGCTGGTTCACAAGGCAACACCATTCCACGCATACTTCTCCGCTCACGCAAACGTCTGTCAATTTGAATCGCTAATGACATAGAATCATTGAGACCAGAGGGGACAGGGAATCCCACCATAACATCCTTTACATTATCCGACAGACCCTTCCGGAAAAGGGCCGCCAAAGCGTCGTCATTCCATTTGGTCAGGACTGCCCACCTACGGAATCTCTGACAGTATAACTCAGCGTCATCAAGCCCCTGATTTAATGCCAACAAGGCTTTTTCAGCTTGATCAGTGACATTAGGCTCATCGTACAATAACCCCAAGGCCTGAAAAAAATGCATCAACATCACTCAAAACAGGATCCCCAGGTATCAGGGAAAAAGCCCAATCCTGAGGATCGCCGCGCAGGAGAGAGATGATAATTTGAACCTGCTGCGCTGCGTTTCCTGAGGACTTAGATTTTAAGGCAAAAAACAATTTACAATTATTTTTGAAATTCTGAAACTTAGCTCGATCCCCTAAAAACAAATCTGGCATGGGGATCCTAGGTTCCACAACAGGCAACCTAGCAAGATATGCAGCAATACTCTGAACCTCAGTGGCAAGCTGATCCACACGGCCAGACAACTGTGCAAACTCCATTGAGAGAAAAGATCCTCCCCAGCACCCAGAGATACAGAGGGAAAAAAAAAAGCAACAAACAGAAAAATATCTCTGACAACTCTGACAACCTTTTTTCTATCACAATATTTTTTCCCTTCTGTGAGTACCATACAATTTTTAGGCCGGTGATACTGTTATGTTTCGGTAGCTGAGGAGTGCAGGTAAAAAAGGCAATACACCAGAGCAGTTGGAATCTATGAGATTACAGTACCCTGACTAACCACCACAACTAAAGGCAGCCGTGGAGCGTTCCTACGTTGGTCCTAGACGCCTCGTCACAGCCTGAGAAACTAACTACACCTAAAGATAGAAATAGGAAAGCTATCTGCCCCGGAGCAGAACCCCAAAGATAATAGAAAGCCCCAAACATGTAATGGCGGTTAGACAAGAGGAAATACTGACACAGAAAGAAAATAGTTTGAGCAAACTCTGGGGCCCAAACTATCTAAATAGAAAAGGATAGGAAGGGTACTTACTGCAATCTCAGAAAACCCTTAAAAAACACCAACTCTACTAATTTCAAAATCACCTGAGATCACACGACCTCTACCACCTAAATTAGCTCTCTGGTGTAAAAAAAATCAAAACAGCAGCCACTGAAAAAACTGGAAAAAGCAAAAGTACAAAACTCAGTGGCTGAACTAAACTGAGAGGGCAGAAGCCCCCGGAGGGGACCCTGAAGGCCCCCAAAGAAGTGCAGGACAAAATGCAAAAATATAGCAACAACACAAAAGAAGAAAAATTCTTATCTGATAGCAGGAGATGCAGACACGACACAGCAGGCTACAAGGGAAACTGGAAAGAAGGATTCAGACCAGAACAATTGATCACCGGCAACCCTGATGGGAAAATGACTCCCTTATATAAGACCAGTCAGTAACACCTGATTCCCAGTCCTCACAATCTTCACTAGTACCGCTTGTAACCACCAGAGGGAGCCTCTGCTCAGAACTCATCTCAAACCCATTCACAACAGAAACCCCCCACAATTGACCCCATTTTGGAAACTATACCCCTAAGGAACTTATCTAGATCTTTGGTGAGCACTTTGAACCCCTAAGTGCTTCACACAAGTTTATAATGCCCGGGCATGAAAATAAAAAATCCTATTTTTTTCCCACAAAAATTATCTTTTAGTCACTAATTTTTTATTTTCTCAAGGGTAACAGGAGAAATTGGACCACATAAGTTGTTGTCCAATTTGTCCTGAGTACGCTGATACCCCATATGTGGGTGGGAACCACTGTTTGGGCGCACGGCAGAGCTCGGAATGGAAGGAGCACCATTTGACTTTTTCCAACCAAAATTGGCTGGAATTGAGATTGGATGCCATGTTGCATTTGGAGAGCCCTGATGTGCCTAAACAGTGGAAACCCCCCACAAATGACCCCATTTTGGAAACTAGACCCCCTAAGGAACTTTTCTAGATCTTTGGTGAGCAATTTGAACCCCAAGTGCTTCACACAAGTTTATAACGTAGAGCCGTAAAATTTAAAAATCATATTTTTTCCACAAAAATGATCTTTTCACCCCAATTTTTATTTTTCCAAGGGTAACAAGACTCCAAAAGTTATTGTGCAATTTGTCCTGAGTGCGCTGATACCCCATATGTGGGGGTAAACCACTGTTTGGAAGGGAAAGAGCGCCGTCTGACTTTTTCAACGCAGAATTGGCTGGACGCCATGTCGTGTTTGGAGAGCTCCTGATCTGCCTAAACAGTGGAAACCCCCATAAATGACGCCATTTTGGAAACTAGACCCCTCAAGGAACTTATCTAGATGTGTGGTGAGAACTTTTAACCCCAGGTGTTTCACTAAAGTTTATAACGTACAGCCGTAAAATAAAAAAATCTTTTTTTTTTTTACAAAAATGATTTTTTCGTCCCCAATATTTTATTTTCACAAGGGTAACAGAAGAAATTGGAACCCAAAAGTTGTTGTCCAATTTGTCCTGAGTACGCTGATACCCAATATGTGGGAGAAAACTACTGTATGGGCGCACGTCAGGGCTCGGAAGGGAAGTAGTGACGTTTTGGATTGCAGACTTTGATGGAATGGTCTGGGGGCGTCATGTCACATTTGGAGAGCCCCTGATGCACCTATACAGTGTAAACCCCCCACAAGTGACCCCATTTTGGCAAATAGACCCCACAAGGAACTTATCTAGATGTGTGGTGAGCACTTTGAACCCCGAAGTGCTTCACAGAAGTTTATAACATACAGCCGTAAAAATAAAAATCTCTTTTTTTTTTTACAAAAATGATTTTTTCGCCCCCAATATTTTATTTCACAAGGGTAACAGAAGAAATTGGAACCCAAAAGTTGTTGTCCAATTTGTCCTGAGTACGCTGATACCCAATATGTGGGGAGAAAACTACTGTATGGGCGCACGTCAGGGCTCGGAAGGGAAGTAGTGACGTTTTGGATTGCAGACTTTGATGGAATGGTCTGGGGGCGTCATTTGGAGAGCCCCTGATGCACCTATACAGTGGAAACCCCCACAAGTGACCCCATTTTGGCAAATAGACCCCACAAGGAGCTTATCTAGATGTAAGGTTCTGTGTACATGTTCCTGAAACTCAGTTTGTTCGTCAGCCATTTTACTTTCTGTCTTGCTGCAGCTATCTTGCCCTCAGTCAAAATGGAGTTTCCAGCTTGCATGTTCCCGCCCTGATTCTCTCCTTTTGCTTCTTAAGCAGCCACAGCTGAGCAATCAGTGCTTCAGAATCTAGCCTGCAGTGAACCTGTGACCTGACTCCTAAAGCCTTGGACCTTGTACTCCAGCTATTCCTACTGAGGAACTCTGAAGCACTTGTGGACTCTGAACCCTGCTCTTTGAAAGACCCACGTTTGCATGGACTTACGGTAACAGAGAAGAAGATCCTGAACCTGTTGTGGAGAGTGATTGCTGAGCTTAGATTACTCTGGCCTGCTGTGTCTCCTGCTTCTGTGTCTGCAAACTGTGTGACTATTTTTGCCAACTTGTATGAAGTAATACAAGACTTTCTATATCAAACCTGTGTCTCATGTATTTTCATCGCACCCAAGCACAAGACGCTATATGAACTGTACTACATACATTACAAGATTCTGAAGCCAAAACGTTAGTGTCTGCTGGGTCTGGAAAGGCTGTGTCTGCTGTAACTGTGGATATCGGATGTCCGGTTGTACTTTCTGTGATGACAGTGGTTGTGACTTCTCACAACCATTCCAGTACTCCTGTCTTAAAAGATCTGGAAAATGGAAGCCCGCATAAAGGAACTTTGCGGAGTGACTGATAATATCCTTGCAGATTTGCAGAATATAAAGACCCGTTTTTCAAGCCTACAGGACCTCACTAATCACAATTTGCAAGTGTTTGTACAGACTGCCCAGGATTTGCGAGCCAGGATTGAGGTTCTAGAAGAGCGAGTCCAGGCTCCTGCCGTAGCCCCGAGTTCTGGGATTCCCAAGTTGCCCCCTTTTCGTTTTGGCGGTGAACGTGAGAAATTCAGGGGATTTATTAATCAATGCAATCTTTTTTTTTCTGCACATGCTTCACAATTTCCCACTGAACGATCTAAGGTGCTTACTATAATTATGTTGCTTACCAACAAGGCTTTGATGTGGGCAAACCCTCTGATTGAGACTGAGGATGATTGTTTGAATCACCTTGATGCTTTTATTTCAGCCATGGGGCAGGTGTTTGATGACCCCAATCGAGGTGCAACAGCTGAAGCAGCCATGTTAGCTTTGCGCCAAGGTAAGCACTCGGTAGCTGAATATGCCTTGGATTTCAGGAGATGGGCCCTTGATACCACCTGGGACAGTTCCGCCAAAAAATCTATTTTTCGAAAGGGGTTATCTCCACTGATTAAGGATGAACTTGCTCGTGCCGATCCTCCCACTGCGTTAGGTGACTTTATTAACTACTGCATCCTATTGATACTCGTCTGACTGAACGCAGGCAAGAGAGATGGTTCGAAAGCAATCGCACTAACCTTTTCCTACCTTCCTCTCCAGCTAAGGAACCTTTGAGTAGGATTACACGGGAACCTGAACCTGAACCCATGCAGGTAGACTCTTTACAACGACGGGTTAGTGATGCACGCAAGGAACATCGTTTTAAGGAGAATCTATGTTTCTATTGTGGTAAGTCAGGGCACTTCATTATAAACTGCCCCAGCCGTTCTCGTAAGACTACTGCCATTTTTCAATTTCCTCAGCGGTGTCCCAGCTGAGTTGTAAGAAAAACAATTCTCATTGCTTTCTTTCCATCAAACTCTGGGTTGACTCAGCTTGGGTGTCTAGCTCTGCTATGATCGACTCAGGGGCAAGTGGAAATTTTATGGATGTCTCCTTTGCTCTGAAACAGGGGATACGTTCAGTGAAGAAGGCTACTCCAGTACAGATGGAAACTGTGGATGGCTCCCTGCTGACCTCTGGACCAGTGGATCAGGAAACAGAGACTTTGAGGGTTCTTATGGGTAAAGATCATCAAGAGAAACTGTCCTTTATGCTTATCTCTTCTCCCCACTTTCCCATTATTCTAGGGCTACCATGGCTGCAGGCTCAGAATCCTACCATTAACTGGGAGACCAAGGAATTACACTTTCCAGAGAAACAGATGAGTCCAAAAGTTTCAGCTTGCTCTGTTCCTAAAGGAACCATGTCAGTCCCTGAACTACCAGCTGTATACCAGGACTATGTGGATTTATGTGACAAGAAGAACGCTGACCAGCTTCCTCCTCACCGTCCATATGATTGTCCAATTGAATTATTGCCTGGAGCAGAGATACCTTTTGGTAAGATCTACCCCCTGGCGGGGCCCGAGCTAAAGGCTTTAAAGGATTACATAGACGAAAATCTAGCCAAGGGCTTTATACGCCCCTCTTCATCTCCTGCAGGGGCACCCATCTTCTTTGTAAAGAAGAAAGATGGATCTCTGAGACCATGCGTAGACTATAGGGAACTCAATAAGGTTACTATTAGAAACCGTTATCCATTGCCTTTAATCCCTGAGTTATTGGAGAGAGTGGACATGCCAAAATTTTCTCTAAACTAGATCTTCGTGGGGCCTATAACTTAGTCCGTATTAGACCTGGGGATGAATGGAAGACTGCATTCAGGTCACGCTATGGACACTTTGAATATCTAGTTATGCCTTTTGGGCTGAGTACCGCCCCAGCCACTTTCCAACACTTGGTGAATGACATCTTCAGGGATCTCCTAGATACATTCGTGGTAATTTATTTGGATGATATTCTAATTTTTTCTAACTCCACAGAGGAACATCATGGACATGTGAGAATGGTCTTGGAACGTCTAAGACAAAATCATTTTACATCAAACTTGAAAAGTGTGAATTCCATAGGACCGAAATTCAATTTCTGGGGTATGTACTGTCTACACAAGGAATTAGTATGGATGGAAGCAAAACTCAAGCCATCAAGATTGGCCAAGTCCTAGAAATGTGAAGGAGGTACAGCGCTTCATCGGGTTTGCCAACTTCTATAGACGTTTCATTAGAAATTTCTCTGAGGTAGTGTCACCTATCACCCAACTTACCCGGAAAGAGTCTAGGTTCTCCTGGACTCCCAAGCCCAGGAAGCATTTTCCCGTCTAAAAGATAAATTTACCACTGCACCTATCCTAGTACATCCCAACCCCGAGCTTGCCTTCATAATAGAGGTGGATGCTTCAGACTGTGCCGTTGGAGCTATACTCTCTCAGAGAACAGGTGAGAAGAATGTCTTGCATCCCTGTGCCTTCTTTTCCCAGCAGTTGTCTTCGGCTGAGAGGAACTACGATGTGGGCAATAGAGAGTTGTTGGCCATTATTGCCGCCTTCAAAGAATGGAGACACCTTCTTCAGGGAGCTGCACAGCAAATAGTCGTCCTGACAGACCATCGTAACCTTGAGTTTATCAGGTCGGCTAAGTGCCTGACTCCTCGCCAGGCTCGCTGGAATCTTTTCTTAAACCAATTTAATTTTATCATTTCTTATAGACCAGGATCGCGCAATGGAAAGGCTGATGCACTCTCTAGGATTTACTCAGCAGAGACACGTCCAATTACTCCTCCTAAGACTATTCTTCCTGACTCTAGATTCCTAGGAGTAATTCATAATCAAGACCTACTTAAGGACATCAAGGAAGCATACCATGCGGATTCCTTTTTGGCACAACCCCCAAGGGACGTAAGTCTTGTCTTTAAGAATGGTGTGTGGATTCAGGGACAACGCCTGTATATTCCTGAAACAGTCAGATTGAGAGTATTGCAACTCATTCACGATTCCAAGATAGCTGGGCATAGAGGAATTCTAAAGACACAGGAATTTCTCTCTCGTTTCTTTTGGTGGCCCACTTGCAGGAAGGATGTTTTAAACTATGTCACTTCATGTGAAGTCTGTGCAAGATGCAAAACACCTCGCTCCTCACCAACTGGTCTGTTACAGCCTCTTCCACACCCGTCCCGCCCGTGGGGATCCATTTCTATGGACTTCATTGTGGAGTTACCAACCTCTCAAGGGAAGAACACCATTCTAGTGGTGGTTGACCGTCTAACAAAGGCAGCTCATTTTATCCCTTGTGTCGGCTTACCCACTGCAAAACAGACATCAGATTTGATGATTAAAGATGTGTTTCGCTTACATGGAGTACCGGATGAGGTTATTTCGGATCGAGGGGTGCAATTCACTTCTAGGTTTTGGCAAAATTTCTGTGCAGCATTGGACATTAAAGTAAACCTTTCTTCTGCTTTTCATCCCCAGACTAATGGACAGACCGAACGAACCAATCAAACCCTGGAGCAGTATCTCCGCTGCTTTATCTGCCACCTACAGGATGATTGGGTGGATCTACTTCCATTAGCTGAGTTCTCGTATAACAACTCTCAGAGTGCCTCCACTAAGCAGTCTCCTTTTTACTCTAATCTAGTTATCATCCTAACATTCTACCACGATTTCCCATAGAAACGCCTTTACCAGCAGTGGCTGAAAGAATCACGTCTTTACAGAAGAATATGGATCTTCTAAAGGAGAATCTGGAATCGGCTCAGGAAAGGTACAAGAAAGCAGCAGATAAATTTCGTAAACCTGCACCAGCTTTCAAGGTAGGAGACTTGGTCTGGCTGTCAACCAGAAATCTTAAGTTAAGGATTCCATCGTCTAAGTTGGGACATAAGTACATTGGACCCTATAAAATCAGTAAAATTATAAGTGCCGTTGCTTGTCGTCTTCAACTGCCCAGAACTATGAGAATTCACCCTGTCTTTCATGTATCCCTACTAAAGGCTGCAACACCCAATACGTTTCCTGGACGTTCTTCTCCTTGCCCTGACCCAGTGCTAGTCGATGGTCAGGAAGAATTTGTGGTGGAAAGGATTTTAGATTCCAGGTTGTATAGAAATCAGTTACAATATCTGATTAAATGGCAGGGCTACCCAGTGGAGGACAACTCATGGGAACCAGTCAATAACGTTAATGCTCCTCGCTTGCTCCGTCAGTTTCATCAGAGGTACCCACACAAGCCTGGCCTGAGGTCATCCGGAGGCTGTCCCTAAGGGGGGAGTAATGTAAGGTTCTGTGTACATGTTCCTGAAACTCAGTTTGTTCGTCAGCCATTTTACTTTCTGTCTTGCTGCAGCTATCTTGCCCTCAGTCAAAATGGAGTTTCCAGCTTGCATGTTCCCGCCCTGATTCTCTCCTTTTGCTTCTTAAGCAGCCACAGCTGAGCAATCAGTGCTTCAGAATCTAGCCTGCAGTGAACCTGTGACCTGACTCCTAAAGCCTTGGACCTTGTACTCCAGCTATTCCTACTGAGGAACTCTGAAGCACTTGTGGACTCTGAACCCTGCTCTTTGAAAGACCCACGTTTGCATGGACTTACGGTAACAGAGAAGAAGATCCTGAACCTGTTGTGGAGAGTGATTGCTGAGCTTAGATTACTCTGGCCTGCTGTGTCTCCTGCTTCTGTGTCTGCAAACTGTGTGACTATTTTTGCCAACTTGTATGAAGTAATACAAGACTTTCTATATCAAACCTGTGTCTCATGTATTTTCATCGCACCCAAGCACAAGACGCTATATGAACTGTACTACATACATTACACTAGATGTGTGGTGAGCACTTTGAACCCCGAAGTGCTTCACAGAAGTTTATAACATACAGCCGTAAAAATAAAAAATCTCTTTTTTTTTTTTACAAAAATGATTTTTTTTGCCCCCAATATTTTATTTTCACAAGGGTAACAGGAGAAATTGGACCCCAAAAGTTGTTGTCCAATTTGTCCTGAGTACGCTGATATCCCATATGTGGGAGAAAACTACTGTATGGGTACACGTTGGGGCTCGGAAGGGAAGTAGTGACGTTTTGGATTGCAGACTTTGATGGAATGGTCTGGGGCGTCATGTCGCATTTGGAGAGCCCCTGATGCGCCTAAACAGTGGAAATCCCCAACAAGTGACCCCATTTTGGAAAATAGACCCCACAAGGAACTTATCTAGATGTGTGGTGAGCGCTATGAAGCCCCAAGTGCTTCACAGAAGTTTATAATGTACAGCCGTAAAAACAAAAAAATAATTTTTTTTGTACAAAAATGATATTTTCGCCCCCAGTTTTTTATTTTCCCAAGGGTAGCAGAAGAAATAGGACAAATTGCACAATAACTCTTGGGGTCCAGAGTACGCTGATACCCCATATGTGGGGATAAACTACTGTTTGGATGCATGGCAGAGCTGAGAAGTGAAGGAGCACCGTTTGACTTTTTCAACGCAGAATTGGCTGGAATTGAGATCAGACGCCATGTCACATTTGGAGAGCCCCTGATGTGCCTAAACAGCGGAAACCCCCCAATTCTAACTCCAACCCTAACCCCAACACACCCCTAACCCTAGTCCCAACCCTAACCACAAACCTAACCCTAACACACCCCTAATCCCAACCCTAACCCTAATCCTAACTTTAGCGCCAACCCTAACCCTAACTTTAGCCGCAACCCTAACCCTAACCCTAATGGGAAAATGGAAATAAATACTTTTTTTTAATTTTATTATTTTTCCCTTACTAAGGGGGTGATAAAGGGGGGTTTGATTTACTATTTATAGCGGGTTTTTATGATTGGCAGCTGTCACGCTAAAAGACGCTTTTTATTGCAAAAATAGTTTTTGCATCATCACATTTTGAGAGCTATAATTTTTGCATATTTTGGCCCACAGAGTCATGTGAGGTTTTATTTTTTGCGGGACGAGTTGATGTTTTTATTAGTACCATTTTTGAGCACGTGACGTTTTTTGATCGCTTTTTATTTCGATTTTTGGGAGGTTAGAATGAACAAAAATCAGCAATTCATGAATTTCTTTTGGGGGAGGCGTTTATACCGTTCCGCGTGTGGTAAAATTGATAAAGCAGTTTTATTCTTCGGGACAGTACGATTATGGCGATACCTCATTTATATCATTTTTTATGTTTTGGCGCTTTTATAGAATAAAAACAATTTTATATAAAAAATAATTATTTTTGCATCGCTTTATTCTGCGAGCTATAACTTTTTTATTTTTTCACTGATGATGCTGTATGATGGCTCGTTTTTTGCGGGACAAGATGACGTTTTCAGCAGTACCATATTTTTTATATCGGTCTTTTTGATCGCGCGTTATTCCACTTTTTGTTCGGCGGTATGATGATAAAGCATTGATTTTTTGCTTCTTTTTTTTTTTTTTTTTTAAGGGGTTCACTAAAGGGGTTAACTAGTGGGACAATTTTATAGGGGGGGTCGTTACGGACGCGGCGATACCAAATATGTGTACTTTTATTGCTTTGTTTTTTTTATTTACAGGAAGAAGTGAATTTATTGGGGAATATATTTTTTTTTTTTTATTTATTTTGGATTTTTTTTTAAAACATGTTTATTTTTATTTTTTTAACTTTTTTACTTTGTCCCAGGGTGGGACATACAGTATTTTATCAGATCGCTGTGTGACAGTGTGATATTTTATCAGATCGCTGGTGTGACAGTGTGCACAGCACTCTGTCCACACCAGCGATCGCTCAGGCAGTGAAGCAGGCTTCTCAGTGCCTGCTCTCGGCAGGCACTGAGGTAGCCGCCTCCCTCCAGGACTCCGGCGCCATCTTGGATCCGGGTCCTGGGAGGGAGGAAGCCCTCAGAACAGCGCGATCACATCGCGCTGGTCTGAGGGTCTCAGGGGGGCGCGCAGGGAGCCCCACCCTGCGCGATCCTCCCCTGTGCCCCCAGTACACCGCGATCATGTTTGATCGCGGTGTGCAAGGGGTTAATGTGCCGGGAGCGGTCCGTGACCGCTCCTGACACACAGTCATGGGTGTCAGCTGTGATAATCGGCTGACACCCGGGCGCGATCGGCTGCGCTCCCCCGGGAGCGCGTCCGATCGCAGAGACGTACTATCCCGTCCATGGTCATACGGGCCCAGGTACCATGGACGGGATAGTACGTCCGATGGCAGTAAGGGGTTAAGTGTGTGCCTGCAAGTGTAGGTGAAACAAAGGCTACGGATAGCAAAGGTATATTCTATGTCTGTATCAGACAGTGGACAGCCTCTGATGGGTATGCGATGTTATACTGTACGTCAATAAAGTCTGCGCTGCAATGATGCATTTTTTGTTGTACAGTGTTGAAGAGGGTAAAAGCATGTCTGGTTGCGCAAGGCTTTATCCGTCAACAGTACCTTCCTACTGTCACGCGTAGGGTAGGGTAGCGTGTGTCAATTAGATGACTCTATAAAATGTGACGTTTCGCAGCGTTATTGCGCCCTAGGGACGCCAAAAATACGACAGCAGTAATCATTTACTGTCTAATACTCCACCTATGACCAACAAAAAAAGACCGTTCCCTCTTTAACAATCTACAAGACTAACAAGCATAATGGTTGACGCTGACTTTATTGAGGTACAGTATTACATCGACATTGTCCATGAATAACTATGCACTGTGATACCTATATAGCATTATTAATTTATATCTGTTGTGGTTGTTTCAACAGCACTTGCAGGTATAACTACCTATTGTCAGTATGCATGATGCACTTTCTAGATGTAATAATTTATTATTGCACATTATTACCAGGTTTAGATGCTGGCCATTTCACATATGGTGTGTGAAGTTACAGTTGCATCAGTATGTGTATTTTATAATGTCTGTCATAAATAAAACTCGTGATGATGATGATGAGGATTTTATGATTCGTACATCCATTGACTGCATTATCTTACAGGTACAGATAAAGTTCCTTAAAAAGCATTAATTGATAAGTATGAAATGTACTTTTATGCATTAATTTCAAAAAGTGAAGACTATGTTTTAGTTTTTGTTACCATTTCTAATAGACATGTGCAAATATGCGCTGTGATGACAAATTATTATTTGTCCATATTTGTCATAAAAATTTATCATTCTAGGCCTGGAAACTTCACAATTTCCTGTTTTAAGCATAACAATCAGGGTGACTGGCTCCTCCCTATTTTGAGCATGTTTGACATGGGTTTTTCTGTGCATGTGTAGGGAACAGGAGACTTCTTGCCGGATACACAGCAGGGGAACAGCTGGCGTTACTGAACCCCACTAACACTATAGCTTGTGTATTGGTCTGTGGACACGACACTTCTGAGCAGCAACTGGCAGTGTTGTAGCCCAGGAGTAGAGTTCAGGTGGTAGAAAGATGAACATAACAGGAGACATGGATAACGTTGCGAACCAGTTATTTAATCTGAAAACGGACAGACAAATTCTGGCGAGATCCATGCCTTGTTCATTTTCAGAAAAGTAAGCCGGTCTCATTATCGGAGGATAGTCGCATGCGACGGTCTGTTAGTACACCACCTGCAGCACTAAAGACGCGCTCCGATAATACACTGGCAGCAGGGCAAGCCAGCACCTCCAATGCATACTGGCTAAGCTCTGGCCATGTATCCAGCTTAGAGACCCAAAACTTGAATGGGGAAGAGCCATCTGGGAGTACACTGAGAGGGAAAGACATGTAGTCTGTCACCATCTTACGGAAACGTTGCCTCCTGCTGACTGGAGCTGCTTGCTGCCCTGTGCAGAGCGCGCTCCTCTGTTGCAGAGCTGTCTCCACTGCCTCGACGCACAGAGCTGCTTTGTAAAGCAGTAGCAGCAGCAGTGCTCTCGGCTGGAATGGAGAACATTATGGATTGCACCAGTGTGTCTTGGTACTCCCGCATTTTACTCTCCCGGTTCAACGGTGTGATGAGGCTTTGTAAGTTGTCCCGGTAGCGAGGGTCTAGGAGGGTGTACACCCAATAATCAGACGTGGTGAGAATGTGGGCGATGCGGCGGTCGTTTCTCACACTGCAGCATGAAATCAACCATGTGCTGCAGACTCCCAACTGGCCAAGAAACGCTGTCCCCTGCAAGAGGCGTCATCTCTGCCTGCTCTGCATCACCCCACCCTCGCTCTACATACTGACTAGAGCGTTGTGTACCTCCCTCTGGAGCGATGTCTTCCTCCTCCATTGACTCCTCTGTTGTGAATGGGCTTGAGATGAGTTCTAAGCAGAGGCTCCCTCTGGTGGTTACAAGTGGTGCTGGTCTGTCCAGTGAAGATTGTGAGGATTGGGAATCAGGTGTTACTGACTGGTCTTATATAAGGGAGTCACCTTCCCATCAGGGTTGCCGGTGATCAATTGTTCTGGTCTCAATCCTTGAATCCTGTTTCCCTTGTAGCCTGCTGTGTCGTGTCTGCATCCTGCTATCATATAAGACATTTTCTTCTTTTTGTTTTTGTGCTAGATTTTTGCATTTTGTCCTGCACTTCTGTGGGGGCCTTCAGGGACCCCTCCGGGGGCTTTTGCCCTCTCAGTTAGTTCAGCCACTGATGTTTGTACTTTTGCTTTTTGCAGTTTTTTCAGTGGCTGCTGTTTTGATTTTGTTACACCAGAGAACTAATTTAGGTGGTAGAGGTTGTGTGATCTCAGGTGTTTTTGAAATTAGTAGAGTTGGTGCTTTTCAGGGTTTTCTGGGATTGCAGTAAGTACCCTTCCTATCCTTTTCTATTTAGATAGTTTGGGCCCCAGCGTTTGCTCATGCTATTTTCTTTCTGTGTCAGTGTTTCTTCTTGTGTAACCGCCATTACATGTTTGGGGGCTTTCTATTATCTTTGGGGTTCTGCTCCGGGGCAGATAGCTTTCCTATTTCTATCTTTAGGTGTAATTAGTTTCTCAGGCTGTGACGAGGCGTCTAGGAAAAAACGTAGGAACGCTCCACGGCTGCCTCTAGTTGTGGTGGTTAGTCAGGGTACTGCAATCTCATAGATTCCAACTGCTCTGGTGTATTGCCTTTTTACCTGCACTCCTCAGCTACCAAATCATAACAGTATCACCGGCCCAAAATTTAATATTGTATGGTACTCACAGAAGGGAAAAATATTGTGAAAGAAAAAAAAAAAAAAAAAAAAGGTTGCCAGAGTTGTCAGAGATATTTTTCTGTTTGTTGCATTTTTTTTTTTTTTTTTTCCCTCTGTATCTCTGGGTGCTGGGGAGGATCTTTTCTCTCAATGGAGTTTGCACAGTTGTCTGGCCGTGTGGATCAGCTTGCCACTGAGGTTCAGAGTATTGCTGCATATCTTGCTAGGTTGCCTGTTGTGGAACCTAGGATCCCCATGCCAGATTTGTTTTTAGGGGATCGAGCTAAGTTTCAGAATTTCAAAAATAATTGTAAATTGTTTTTTGCCTTAAAATCTAAGTCCTCAGGGAACGCAGCGCAGCAGGTTCAAATTGTCATCTCTCTCCTGCGCGGCGATCCTCAGGATTGGGCTTTTTCCCTGACACCTGGGGATCCTGTTTTGAGTGATGTTGATGCATTTTTTCAGGCTTTGGGGTTATTGTACGATGAGCCTAATGTCACTGATCAAGCTGAAAAAGCCTTGTTGGCATTAAATCAGGGGCTTGATGACGCTGAGTTATACTGTCAGAGATTCCGTAGGTGGGCAGTCCTGACCAAGTGGAATGACGACGCTTTGGCGGCCCTTTTCCGGAAGGGTCTGTCAGATAATGTAAAGGATGTTATGGTGGGATTCCCTGTCCCCTCTGGTCTCAATGATTCTATGTCATTAGCGATTCAAATTGACAGACGTTTGCGTGAGCGGAGAAGTATGCGTGGAATAGTGTTGCCTTGTGAACCTGCTTCTGAATCCATGCAGTATGATAGAGTGGTGTCTGGGGCACAGCGTCATGAGTTTCGAAAGCGCAATGGGTTATGTTTCTACTGTGGTGATGCCTCTCATGCTATTTCAGTCTGCCCTAAGCGGGGAAGACGTTTTGCACGCTCAGTTGTCTTGGGTAATGTTCAGACTAAGTTTTTATTAACTGTCACTCTGATATGCTCTCTGTCCTCATTTTCTGCTCAGGCTTTCGTTGATTCTGGAGCAGCTATTAACCTGATGGATTATGATTTTGCTAAACGTTGTGGGTTTCCCTTGATACCCCTACAGAAGTCTATTCCCCTACTGGGGATCGATTCTACCCCTTTGGCTGAGAATAAACCCCAGTTCTCTACTCAGGTGATAATGAGGGTTGAACGTGATCACCAGGAGTGCTGCAAATTTTTGGTTCTGTATAATCTGCATGATATTATCGTACTGGGTTTCCTTGGTTCAGTCTCATAATCCTGTTTTGGATTGGAAATCTGTGTCTGTAACCAGTTGGGGCTGCCAATGTGTTAATACCAACACTCCTGTTTTTTCTGCCTCCCCCCAGGCTCAGGATGTTCCTGACTTTTTGATTGATTTTTCTGATGTGTTTAGCGAAAGTAAATCTGCATCCTTGCCTCCCCATAGGAGCTATTACTGCGCTATTGAATTAGTGCCGGGTAGTAAATTCCCTAAAGGTTGCCTTTTTAACTTGTCTGTACCTGAACATGACGCTATGCGGTCTTATATCAAGGAATCATTGGAGAAGGGTCATATCAGACCATCCTCTTCACCCTTAGGTGCCGTTTTTTTCTTTGTGGCCAAAAAGGATGGTTCATTAAGGCCGTGTATTGATTATCGTCTTTTGAACAATATTACTGTGAAATATCAATATCCGTTACCCTTGATTTCTGACCTGTTTTCCAGGGTGAAAAACGCTACTTGGTTTACCAAGCTTGACCTCAGGGGGGCGTATAACCTTATTCGCATTAAGCACGGGGATGAATGGAAGACGGCATTCAATACCCCTGAAGGGCATTTTGAGTACCTAGTGATGCCCTTTGGGCTCACTAATGCTCCTTCCGTCTTCCAGTCCTTCATGAATGACATTTTCAGGGATTTTGTGGACAAATTTCTGATTGTTTATTTGGATGATATCTTGATTTTTTCTAATGACTGGGACTCTCATGTGAAACATGGTCGAACTGTATTCCAGATTTTGAGAGAGAATGCTCTGTATGTGAAGGGATCAAAGTGTCTTTTTGGCGTACAGAGGATCTCATTTCTGGGATTCATTTTGTCCCCATCTGTTATTGAAATGGACCCGGTCAAGGTTCAGGCCATCTGTGATTGGGTCCAACCTACTTCATTAAAGGCTCTTCAAAGATTTTTGGGTTTTGCCAATTTTTATCGTAAATTTATTGGTAATTTCTTGGTTATTGTTAAACCATTAACTGATTTGACCAAAAAGGGTTCTGATGTGGTGAATTGGCCTCCTGAGGCAGTCTCTGCATTTCAGGAACTTAAGCAAAGATTCACTTCTGCTCCTGTTCTACGGCAGCCTGATGTTTCTCTGCCATTTCAGGTGGAGGTTGATGCCTCTGAAATTGGGGCAGGTGCCGTTTTGTCCCAAAAAGATCCAGAGACCTCTAAAAGTAACCCTTGTGCCTTTTTCTCTCGAAAATTTTCTCCTACTGATTGTAATTATGACGTGGGTAATCGGGAGTTATTGGCCATGAAGTGGGCTTTTGAAGAGTGGAGACATTGGCTGGAGGGAGCCAAACATCAGGTGGTGGTCCTTACGGACCATAAGAATCTGGTCTATCTGGAATTTGCCAAGCGACTCAATCCTAGACAGGCCAGGTGGGCCTTGTTTTTCACACGTTTTAATTTTGTGGTTTCCTTTCTTCCTGGCACTAAGAATGTTAAGGCGGATGCCCTCTCGAGGAGTTTCCTTGCGGACTCTCCTGAGTTATCTGATCCTTCTGTTATTTTGAAAGAGGGTGTGTTTTTTCCGCCATCTCGCCCAATTTGAGACTTGCTCTGGAGGGGTGTCAGGAGGATAGGCCCGAGTGCTGCCCTGTTGGAAAATTGTTTGTCCCGGACCAGTGGAAAAAGAGTGTGATGTCTGAGATTCATTGTTCCGCATTGGCTGGACATCCCGGAATTTTTGGTACCAGAGACTTGGTTAGTCGGTCCTTTTGGTGGCCTTCCTTGTCTCGTGATGTCAGGGAATTTGTGCAGTCCTGCGGGACTTGCTCTCGCTCCAAGCCTTGCTCTCGCTCTAGTGGTTTGTTGATGCCATTGCCTGTGCCCAAGAGACCATGGACCCATATCTCTATGGATTTCATTTCCGACCTTCCTGTTTCTCAGAGAATGACCGCCATCTGGGTAATTTGTGATAGGTTTTCCAAAATGATACATCTTGTGCCATTATCTAAGTTGCCTTCCTCCTCTGAATTGGTGCCGTTGTTCCTTCAGCACGTGGTTCGTTTACACGGCATTCCTGAGAACATTGTGTCTGACAGAGGAGTCCAGTTTGTTTCCAGATTTTGGAGGACTTTTTGTTCTAAACTGGGTGTTCAATTGTCTTTCTCCTCGGCATTTCATCCTCAGACCAATGGTCAAACTGAGAGAACAAACCAGACATTGGAGACTTATCTAAGATGCTTTGTGTCTGCTGATCAGGATGACTGGGTCTCTTTTTTGCCTTTGGCTGAGTTTGCTCTTAATAATAGGGCTAGCTCTGCCACTTTGATGTCTCCGTTTTTCTGTAATTCTGGGTTTCACCCTCAATTTTCTTCAGGACAGACGGAGGCTTCTGTCTGTCCAGGTGTTGACTCTGTTGTGGAGCGTATGCAACAGATTTGGGACCAGGTAGTGGAGAGGTTGTCCCTCTCTCAGGAGAAGGCCCAGCGGTTTGCTAACCGGCATAGGACTGATGGTCCTCGGTTTAAAGTAGGGGACTTGGTCTGGTTGTCCTCAAAAAATATTCCTATGAGAGTAGCATCTCCTAAATTTAAGCCTAGGTTCATTGGACCTTATAAGATCATGGAGATTATTAATCCTGTTTCTTTTCGTTTGCTTCTTCCAGGGACATTTAAGATCCATAACGTGTTCCACAAGTCCTTGTTGAAGAGGTTTGTTGAGCCAGTGGTTCCTGCTGCTGTGCCTCCTGACCCTGTTTTGGTTGAGGGCAATCTGGAGTATGTGGTTGAGAAAATATTAGATTCTCGTTTTTCTAGACGGAAACTCCAGTATTTGGTTAAATGGAGAGGTTATGGTCAGGAAGACAATTCTTGGGTGTTTGCTTCGGACATCCATGCTAGGAGACTTATCCGTGCGTATCATAGAACTCATCCTGACCGACCTGGTTGCTCAAATGAGGGTTCGGTGACCCCTCCTCAAGGGGGGGGTACTGTTGTGAATGGGCTTGAGATGAGTTCTGAGCAGAGGCTCCCTCTGGTGGTTACAAGCGGTGCTGGTCTGTCCAGTGAAGATTGTGAGGATTGGGAATCAGGTGTTACTGACTGGTCTTAAATAAGGGAGTCACCTTCCCATCAGGGTTGCCGGTGATCAATTGTTCTGGTCTCAATCCTTGAATCCTGCTTCCCTTGTAGCCTGCTGTGTCGTGTCTGCATCTCCTGCTATCAGATAAGACATTTTCTTCTTTTTGTTTTTGTGCTAGATTTTTGCATTTTGTCCTGCACTTCTGTGGGGGCCTTCAGGGTCCCCTCCGGGGGCTTTTGCCCTCTCAGTTAGTTCAGCCACTGATGTTTGTACTTTTGCTTTTTGCAGTTTTTTCAGTGGCTGCTGTTTTGATTTTGTTACACCAGAGAACTAATTTAGGTGGTAGAGGTCGTGTGATCTCAGGTGTTTTTGAAATTAGTAGAGTTGGTGCTTTTCAGGGTTTTCTGGGATTGCAGTAAGTACCCTTCCTATCCTTTTCTATTTAGTTAGTTTGGGCCCCTGCGTTTGCTCATGCTATTTTCTTTCTGTGTCAGTGTTTCTTCTTGTCTAACCGCCATTACATGTTTGGGGGCTTTCTATTATCTTTGGGGTTCTGCTCCGGGGCAGATAGCTTTCCTATTTCTATCTTTAGGTGTAATTAGTTTCTCAGGCTGTGACGAGGCGTCTAGGACCAACGTAGGAACGCTCCGCGGCTGCCTCTAGTTGTGGTGGTTAGTCAGGGTACTGCAATCTCATAGATTCCAACTGCTCTGGTGTATTGCCTTTTTACCTGCACTCCTCAGCTACCAAATCATAACACTCCTCCTCATCCTCCTCACAAAGTGAGCCCTGCCCAGCCCTTTGTGAGGAACCACGTTGCGCTGACTGTCCAGAAGGTGATGGAATTTGTGACTCCTCATCCTCCACCTCTTCCAAAACCTCATCCCTTAGTGCTTGCAGTGTTTTTTGAAGCAGGCAGATAAGGGGGACAGTCAGGCTGACTAGTGCATCATCTGCACTCGCCATCCGCGTTGACTCATCAAACGGACGCAAAACGTGGCAGATGTCCTTCATAGAGGCCCACTCAGTAGTGGTGAAGTGTGAACGGCGCAAATTGCGAGTTGATTGTGCCTGATGCAGCTGATACTCCATTACTGCTGGCTGCTGCTCACACAACCGCTCCAACATATGTAACGTGGAATTCCACCTGGTGGGTACGTCACATATGATGCGATGTTCAGGAAGGCGAAATCTGCGTTGCAGAGCTGCAATGCGCGATCTGGCCATGCTGGAACGTCGCAAGTGAGCGCACTCTAGGCGGACCTTGTGCAGCAGTGCATCAAGATCAGGATAGTCCCTCAAAAAACTCTGCACGACCAAGTTGAGCACATGTGCCAGACATGGTATGTGAGTGAGGTTGCCAAGGCCCAGAGCTGCCACCAGATTTCGGCCATTGTCACACACTACCAAGCCTGGCTGGAGATTCGCTGCAAAAACCACACGTCGCTCTCCTGCTTGATGGCATTCCAGAGCTCCTGCGCTGTGTGGCTTCGATTCCCCATGGAAATTAATTTCAGGACGGCCTGTTGACGTTTGGCCACGGCTGTGCTCATATAGGTCGCATCAGGTAAGTGTTCACGGGTCCATGTGGAGGTAGACCGTGACGGCTCCTGCAGCGATGATTCTGAGGAACTGGAGTAGGAGGAGGAGTCAATGTGGACAGACTTGATTCCTGCAATCCTTGGAGTTGGCAGAACACGTACAGCGCCATTCTCAAGATCTGTACCCGGCTCCACAACATTGACCCAATGGGCAGTGAGGGAAAGGTATCGTCCCTGGCCATGGGTACTGGTCCACGCATCGGTGGTCAGGTGGACCTTGCTACTGACGGCGTTTAGTAGCGCATGTTTAATTTTTCCCTCAACATGCTTTTGCAGACCAGGGACGGCTTGCCTGCTGAAATAAAATCGGCTGGGCACATTGAATTGTGGGACTGCCAATGCCATTAAGTTACGGAAACTGTCAGTCTCCACCAGCTGAATGACAGCATTTCAAGGGACAGGAGTTTTGCAATGCCAGCATTCAGAGCCTGTGCTCGTGGATGGTTTGCCGAGTATGGCCGTCTTTTATCCCATGCCTGTGCTACCGATGGCTGTTTTGTGGCCTGGTAGTGTGAGGATGACAGGGAACTTGCAGCTGTGGGTGGAATAACACTGGGTCTCTGGACAACAGTGACAGAGGTTCTTCCATGGCGATCCTGTGAGGAAGCCGAACCAGCTGTGTGTGAGCTGGAGGAAGAGGCTCCAACACGAGCTGAAGATGTAGGTGCTGCTGTAGGTTGGCCTACATCTCCAGTGTGTCTTTGTAACTCAACCACGTGCTTTGACTGCACATGTTTCCACATATTTGTGGTATTAAGGTTACTGACACTTTTACCTCTTTTTACTTTTTGATTACACAGCTTGCATTTGACATAGCAAATATCATCTGCAAGTGTGTCAAAAAAGGACCACGCAGTGCAAGTCCTGGGAGCGCCCGTTTTTGCTGTTGGAAGAGAACTGCTACGAACGGGTGCCAAACTGGAGGCTACAGGCAACCGAGTCTGCAGCCTACCTCTCCCTACTGTTTGGACCGTTGGGGCAATCTCTTCCTCAGAGCTGCTACCACCACCTTCCTGTTCCTCACGCCATATTGGGTCTTGGACCTCATCATCTCCACTACCCTCTTCCAACACCTGCTGCTGTTGGGTGGTCTGGCCAGCACCATGCTCAACAGAAACTGGCACCTGAGTCTCATCATCATCAGATGCGTTCTGCGGTGTGCTGACCATCGGCACTGGCTCACCCGCCTCTTCAGATTCAGAGAGACACAACTGTTGCGCATCACTGCATACTGCCTCTTCTTCACATTCCAGAATGCTGCTTGGCTGGGCCCCTGTTTGCAAGCCAACAGATTCTGAGAACAGAAGCAGAGACTCAGCTGGGTCCAGTTCAGAACTCTCTGACTGCCTGGGCAATTTGGCAGGCGGTGAAGAGACAGATGGTTGTTCAACAGTGCTGTGGTCCTGAGAGGAGGTGGAAGCAATTGAAGTCGATGCATTGGCTGCCATCCAACCAACAACGGCTTCAATTTGTTCTTCCCGCAGCAGGGGGGTACGCTGAGCTCCTACAAAAGTGCGCATAAAGGAACGCTCACGGGGAAAACTGGTGGATGCTGTGTCACTGGGTGCGGCAGCAGCCACAGAATCCCCACGTCCTCTCCCTGCTGAAACTCCACGGCCACGACCACGTGCCTTACTCCCTGCCTTCTTCATCTTGGTAGATTGATAAAGAAAGTCAGAAAAGTTATAAGGCCTAAGTGTGGTTATTCCTCAGAGACTGCAGTGAACACTGCAGACAACTGTTCAGTAGCTGTGAAAGGCCCCTTTGTGTACTTCTATAGTGTTTGCAACCAATGTATTGTATACGGATGGAAGCGCGTCACACTAATAGATTAGATTATTTTCAAATATAATGGAGCAGCACCAATTAGAGAAAAATGTGAAGGATGAGGCAGTGACACACGCTCAGCAGACTACAACCAGCAGTGGTTGAAGAACTAACTGGAGCGTAATCTGCACTCAAAAAATGAAAAGCTCACAGACTACAGTGAACACTGCAGACAACTGTTCAGTAGCTGTGAAAGGCCCCTTTGTGTACTTCTATAGTGTTTGCAACCAATGTATTGTATACGGATGGAAGCGCGTCACACTAATAGATTAGATTTTTTTCAAATATAATGGAGCAGCACCAATTAGAGAAAAATGTGAAGGATGAGGCAGTGACACACGCTCAGCAGATTACAACCAGCAGTGGTTGAAGAACTAACTGGAGCGTAATCTGCACTCAAAAAATGAAAAGCTCACAGACTACAGTGAACACTGCAGACAACTGTTCAGTAGCTGTGAAAGGCCCCTTTGTGTACTTCTATAGTGTTTGCAACCAATGTATTGTATACGGATGGAAGCGCGTCACACTAATAGATTAGATTTTTTTCAAATATAATGGAGCAGCACCAATTAGAGAAAAATGTGAAGGATGAGGCAGTGACACACGCTCAGCAGATACAACCAGCAGTGGTTGAAGAACTAACTGGAGCGTAATCTGCACTCAAAAAATGAAAAGCTCACAGACTACAGTGAACACTGCAGACAACTGTTCAGTAGCTGTGAAAGGCCCCTTTGTGTACTTCTATAGTGTTTGCAACCAATGTATTGTATACGGATGGAAGCGCGTCACACTAATAGATTAGATTTTTTTCAAATATAATGGAGCAGCACCAATTAGAGAAAAATGTGAAGGATGAGGCAGTGACACACGCTCAGCAGACTACAACCAGCAGTGGTTGAAGAACTAACTGGAGTGTGATCTGCACTCAAAAAATCAAAACCTCACAGACTGCAGTGAACACTGAAACACAACTGTTCACTATCTGTGAAAGGCTCCTTTCTGTACTTCTATAGTGTTTGCAACCAATGTATTGTATACGGATGGAAGCGCGTCACACTAATAGATTAGATTTTTTTCAAATAAATGGAGCAGCACCAATTAGAGAAAAATGTGAAGGATGAGGCAGTGACACACGCTCAGCAGACTACAACCAGCAGTGGTTGAAGAACTAACTGGAGTGTGATCTGCACTCAAAAAATCAAAACCTCACAGACTGCAGTGAACACTGAAACACAACTGTTCACTATCTGTAAAGGCTCCTTTCTGTACTTCTATAGTGTTTGCAACCAATGTATTGTATACGGATGGAAGCGCGTCACACTAATAGATTAGATTTTTTTCAAATAAATGGAGCAGCACCAATTAGAGAAAAATGTGAAGGATGAGGCAGTGACACACGCTCAGCAGACTACAACCGCAGTGGTTGAAGAACTAACTGGAGTGTGATCTGCACTCAAAAAAATTAAAACTCACAGACTGCAGTGAACACTGAAACACAACTGTTCACTATCTGAAAGGCTCCTTTCTGTACTTCTATAGTGTTTGCAACCAATGTATTGTATACGGATGGAAGCCGTCACACTAATAGATTAGATTTTTTTCAAATATAATGGAGCTGCACCAATTCCACAAAATAAAATGAAAAAAGAGTCAGTGAGTGACACGTGCAGATGCCTACAAACAGCGGTGGATGCAGAGCAAACTGCAGCGTCACCTGCACTCTCACACACACCTTGCACAGAGCTGTTAAAACAAACTGGCAAAAGGAAGCTTTACACAGCGGTTGGTAAACTAGCCTGCCTAAAGCACAGTACACAAAATCGCAATGTCTAACTGTCCCTCAAAGTCAGCAGAACAGCGTTCTGTCCCTAACTGAGTTCACAGCACAGTGACGCTAAAATTGCGGCGGCGCCTTTTATAGTGCATTCTGACATCATTTCAGCAGCCAATCACAGCCATGCCATTAGTTAAGATGACCGCAGCATTACAGGATGTGCCCACACTTCATAAGATTCCTCATTGGTTGACTAAAATCACATTGCCTCTCAAAGAATTATGGGAACTTCCGATTCCGGTTTACGATATTGGAAAAATATCGGAACTAAGTATCGGAATTCCGATACAGCGAATATCGGCCGATACCCGATACTTGCGGTATCGGCATGCTCAACACTACTCCCTACTGTTAAGATCAGCAGAAGTAAAATGGAGGTCGGCGGTCAGGGCTTTTATAAACCTATGACGCCCCCCAAAGCAAGCTAATCACTGCAATGCCATTCTCTAAGAAGGTGTTGGATGCTGCCCATGTCATCTTGTTGCCCACAGTGTAAGTCCTTGCTCATTGGCTGAAAAAAGGCGCCTGCAAGCATTATGGGAAAACCGACATTGGCGCTCGTTTTGCCGAACGCATTGCTGACTTCACGCTATGGTCGATTTTTGCTTGGCGAAACGCGACTTTGGCGAAAGTCGGCGACTTATGAATCTGACCAACCTGATTCGCTCAACTCTAATGACTGGTACAGACCCAAACCCAACAGAACATTTTACACAATATCATCTTGCCATGTAACACGTCCAATGTCAGAAACAAAATAGGCAGCAAATTGGTCCCTCATGTGGGCAACTTCAACTGTTGACCGCAGAGGGTGATGCTGGTAATCTGGCAATGGGTTTGCAACTGGTTTATCCAGTTCAATGTTGGGTCGCTCCTTAGTCATTATGTAATTGTGGATAACCACACAGGCTATGACCACCACATCGACTGTCTCCATTTTTGGATTAATGGCTGTCCCAAGAATGCGCCATTTTGAGACAAGAATCCCGAAGGCACACTCAACAGTTCTTCAGGCCCTGGTCAGTCTGTAGTTAAAAATACTTTTAGTGTGGTTCAAGTCCCGACTGGAGTACGGCTTCAGTAGGTTTTCACACATTATTATTATTATTATTATTATTGTTTATTTCTATAGCACCATTGATTCCATGGTGCTGTACATGACAAGGGGTTACATGCAAATTACAGGTATCACTTACAGTAAACAAACTAACAATGACAGACTCATACAGAGGGGAGAGTTTGGGGTGAAATTTTAAATCTCCGTAGATATTTCCAGAGTCACACACAGACGCTCACTCAGTAATAATTTGACCAGAATGCAAAAAGTAGAAAATCGGCAGTGTATCAGAAGCGTACAGCTTTATACAGTGTAGGGTAAATGTTAAATCTCCGTACATATTTCCGGAGTCACACACAGACTCTCACTCAGTATGGATTAGACCAGAATACAAAAAGCAGAAAAGTCTAAGTTACTTACCGTTAACGGTATTTTGTCGAAGACCATGACAGCACCCAACGAGAGAGGGGATCCGCCCTCCAGGAACAGGAAACCTACAGATACAAAAGGGCGGCACCTCTCCCACGCATCAGTTGGTTTACAGAGCACAAGAGGACCAGCCAGGTTAATGACAATCACAAGCCCTATACAACATTATTGCGTATCAGTATTTCATTTTATGTGAAACTTATAAGAGGAAGACGTGTGCGCCGATAAGATAAAGGGAGGGAATACAAGGGGTGCTGTCATGGTCTTCGAAAAATACCGTTAACAGTAAGTAACTTAGACTTTATTTGAAGCCATGACAGCACCCAACGAGAGAATTACAGAGAGTAATAACTACTCAGGGAGGGACTACAGCCTGCAGCACCCTTACCCAAAAGAGAGATCAGAGGAAGCACCCAAATCTAATCTATAATGATTGTAGAAAGTGCTTGGAGAGGACCAAGTGGCCCTTACATATCTGGTCGATGAAGACTTCCGACCTTTCCGCCCACGAGGTTGCCATGGCTCGAGTGGAATGTGCCCTCAGTTTTTCTGGTGCCGGCTTGCCTTTTGAGGTGTATGTTAACGCAATAGCTTCCCTGATCCATCTAGCTAATGTGGCTTTTGATACTCTAAGGCCCTTTCTGGGACCTTGGAAAGAAACAAATAAGGCATTATCTTTTTTCCAGGAATCGGTAACAGCCAGATAATCTAAGAGACACCTCCTCACGTCTAAGGTATGGAGTTTCTCTTCTTTTTGGTTACTAGGATTAGGTAAGAATGATGGTAAGATTATCTCCTGGGATCTATGAAAGGTGGATGCCACTTTAGGTAGGTATGCTGGATCAGCCCTAAGTATCACCCTATCATCCTGAATCTGTGTATACGGAGGAAGTCTAGAGAGTGCCTGGATGTCACTCACCCTTCGAGCTGATGTTAAAGCTACCAAAAAAGCTACCTTAATAGAAAGGGTTTTAATCTAAGCGACTGAGATGGGTTCAAACGGAGACTCTGTCATAGCCGTGAGTAGTAAGTTTAAATCCCAAGGCATAAACATATTCCTGACTATAGGTTTTGATCTTGCTGCCGCCTTGATAAATCTACTGACCCAATAGTTTCTAGCTATGTAACAGTGAAAAAGGGCTCCCAGGGCAGAAACCTGTACTTTGAGGGTACTGGTGGAAAGACCCATATCTAACCCCTTTTGTAGAAACTCCAGGATCTGAGATATCGGAACTGATTCTCTAGCCGTAACTCCTGAGACCTGTAAAAATTTTCTCCAGGTCCTGGCATAAATCTTAGTCGTTACTTCCTTACTACTTTTAAGAAGGGTATCAATTAATTTATGAGAAAACCCTCTATCTAACAATAACGACCGCTCAAATTCCACGCCGTCAGATGGAGGCCAGCCACCTGAGGGTGGAGCACTGGACCCTGGGACAGGAGATCTGGAATGTCCGGTAAAATCCATGGGTCGGTTACTGACATAGTCCTGAGGCTTGAGAACCACGTTCTCTTGGGCCAAAAGGGGGCTACTAAGATCACATTCGCTTTGTCCTTCCTGATCTTTCTGACTACCAGAGGAATCAGAGACAAGGGGGGAAAGGCATAAGCCAGAGAAAAATCCCATCGTATCAGAAAGGCATCTACTGCCAGCGGATTTTCTCTGGGTTTTAGGGAGCAGAACTGTTCTATCTTCCGATTTATTCTGGTGGCAAAAAGGTCTATGTCTGGTTGCCCCCATCTGCGCATGATCTTGTCGAAGATGACGCTCTTTAGTGACCATTCCCCTTGTTTCAGAAGGTGGCGGCTTAAAAAGTCTGCGGTGGTGTTTTCCTCTCCTTTTATATGTAATGCTGTTAAGGATAGAAAATGTCTTTCTGCCAGATGGAATAGACGTTCTGACACTTGCATGAGAGGACCAGATCGAGTGCCTCCCTGGTGGTTGATATAGGCTACCGCAACCTGATTGTCGGACAAAATCTGTACGTGATGACCCTGTAGATAAATAAGGAGTCTTTTAACTGCCAATTCTACTGCCGTAAGCTCTTTCATATTAGAGGACATGTCTATCTGATGATGCTGCCACAAGCCCTGTACTACAGAATCAGACGTATAAGCCCCCCAACCAGTAGGACTAGCATCCGTGGTGACTATTCTAGTTACATTATACTCCCATGGTACCCCTTTGGATAGGTTATGGTTATCCAGCCACCATTCTAAGGACTTAATTGTGGCCCGGGATAAGGTTAGTCGGCTCTCCAGGCGGTTTTCTAGGCTTTTATCATAATGCAAAACCTCAGCTTGTAAAGTCCTGGTATGAAACCGTGCCCATTGCACCGCAGGGATGCAGGAGGAAAGAGAGCCCAACAAGGACATGGCTTTCCTAAGAGACATGGTGGGATTATTGGAGGCATTTAGGATCTGATAGTGCAGGCGTATTCGTTTGTCGGTTGGAAGTCGGCATTCTTGTTTCTGGGAATCTAAAGTTAGGCCCAAAAACTGTTGCACTTGGATCGGCTGCAATCGTGACTTTGCAGTATTTAGTAGCCACCCCAACTGTTCTAGAACAGATACTGCTTTATTTAACTGTTCCTGACAGTGGGCCATCACTTCTGCTACAATTTTTGTAAACACCCGAGGGGCAACTGCAAGACCGAATGGTAGAACCTTGTATTGAAAATGATGCAGTGAGCCTTCCAACCATATTGCCATACTGCCACTCTAAGAAAACGCTGATGGGTTACATGGATGGGGACATGGTAATAGGCGTCTTTTAAGTCCAATACCACCATAAAACAGTTTTTAAACAATAACTTTATTGTGGAATTTATTGTTTCCATTTTAAACGGCCGTATTATGAGGAATTTGTTTAAAGCTTTTCAATTTATTATAGGGGAGTAAAAGCCTCTGCCCCTTTCCAATTCGGGTACAAGCACCAGAACCTCCTTACGGCGTAAATCAAAAATTTCTGCCTCCAGTATGGCCTGTTCTGCCAAAGAAGGCCGGATGGGGTAACCTTAAAGGTGTCTCGGGGCAATTCAGAAAACTCCAACTTAAGTCCTGAAGCCACCAGGTTCAAAATCCAACTGCTGTTGGAGATTCTGGACCAGGCTGGGTAGAAGGCCGACAGTCTACCCCCCACCGGAGCCGCTAGTCATTTGGAAGTCTTCTTGGTATCTCGAGATGGGCCTCTGAACATGTATCCCATACCTTTCCTCTTTCTATCTTCCCATGTGCCTCGCTCTCTAGACGACCTTCTGCGATTGAATCTTTTCCTGCCGAAGGGACGTCTATATGAGGGATTTGGAATACTAGGGAATTTTTTCTTATCATCCCCTGCTTTCTCCAAGAGTTCATCTAGGACAGGGCCAAATAAGTATTCGCCCTCACAAGGGATAGAACAGAGACGGGATCTGGCCTGAATGTCACCCGGCCAACATTTGAGCCATAGTGCCCTTCGTGCTGCATTTGATAGTCCCGCAGCTCTGGCAGCCATCCTTACAGAGTCGGCCGAGGAATCTGCTAAAAAAGCTGCTGCATTCTGAATAATCGGAAGGGTTTTTATCATGGACTCTCGGGAGGCCCCTTCTTCCATCTGCGATTTTAGCTGATCCAACCAGACCATTACGGATGTAGCCGTATAAGTGGCGGCTACTGCTGGTCTTAGAGCTCCAGCTGACATCTCCCAAGTCCCTTTTAGAAAAGAGTCAGCTTTCTTGTCCAGCGGATCTTTTAGGCTTCCCATATCCTCAAAGGGTATAGAGGATTTTTTGGAGGCCTTAGCTACCGCGGCATCTAGTTTTGGGGCTTTGTCCCACTTATCTACCGCTGAATCTTCAAAGGTGTATCTGCGCTTGAATGTTGGGGCCACTGAGCTCCTTTTTTCTGGCTTTCTCCATTCTTTATTAATCAAGTTTTTGATAGAATTATTTAAGGGAAAGGCCCTACGTTTTTTTGGGTCTAATCCCCTGAACATAAAGTCCTGTATAGACCTCTCAGGCCTCATGTCTTCAATCCCCATGGTAGATTTTATTGCCCTGACCAGTTTATCCATCTGATCTAGGGGAAAGCAAAATCTGGTGGACTCCTCTTCCGACGAGGAAGATGAGTGCGAAGGAGAAGAAGAGGTAGATCTTAGCGAATCTTCGCCTTTATTAGGCCTGACTGGGGAATCTGAGTCCGAGATCCTCGAACCCCTTTTTGACTTAGATGATTCTCCTCTAGAAATGGCTTTCATCTCTGTTCTAATCATATCCCTCAGGTTTGAAGCAAAGTCCGGAGTTTCTTCAGCTACCTGTAGGGAGTTCGGGGAAGATTTATAAGGCATTGCCCTGTTTTGATAAGGACTAATGACCACCCCTATATTATTCTCCCCTACCGTCTGCTGAACACAAGGTTGACACAACCTTTTGGGATAGGCGTCAGGCAGGGGCTGAGCGCAGAGGGCACATTCCCTATGTTTCGTTTTTCCTGCACTCTTTTTTCCCTGATAAAGGAAACACAAGGGAGGAATAACTGCATCATCGGGTATACTTTCACGAAGATCCTCTTACCCGCCAGCAGTAATAGGTACCGGATCACGGGGGGGACCGGGTGATGATGATGCCTCCACTGCCCTGGAGGAACCTCTACGGATGGATCCATGTCCTTTCACCTTCACTGGCTGCGTCCTAGAGCGAGTTTCCTGCTCGACCTGCAGGCTCTGCTGCTCTAAGGGAGCTTCTGACCCCTCCATGCTGGATCAGAAGCGTCTGTGCAGCTGGGCAGGCCCCTTTTATCCCCGGATATCCGGTATAGCAGCGCTAGGTGCCAGCGATTCGCCCCTCCAGGTCTAACCTGCCTCCCCTCCCTAATCGCAGCGCTTGTGGCCCCAGAGCTCCCTGACCTGACCGCTTCATGTATCGGAGTCGGCAGTGCATTCTAGTAGCGCAGAGGGGAGGGGACTTCCGGTCCGACGCCTTAGGCCACGCCCCCCGCAGAGGCGCCGAACCATGGCAGGAGATCCCCCCCGACGCTCACCCCTGCGTCAGCGTCGCACAAACTGGCCGGCAGCACCGCACCTTCAGCCGCTCAGGGAGGAGGACAAGTATCCAGGAGGGGGATAGCCATACTTACCCCATGCTGGCCAGAAGACGGGGATCCTCCGGACACCGCTTCCTGCTGCTTCGCACACTGCCGTGGAGCCCTGCCCGGGCCCACCGTGGCGCTCCAGGGGTCCCCGCACCAGGTCGAGGTAGGAGACTACCCTCTACCTGGGTCGACCGGCCGGCCTGGGTACACGACGAGGAAGATCTTCATCTGTAGGATTCCCGTCCTCCAGGAACAGGAAACCAACTGATGCGTGGGAGAGGTGCCGCCCTTTTGTATCTGTAGGTTTCCTGCTCCTGGAGGGCGGATCCCCTCTCTCGTTGGGTGCTGTCATGGCTTCGAATAAAATTGTACTGTATCAGAATCGTACATCTGTATACAGTTTTGGGTGAAATTATAAATCTCCGTATATATTTCCGGAGTCACACAAAGTGGCTCACTCAGTATGGATTTGACCAGAATACAAAAAGCAGAAAAACGGTACTGTATCAGAAGCATACAGCTGTATACAGTTTTGGGTGAAATTTTAAATCTCTGTATACATTTCCAGAATCACGCACAGACGCTCACTCAGTATGGATTTGACCTGAATACAAAAGCAGAAAAACGGTACTGTATCAGTAGCGTACAGCTGTATACAGTGTAGGGGAAATTTTAAATCTCCGTATATATTTCTGGAGTCACACACAGATGCTCACTCAGTATGGATTAGACCAGAATGCAAAAAGCAGAAAAATGGTACTGTATCAGAAGCGTACAGCTGTTTACAGTTTGGGGTGAAATTTTAAATTTCCGTATATATTTCCAGAGTCACACACAGATGCTCACTCAGTACGGATTAGAACAGAATGCAAAAAGCAGAAAAACGGTACTGTATCAGAAGCGTACAGCTGTATACAGAGTAGGGTTCATGTTAAATCACTGTATAGATTTCCGGAGTCACACACACACACTCACTCAGTATGGATTACACCTGAATACAAAAAGCAGAAAAACGGTACTGTATCAGAATCTTACAGCTGTATACAGTTTTGGGCGAAATTTTAAATTTCCCTATATATTTCCGGAGTCACACACAGACGCTCAATCAGTATGGATTTGACCAGAATACAAAAAGCAGAAAAACGGTACTGTATCAGAAGTGTACAGCTGTATACAGTGTAGGGTAAATTTTAAATATCCCTATATATTTCCGGAGTCACACACAGACGCTCACTCAGTATGGATTAGACCAGAAAACAAAAAGCAGAAAAATCTTTACTGTATCAGAAGCATACAGTTATATGCAATGTAGGGTAAATTTTAAATCTCTGTATATATTTCCGGAGTCACACACAGACGCTCACTCAGTATGGATTAGACCAGAAAGCAAAAAGCAGAAAAACGGTACTGTATCAGAAGCATACAGCTGTATACAGTTTGGGGTGAAATTTTAAATCTCCGCATATATTTCCAAAATCACACACAGACTCTCACTCAATTTGGATTTGACCAGAATACACAAACAAGAAAAACGGTACTGTATCAGAAGCGTACAGCTGTATACAGTGTAGGGTATATTTTAAATCTCCGTATATATTTCCGGAGTCACACACAGACGCTAACTCAGTTTGGATTTGACCAGAATATAAAAAGAAGACAAACAGTTCTGTGTCAGAAGCATACAGCTGTATACAGTGTATGGTAAATTTTAAATCTCTGTATATATTTCCAGAGTCACACACAGACGCTCACTCAGTATGGATTTGACCAGAATACAAAAAGCAGAAAAGCGGTATTGTATCAGAAGCAGACAGCTGTATACAGTTTTGTGTTGAAATTTTAAATCTCCGTATATATTTCTGGAGTCACACACAGACGCTAACTCAGTTTGGATTTGACCAGAATATAAAAAGAAGACAAACAGTTCTGTGTCAGAAGCGTACAGCAGTATACAGTTTTGGGTGAAATTTTAAATATCCGTATATATTTCCGGAGTCACACACAAACGCTCACTCAGTATGGATTAGACCAGATTACAAAAAGCAAACAAAAAGTACTGTATCAGAAGCGTACAGCTCTTTACAGTGTATGGTAAATTTTAAATCTCTGTATATATTTCCGGAGTCACACACAGACGCTCACTCAGTATGGATTTGACCAGAATACAAAAAGCAGAAAAGCGGTATTGTATCAGAAGCAGACAGCTGTATACAGTTTTGTGTTGAAATTTTAAATCTCCGTATATATTTCTGGAGTCACACACAGACGCTAACTCAGTTTGGATTTGACCAGAATATAAAAAGAAGACAAACAGTTCTGTGTCAGAAGCGTACAGCTGTATACAGTGTATGGTAAATTTTAAATCTCTGTATATATTTCCGGAGTCACACACAGACGCTCACTCAGTATGGATTAGACCAGAATACAAAAAGCAGAAAAATCTTTACTGTATCAGAAGCGTACAGCTGTATACAGATTTGGGTGAAATTTTAAATTTCCGTTTATATTTCCGGAGTCACACACAGACGCTCACTCAGTATGGATTTGACCAGAATACAAAAAGCAGAAAAACGGTACTGTATCAGAAGCGTACAGCTGTATACAGTGTATGGTAATTTTTAAATCTCTGTATATATTTCCGGAGTCACACACAGACGCTCTGTCAGTATGGATTTGGCCATAATGCAAAAGGCAGAGATAAGGTACTGTATCAGAAGCGTACAGCTGTATACTGTGAAGGGGCAAATTTAAATCTCTTAAATATTTCCGGAGTCACACATAGACGCTCACTCAGTATGGATTTGACCGTAATGCAAAAGGCAGAAATACGGCACTGTATCAGAAGCGTACAGCTGTGTACAGTGTATGGTAATTTTTAAATCTCTGTATATATTTCCGGAGTCACACACAGACGCTCTGTCAGTATGGATTTGGCCGTAATGCAAAAGGCAGAGATACGTGTTATGTTTCGGTAGCTGAGGAGTGCAGGTAAAAAAGGCAATACACCAGAGCAGTTGGAATCTATGAGATTGCAGTACCCTGACTAACCACCACAACTAGATGCAGCCGTGGAGCGTTCCTACGTTGGTCCTAGACACCTCGTCACAGCCTGAGAAACTAACTACAGCTAAAGATAGAAATAGGAAAGCTATCTGCCCCGGAGCAGAACCCCAAAGATAATAGAAAGCCCCCAAACATGTAATGGCGGTTAGACAAGATGAAATACTGACACAGAAAGAAAATAGTATGAGCAAACGCTGGGGCCCAAACTAACTAATTAGAAAAGGATAGGAAGGGTACTTACTGCAATCCCAGAAAACCCTGAAAGGCACCAACTCTACTAATTTCAAAAACACCTGAGATCACATGACCTCTTCCACCTAAATTAGTTCTCTGGTGTAACAAAATGAAGACAGCAGCCACTGAAAAAACTGGAAAAAGCAAAAGTACAAACATCAGTGGCTGAACAAAACTGAGAGGGCAGAAGCCCCCGGAGGGGACCCTGAAGGCCCCCACAGAAGTGCAGGACAAAATGCAAAAATATAGCACACAACACAAAAGAAGAAAAAGTCTTATCTGTTAGCAGGAGATGCAGACACGACACAGCAGGCTACAAGGGAAACTGGAATAAAGGATTCAGACCAGAACAATTGATCACCGACAACCCTGATGGGAAGGTGACTCCCTTATATAAGACCAGTCAGTAACACCTGATTCCCATTCCTCACAATCTTCACTGGACAGACTAGCACTGCTTGTAACCACCAGAGGGAGCCTCTGCTCAGAACTCATCTCAAACCCATACAACAGTACCCCCCCCTTGAGGAGGGGTCACCGAACCCTCATTTGAGCAACCAGGTCGGTCAGGATGAGTTCTATGATACGCACGGATAAGTCTCCTAGCATGGATGTCCGAAGCAAACACCCAAGAATTGTCTTCCTGACCATAACCTCTCCATTTAACCAAATACTGGAGTTTCCGTCTAGAAAAACGAGAATCTAATATTTTCTCAACCACATACTCCAGATTGCCCTCAACCAAAACAGGGTCAGGAGGCACAGCAGCAGGAACCACTGGCTCAACAAACCTCTTCAACAAGGACTTGTGGAACACGTTATGGATCTTAAATGTCCCTGGAAGAAGCAAACGAAAAGAAACAGGATTAATAATCTCCATGATCTTATAAGGTCCAATGAACCTAGGCTTAAATTTAGGAGATGCTACTCTCATAGGAATATTCTTTGAGGACAACCAGACCAAGTCCCCCACTTTAAACCGAGGACCATCAGTCCTATGCCGGTTAGCAAACCGCTGGGCCCTCTCCTGAGAGAGGGACAACCTCTCCACTACCTGGTCCCAAATCAGTTGCATACGCTCCACAACAGAGTCAACACCTGGACAGACAGAAGCCTCCGTCTGTCCTGAAGAAAATCGAGGGTGAAACCCAGAATTACAGAAAAACGGAGACATCAAAGTAGCAGAGCTAGCCCTATTATTAAGAGCAAACTCAGCCAAAGGCAAAAAAGAGACCCAGCCATCCTGATCAGCAGACACAAAGCATCTTAGATAAGTCTCCAATGTCTGGTTTGTTCTCTCAGTTTGACCATTGGTCTGAGGATGAAATGCCGAGGAGAAAGACAATTGAACACCCAGTTTAGAACAAAAAGTCCTCCAAAATCTGGAAACAAACTGGACTCCTCTGTCAGACACAATGTTCTCAGGAATGCCGTGTAAACGAACCACGTGCTGAAGGAACAACGGCACCAATTCAGAGGAGGAAGGCAACTTAGGTAATGGCACAAGATGTATCATCTTGGAAAACCTATCACAAATTACCCAGATGGTGGTCATTCTCTGAGAAACAGGAAGGTCGGAAATGAAATCCATAGAGATATGGGTCCATGGTCTCTTGGGCACAGGCAATTGCATCAACAAACCACTAGAGCGAGAGCAAGGCTTGGAGCGAGAGCAAGTCCCGCAGGACTGCACATATTCCCTGACATCAGGAGATAAGGTAGGCCACCAAAAGGACCGACTAACCAAGTCTCTGGTACCAAAAATTCCGGGATGCCCAGCCAACGCGGAACAATGAATCTCAGACATCACACTCTTTTTCCACTGGTCCGGGACAAACAATTTTCCAACAGGGCAGCACTCGGGCCCACCCTCCTGACACCCCTCCAGAGCAAGTCTCAAATTGGGCGAGATGGCGGAAAGAACTACACCCTCTTTCAAAATAACAGAAGGATCAGATAACTCAGGAGAGTCCGCAAGGAAACTCCTCGAGAGGGCATCCGCCTTAACATTCTTAGTGCCAGGAAGAAAGGAAACCACAAAATTAAAACGTGTGAAAAACAAGGCCCACCTGGCCTGTCTAGGATTGAGTCGCTTGGCAGATTCCAGATAGACCAGATTCTTATGGTCCGTAAGGACCACCACCTGATGTTTGGCTCCCTCCAGCCAATGTCTCCACTCTTCAAAAGCCCACTTCATGGCCAATAACTCCCGATTACCCACGTCATAATTACGTTCAGTAGGAGAAATTTTCGAGAGAAAAAGGCACAAGGGTTACTTTTAGAGGTCTCTGGATCTTTTTGGGACAAAACGGCACCTGCCCCAATTTCAGAGGCATCAACCTCCACCTGAAATGGCAGAGAAACATCAGGCTGCCGTAGAACAGGAGCAGAAGTGAATCTCTGCTTAAGTTCCTGAAATGCAGAGACTGCCTCAGGAGGCCAATTCACCACATCAGAACCCTTTCTGGTCAAATCAGTTAATGGTTTAACAATAACGATGGCCTGAACCTTGACCGGGTCCATTTCAATAACAGATGGGGACAAAATGAATCCCAGAAATGAGATCCTCTGTACGCCAAAAAGACACTTTGATCCCTTCACATACAGAGCATTCTCTCTCAAAATCTGGAATACAGTTCGAACATGTTTCACATGAGAGTCCCAGTCATTAGAAAAAATCAAGATATCATCCAAATAAACAATCAGAAATTTGTCCACAAAATCCCTGAAAATGTCATTCATGAAGGACTGGAAGACGGAAGGAGCATTAGTGAGCCCAAAGGGCATCACCAGGTACTCAAAATGCCCTTCAGGGGTATTGAATGCCGTCTTCCATTCATCCCCGTGCTTAATGCGAATAAGGTTATACGCCCCCCTGAGGTCAAGCTTGGTAAACCAAGTAGCGTTTTTCACCCTGGAAAACAGGTCAGAAATCAAGGGTAACGGGTATTGATATTTCACAGTAATATTGTTCAAGAGACGATAATCAATACACGGCCTTAATGAACCATCCTTTTTGGCCACAAAGAAAAAACCGGCACCTAAGGGTGAAGAGGATGGTCTGATATGACCCTTCTCCAATGATTCCTTGATATAAGACCGCATAGCGTCATGTTCAGGTACAGACAAGTTAAAAAGGCGACCTTTAGGGAATTTACTACCCGGCACTAATTCAATAGCGCAGTCATAGCTCCTATGGGGAGGCAAGGATGCAGATTTACTTTCGCTAAACACATCAGAAAAATCAATCAAAAAGTCAGGAACATCCTGAGCCTGGGGGGAGGCAGAAAAAACAGGAGTGTTGGTATTAACACATTGGCAGCCCCAACTGGTTACAGACACAGATTTCCAATCCAAAACAGGATTATGAGACTGTAAGCAAGGAAAACCCAGCACGATAATGTCATGCAGATTATACAGAACCAAAAATTTGCAGCACTCCTGGTGATCAGGTTCAACCCTCATTATCACCTGAGTAGAAAACTGGGGTTTATTCTCAGCCAAAGGGGTAGAAATCGATCCCCAGTAGGGGAATAGACTTCTGTAGGGGTATCAAGGGAAATCCACAACGTTTAGCAAAATCATAATCCATCAGATTAATAGCTGCTCCAGAATCAACGAAAGCCTGAGCAGAAAATGAGGACAGAGAGCATATCAGAGTGACAGTTAATAAAAACTTAGTCTGAACACTACCCAAGACAACTGAGCGTGCAAAACGTCTTCCCCGCTTAGGGCAGACTGAAATAGCATGAGAGGCATCACCACAGTAGAAACATAACCCATTGCGCTTTCGAAACTCATGACGCTGTGCCCCAGACACCACTCTATCACACTGCATGGGTTCAGAAGCTGGTTCACAAGGCAACACCATTCCACGCATACTTCTCCGCTCACGCAAACGTCTGTCAATTTGAAACGCTAATGACATAGAATCATTGAGACCAGAGGGGACAGGGAATCCCACCATAACATCCTTTACATTATCTGACAGACCCTTCCGGAAAAGGGCTGCCAAAGCGTCGTCATTCCATTTGGTCAGGACTGCCCACCTACGGAATCTCTGACAGAATAACTCAGCGTCATCAAGCCCCTGATTTAATGCCAACAAGGCTTTTTCAGCTTGATCAGTGACATTAGGCTCATCGTACAATAACCCCAAGGCCTGAAAAAATGCATCAACATCACTCAAAACAGGATCCCCAGGTGTCAGGGAAAAAGCCCAATCCTGAGGATCGCCGCGCAGGAGAGAGATGACAATTTGAACCTGCTGCGCTGCGTTCCCTGAGGACTTAGATTTTAAGGCAAAAAACAATTTACAATTATTTTTGAAATTCTGAAACTTAGCTCGATCCCCTAAAAACAAATCTGGCATGGGAATCCTAGGTTCCACAACAGGCAACCCAGCAAGATAGATAGCAATACTCCGAACCTCAGTGGCAAGCTGATCCACACGGCCAGACAACTGTGCAAACTCCATTGAGAGAAAAGATCCTCCCCAGTACCCAGAGATACAGAGGGAAAAAAAAAAATGCAACAAACAGAAAAATATCTCTGACAACTCTGACAACCTTTTTTCTTTCACAATATTTTTTCCCTTCTGTGAGTACCATACAATTTTCAATTTTTAGGCCGGTGATACTGTTATGTTTCAGTAGCTGAGGAGTGCAGGTAAAAAAGGCAATACACCAGAGCAGTTGGAATCTATGAGATTGCAGTACCCTGACTAACCACCACAACTAGAGCCAGCCGTGGAGCGTTCCTACGTTGGTCCTAGACGCCTCGTCACAGCCTGAGAAACTAACTACACCTAAAGATAGAAATAGGAAAGCTATCTGCCCCGGAGCAGAACCCCAAAGATAATAGAAAACCCCCAAACATGTAATGGCGGTTAGACAAGATGAAATACTGACACAGAAAGAAAATAGTATGAGCAAACGCTGGGGCCCAAACTAACTAATTAGAAAAGGATAGGAAGGGTACTTACTGCAATCCCAGAAAACCCTGAAAGGCACCAACTCTACTAATTTCAAAAACACCTGAGATCACACGACCTCTTCCACCTAAATTAGTTCTCTGGTGTAACAAAATCAAGACAGCAGCCACTGAAAAAACTGGAAAAAGCAAAAGTACAAACATTAGTGGCTGAACAAAACTGAGAGGGCAGAAGCCCCCGGAGGGGACCCTGAAGGCCCCCACAGAAGTGCAGGACAAAATGCAAAAATATAGCACAAAACACAAAAGAAGAAAAAGTCTTATCTGTTAGCAGGAGATGCAGACACGACACAGCAGGCTACAAGGGAAACTGGAATAAAGGATTCAGACCAGAACAATTGATCACCGGCAACCCTGATGGGAAGGTGACTCCCTTATATAAGACCAGTCAGTAACACCTGATTCCCATTCCTCACAATCTTCACTGGACAGACTAGCACTGCTTGTAACCACCAGAGGGAGCCTCTGCTCAGAACTCATCTCAAACCCATTCACAACAGATACGGTACTGTATCAGAAGCGTACAGCTGTATACTGTGAAGGGGCAAATTTAAATCTCCTTAAATATTTCCGGAGTCACACATAGACGCTCACTCAGTATGGATTTGACCGTAATGCAAAAGGCAGAAATACGGCACTGTATCAGAAGCGTACAGCTGTGTACAGTGTATGGTAATTTTTAAATCTCTGTATATATTTCCGGAGTCACACACAGACGCTCTGTCAGTATGGATTTGACCGTAATGCAAAAGGCAGAAATACAGCACTGTATCAGAAGCGTACAGCTGTATACGGTGAAGGGGCAAATTTAAATCTCCGTATATATTTACGGAGTCACACACAAATAGTCAGCATCTATTTGTCCATGATACCAGCCAGTACAAATGTAGTGTGTGAGGAGCGTACAGCTCTATACGGTGTGGGAAAAAATGATTGGTCGTTAACTGTGCAGAAAAGAAGAATAAAAGTATTAGTGCTGTGTAAAAAGCTGTCTGCACAGCAGTGTACACACAGCAATACAGCTACTGTATCAGGCAGCCTAATAAACAGCGCTGCTGCACTCAAGAAAATCCTCCACTGTCACCGCACATTAACTGTACAGCACAATTGCTATCAGCACAAGCACATAAGAACTTCTCTTTCCAGCCCTAACTCTCTCCCTAATGATAAACAGTAACCTCTCCCTACTGTTAAGATCAGCAGAAGTAAAATGGCGGTCGGCGGTCAGGGCTTTTATAAACACTATGACGCCCGCCAAAGCAAGCTAATCACTGCAATGCCATTCTCTAAGATGGTGTTGGATGCTGCCCATGTCATCTTGTTGCCCACAGTGTAAGTCCTTGCTCATTGGCTGAAAAAAGGCGCCTGCAAGCATTATGGGAAAACCGACATTGGCGCTCGTTTTGCCGAACGCATTGCTGACTTCACGCTATGGTCGATTTTCGCTTGGCGAAACCCGACTTTGGCGAAAGTCGGCGACTTATGAATCTGACCGACCTGATTCGCTCAACTCTAATGACTGGTACAGACCCAAACCCAACAGAACATTTTACACAATATCATCTTGCCATGTAACACGTCCAATGTCAGAAACAAAATAGGCAGCAAATTGGTCCCTCATGTGGGCAACTTCAACTGTTGACCGCAGAGGGTGATGCTGGTAATCTGGCAATGGGTTTGCAACTGGTTCATCCAGTTCAAAGTTGGGTCGCTCCTTAGTCATTATGTAATTGTGGATAACCACACAGGCTTTGACCACCACATCGACTGTCTCCATTTTTGGATTAATGGCTGTCCCAAGAATGCGCCATTTTGAGACAAGAATCCCGAAGGCACACTCAACAGTTCTTAGGCCCTGGTCAGTCTGTAGTTAAAAATACTTTTAGTGTGGTTCAAGTCCCGACTGGAGTACGGCTTCAGTAGGTTTTCACACATTATTATTATTATTGTTTATTTCTATAGCACCATTGATTCCATGGTGCTGTACATGACAAGGGGTTACATGCAAATTACAGTATCACTTATAGTAAACAAACTAACAATGACAGACTGATACAGAGGGGAGAGGACCCTGCCCTTTCGGGCTTACATTCTACAGGATGATGGGGATGGAGGCAGCAGGTTGGTGGGTCTCAGCAGTTCCGGTGTTGGTTGAGGCGCTATCTCCGGTAGTGGTGAGGGTCATTGCAGGCTGTAAGCTTTCCTGAAGAGGTGGGTTTTCAGGTTCCGTCTGAAGGATCCGAAAGTGGTTGATAGTCGGACGTGTTGGGGCAAAGAATTCCAGAGGATGGGGGATAATCGGGAGAAGTCTTGGAGGCGGTTGGGTGAGGAGCGAATAAGTGTGGAGAAGAGAAGGAGGTCTTGGGAGGATCGGAGATTACGTGAGGGAAGATATCAGGAGATTAGTTCAGAGATATATGGAGGAGACAGGTTATAGATGGCCTTGTAGGTCAGTATTAGTAATTTGAACTGGATATGCTGAGGGAATGGGAGCCAGTGAAGAGATTTGCAGAGGGGAAAAGCAAAGGATTAGCGAGGAGAGAGTTGAATTAGTCAGCAGCAGAGTTAAGTTGGACTGGAGAGGTGCGAAGGTGTTAGCAGGGAGTGTTATGAATATTTTAGAAATGAATTCTGAGCAGAAGCTCCCTCTGGTGGTTACAAACAGTACTGAGCCATTCAGTGAGGATTGGCAATCAGGAATCACGAACTGGCTGGATATAAGAGAGGTTTCCCCCCATCATGGTTGCCGGTGATCAATTGTTCTTGTCTCAACGTTGTTTCCTGGTTCATTTGGAAGCTTGCTGAGTCTTGCCTCTTCTCCTGCTCTCAGATAAGATATTTTCTGTTTTTTGTTTTTGTGCTTGCCATTTGCATTTTTCTCTGCATTTCTGTGAGGTTGGCCAGGTTCCCCTTCCCTGGGTGCTTGGGTTCCTCTCGGTTCCTCTGGAGCCACTGTTGTTTGTTCATTTGCCTTTTCCAGTTTTTTCTGTGGCTGCGGCTTAGTTTTGTTACACCAGAGAACTAATTTAGGTGGTAGAGGTCGTGTGATCTCAGGTGTTTTTGCAATTAGTAGCAATGGCTTTTTTTAGGGTTTTTTTTGGATTGCAGTAAGTATCCTTCCTATCCTATTCTGTCTAGGCAGATTGGGCCCCAGCGTTTGCTCATACTATTTTCTGTCTGTGTCTGTATTTCCTCTTGTCTAACCGCCATTACATGTTTGGGGGCTTCCTATGTTCTTTGGGGATCTGCTCCGGGGCAGATAGCTTTCCTCTTTCTATCTTTAGGTGTAGTTAGCCTCTCAGGCTGTGACGAGGAACACTCCACGGCTGCCTTTAGTTGTGGTGGTTAGTCAGGGTACTGCAATCCAGTAGATTCCAACCTCTCTGGTGTATTGCCGTCTTGCCTGCTCTCCCGGCCAAACTGAAAATTATATGGTACTCACAGAAGGGAAAAATATTGTGGAAAGAAAAAAGTTGTCAGAGTTGTCAGAAATTTTTTTTTTGTTTGTTGCATTTTTTCCCTCTTTTTCTCTGGGTGCTGAGGAGGATTTTTTTTTTCTCTTTCAATGGAGTTTGCACAGTTGTCTGGCCGTGCGGATCAGCTTGCCACTGATGTTCGGAGTATTGCTACCTATCTTGCAGGGTTGCCGGTTGTGGAACCTAGGATCCCATTGCCAGATTTGTTTTTAGGGGATCGAGCTAAATTTCTGAATTTCAAAAATAACTGTAAGTTGTTTTTTGCCTTAAAACCTAAGTCCTCAGGGAACGCAGTACAGCAGGTTCAAATTGTCATCTCTCTCCTGCGCGGCGATCCTCAGGATTGGGCTTTTTCCCTGACACCTGGGGACCCTGTTTTGAGTAATGTTGATGCATTTTTTCTGGCTCTGGGGTTATTGTACGATGAACCTAATGTCACTGATCAAGCTGAAAAAACCTTGTTGGCATTAAATCAGGGCTTGAGGACGCTGAAGTGTACTGTCAGAAATTCTGAAAGTGGGCAGTTCTGACCAAATGGAATGATGATGCTTTGGCAGCCCTTTTTCGGAAGGGTCTGTCAGAGAATGTAAAAGATGTTATGGTGGGTTTCCCTGCTCCCTCTGGTCTCAATGATTCTATGTCATTGGCGATTCAAATTGACAGACGTTTGCGTGAGCGTAGAGGTATGCGTGGAATGGTGTTGCCTTGTGAACCAGCTTCTGAACCCATGCAGTGTGATAGAGTGGCTTCTGGGGCACAGCGTCATGAGTTTCGAAAACGCAATGGGTTATGTTTCTACTGTGGTGATGCCTCTCATGCTATTTCAGTCTGCCCTAAGCGGGGAAGACGTTTTGCACGCTCAGTTGTCTTGGGTAGTGTTCAGACTAAATTTCTGTTGACTGTTACCCTGATTTGCTCCCTGTCTACATTTTCTGCTTAGGCTTTTGTTGATTCGGGAGCAGCTATTAACCTGATGGATTTTGACTTTGCTAAACGTTGTGGGTTTCCCTTGATACCCCTGCGGTAGTCTATTCCCCTACTGGGGATTGATTCTACCCCTTTGGCTGAGAAAAAACCCGTTCTCTACTCAGGTGATAATGAGGGTTGAACCTGATCATCAGGAGAGTTGCACATTTTTGGTGCTGTATAATTTGCATGACATTATTGTACTAGGTTTCCCTTGGTTGCAGTCTCATAATCCTGTTTTGGATTGGAAATCTGTGTCTGTAACCAGTTGGGGCTGCCAATGTGTTAATCCCAACACTCCTGTTTTTTCTGCCTCTCCCCAGGCTCAAGATGTGCCTGACTTTTTGACTGATTTTTCTGATGTGTTTAGCGAAAGTAAATCTTCATCCTTGCCCCCCCATAGGAGCTATGACTGTGCTATTGAATTAGTGCCTGGTAGTAAATTCCCTAAAGGTCGCCTTTTTAACTTGTCTGTACCTGAACATGACGCTATGCGGTCTTATATCAAGGAGTCATTGGAGAAGAGTCATATCAGACCATCCTCTTCACCCTTGGGTGCCGGTTTTTTCTTTGTGGCCAAAAAGGATGGTTCATTAAGGCCGTGCATTGATTATCGTCTCTTGAACAATATCACTGTGAAATATCAATATCCGTTACCCTTGATTTCTGACCTGTTTTCAAGGTGAAAAGTGCTACTTGGTTTACCAAGCTTGACCTCAGGGGGGTGTATAACCTTTATCACATTAACCCCTTCATGACCCAGCCTATTTTGACCTTAAAGACCTTGCCATTTTTTGCAATTCTGACCAGTGTCCCTTTATGAGGTAATAACTCAGGAACGCTTCAACGGATCCTAGCGATTCTGAGATTGTTTTTTCGTGATATATTGGGCTTCATGTTAGTGGTAAATTTAGGTCGATAATTTTTGCGTTTATTTGTGAAAAAAATGGAACTTTGGCCAAAATTTTGAAAATTTCGCAATTTTCAAATTTTGAATTTTTATTCTGTTAAACCAGAGAGTTATGTGACACAAAATAGTTAATAAATAACATTTCCCACATGTCTACTTTACATCAGCACAATTTTGGGAACAACATTTTTTTTTGTTAGGAAGTTATAAGGGTTAAAAGTTGACCAGCGATTTCTCATTTTTACAGCAAAATTTACAAAACCATTTTTTTTAGGACCACCTCACATTTGAAGTCACTTTGAGGGGTCTATATGGCAGAAAATACCCAAAAGTGACACCATTATAAAAACTGCACCCCTCAAGCTACTCAAAACTACATTCAAGAAGATTATTAACCCTTCAGGTGCTTCACAGGAACTAAAGCAACGTGGAAGGAAAAAATGGACAATTTAATTTTTCTAACAAAATTTTTCTTTTAGCATCAATTTTTTCATTTTTGCATGGGCATCAGGATAAAATGGACCCTAAAATTTGTTGGGCAATTTCTCCTGAGTATACAGATACCTCATATGTGGTCATAAACCACGGTTTGGGCGCACGGCAGGGCTCAGAAGGGAAGGAGCGCCATTTGACTTTTTGAATGGAAAATATGCTGGAATATTTAGCGGTTGCCATGTCGCATTTGGAGAGTCCCTGTGTGCCTAAACATTGGAGCTCCCCCACAAGTGACCCCATTTTGGAAACTAGACGCCGTAAGGAACTTATCTAGATGCAGAGTGAGCACTTTGAACCCCCAGGTGCTTCACAAATTGATCCGTAAAAAAAAGAAAGTACTTTTTTTTCACAAAAATTTTTTTTAGCCTCAGTTTTTTCATTTTCACATGGGCAACAGGATAAAATGGATCCTAAAATTTGTTGGGCAATTTCTCCTGAGTACACCGATACCTCATATGTGGTCATAAACCACTGTTTGGGCACACGGCAGGGCTCAGAAGGGAAGGAGCGCCATTTGACTTTTTGAATGGAAAATATGCTGGAATATTTAGCGGTTGCCATGTCGCATTTGGAGAGTCCCTGTGTGCCTAAACATTGGAGCTCCCCCATAAGTGACCCCATTTTGGAAACTAGACCCCCAAGGAACTTATCTAGATGCAGAGTGAGCACTTTAAACCCCCAGGTGCTTCACAAATTGATCCGTAAAAAAAGAAAAGTACTTTTTTTTTCACAAAAATTTCTTTTAGCCTCAGTTTTTTCATTTTCACATGGGCAACAGGATAAAATGGATCCTAAAATTTGTTGGGCAATTTCTCCTGAGTACACCGATACCTCATATGTGGTCATAAACCACTGTTTGAGCACACGGCAGGGCTCAGAAGGGAAGGAGCGCCATTTGACTTTTTGAATGGAAAATATGCTGGAATATTTAGCGGTTGCCATGTCGCATTTGGAGAGTCCCTGTGTGCCTAAACATTGGAGCTCCCCCACAAGTGACCCCATTTTGGAAACTAGACCCCCTAAGGAACTTATCTAGATGCAGAGTGAGCACTTTAAACCCCCAGGTGCTTCACAAATTGATCCGTAAAAAAAAGAAAGTACTTTTTTTTCACAAAAATTTCTTTTAGCCTCAGTTTTTTCATTTTCACATGGGCAACAGGATAAAATGGATCCTAAAATTTGTTGGGCAATTTCTCCTGAGTACACCGATACCTCATATGTGGTCATAAACCACTGTTTGAGCACACGGCAGGGCTCAGAAGGGAAGGAGCGCCATTTGACTTTTTGAATGGAAAATATGCTGGAATATTTAGCGGTTGCCATGTCGCATTTGGAGAGTCCCTGTGTGCCTAAACATTGGAGCTCCCCCACAAGTGACCCCATTTTGGAAACTAGACCCCCTAAGGAACTTATCTAGATGCAGAGTGAGCACTTTAAACCCCCAGGTGCTTCACAAATTGATCCGTAAAAAAAAGAAAGTACTTTTTTTTTCACAAAAATTTTCTTTTAGCCTCAGTTTTTTCATTTTCACATGGGCAACAGTATTAATTGGATCCTAAAATTTGTTCGGCAATTTCTCCTGAGTACACCGATACCTCATATGTGGTCATAAACCACTGTTTGGGCGCACGGCAGGGCTCAGAAGGGAAGGAGCGCCATTTGACTTTTTGAATGGAAAATATGCTGGAATATTTAGCGGATGCCATGTCGCATTTGGAGAGTCCCTGTGTGCCTAAACATTGGAGCTCCCCCACAAGTGACCCCATTTTGGAAACTAGACCCCCCAAGGAACTTATCTAGATGCAGAGTGAGCACTTTGAACCCCCAAGTGCTTCACAAATTGATCCGTAAAAAAAAGAAAGTACTTTTTTTTTCACAAAAATTTTCTTTTAGCCTCAGTTTTTTCATTTTCACATGGGCAACAGTAATAAATTGGATCCTAAAATTTGTTGGGCAATTTCTCCTGAGTACACAGATACCTCATATGTGGTCATAAACCACTGTTTGGGCGCACGGCAGGGCTCAGAAGGGAAGGAGCGCCATTTGACTTTTTGAATGGAAAATTAGCTCCAGTCGTTAGCGGACACCATGTCATGTTTGGAGAGCCCCTGTATGCCTAAACTTTGGAGCTCCCCCACAAATGACCCCATTTTGGAAACTAGACCCCCTAAGAAACTTATGCAGATGCACAGTGAGCACTTTGAACCCCCAGGTGCTTCACAAAACTTTATAACGCAGAGCCGTGAAAATAAAAAATAATTTTTTTTCTCAAAAAATTATTATTTAGCCCCATATTTTTTATTTTCACAATGGTTACAGGAGAAATTGAACCCCAAAAGTTCTTGTCTAATTTGTCCTAAGTACGCTAGTACCTCACATGTGGGGGAGAACCACTGTTTGGGCACACGTCAGGGCTTGGAAGGGATGTAGTGACGCTTTGAAATGCCGACTTGATGGAATGGTCTGCGGGGGGCAGAGCCCCTGATGTGCCTAAACAGTAGAAACCCCCCACAAGTGACCACATTTTGTAAACTAGACCCCTCAAGGAACTTAACTAGATGTGTGGTGAGCACCTTGAACCCCCACGTGCTCCACAGAAGTTTGTAATGCAGAGCCATGAAAATAAAAAATCATTTTTTTCCTCAAAAACTGATTTTTTTAACCCGCAATTTTTTATTTTCACAAGGGTAACAGGAGAAATTGGACCACAAAAGTTTTGTACAGTTTGTCTTGAGTACACTGGTACCCAATATGTGGGGGGGAACCACTGTTTTGGCGCATGGGAGAGCACAGAAGGGAAGGAGCGCCATTTTGGAATGCAGACTTGATGGAATGTTCTGTGGGCGTCATGTTGCCTTTGCAGAGCCCCTGATGTGCCTAAACAGTAGAAACCCCCCACAAGTGACCCCATTTTGGAAACTAGACCCCCCAAGGAGCTTATCTAGATGTGTAGTGAGCACTTTGAACCCCCAAGGGCTACACAGAAGTTTATAACGCCGGGCCATGAAAATAAAAAAATCATATTTTTTCCACAAACATGATCTTTTAGTCCCCAATTTTTTTATTTTCCCAAGGGTAACAGGAGAAATTAGACCTCAAAAGTTGTCCAATTTGTCCTGAGTACGCTGATATCCCATATGTGGGAGAAAACTACTGTATGGGCACACTTCGGGACTCGGAAGGGAAGTAGTGACGTTTTGAATTGCCGACTTGATGGAATGGTCTGCTTGCGTCATGTTACGTTTGCAGAGTCCCTGATATGCCTAAACAGTATAAACTCCCCACAAGTGACCCCATTTTGGAAACTAGACCCCGCAAGGAACTTATCTAGATGTGTGGTGAGCACTTTGAACCCCCAAGTTCTTCACAGAAGTTTATAACGCAGAGCCGTGAAAATAAAAAATCATTTTTTTTCCACAAAAATAACTTTTTTAGTCCCCAATTTTTTTTCCCAACAGTAACAGGAGAAATTAGACCCGCAAAGTTGTTGTGCAATTTTTCCGAGTACGCTGATACCCCATATGTGGGGGTAAACCACTGTTTGGGCACACGTCGGGGCTTGGAATAAAGGGAGCACTGTTTGACTTTTTGAACGCAAAATTTGCAGGAATCAATGGTGGCGCCATGTCGCGTATGGAGATCCCCTGATGTACCTAAATAGTGGAAACCTCTCAATTCTAACTCCAACCCTAACCCCAACACACCCCTAACCCCAACCCTAACCCCTACACACCCCTAACCCTAATACAAACCTCAACCATAACCCTAACCCCAACACACCCCTAACCCTAATCCCAACTCTAACCATAAACCTAACCACAAGCCTAACCCTAATCCCAACCCTAACCCCAAAACACCCCTAACGCTTATCCCAACCCTAACCCTAATCCCAACCTTAACCCTAATTCCAACCCTAACCCTAATTCCAACCCTAACCCTAGTTCTAACCCTTACCCTAGTTCTAACCCTTACCCTAGTTCTAACCCTAACCCTAGTTCTAACCCTAAGGCTGAGTTCATATTGCGTTTTACCAGCCCGTTCAACACGTAGCGTTGACGGGCCGGTAACGGTATAGCATAACGCGATCGCGTTATGCTATACCCGCTAGTGCAGAGGAATCAGCGATGATTCATCTGTGCTAGCGGTGATGGAGCCCAGACGCTGCAGCCTGCGTCCAAGGCTCGTCACTGAATGACGACACTTTGCGAACGCATGCCGCTTCATGGCATGCGTTGCGATGCGCACACAAATGGGGTGAATGGCAGCGTTAACGGACTGCGTTACACCGCGTTATACCGCGGTGAAACGCAGTCCATCTAACGGACTGCCATAATGCAATATGAACCCAGCCTGACCCTAAGGCCCCGTGCACACGTTGCGGATTCACTTGCGGATTTTTCTAAAATCCGCAGGTTAAACGACCTGCCTTTTACCTGCGTATTTAGCGCGGATTTGCTGCGGTTTTTCTTTGCGGTTTTACACCTATAATGGAATAGGTGTAAAATCGCTGCGGAATCCGCACAAAGAATTGACATGCTGCGGATTTAAAACCGCAGCAAATCCGCGCTGAAAAATCTGCAGCATGTGCACAGCGTTTTTTTTTACCATTTATTTGCATTGTACTGTACATGGTTTCTGGATCTGCTGTGGATCCGCAGCGCCAAATCCGCTGCGGATCCGCAGCAAAATCCGCTGCTGATCCGCAGCAAAATCCGCTGCGGATTAGCAGTGAAATCCGCTGCGGATCAGCAGCGAAATCAGCTGCGGATCGCAGCGAAATCAGCTGCGGATCGGCAGCGAAATCCGCTGCGGATCCGCAGCGAAATCAGCAGCGGATCAGCAGCGAAATCAGCTGAGGATCAGCAGCGAAATCAGCTGCGGATCAGCAGCGAAATCCGCTGCGGATCAGCAGCGAATCCGCTGCGATCAGCAGCGAAATCGTGGCATAAGCAGCGAAATCCGCTGCGGATCAGCAGCGAAATCAGCTGTGGATCAGCAGAGAAATCAGCTGCGGATCAGCAGCGAAATCAGCTGCGGATCAGCAGCGAAATCAGCTGCGGATCAGCAGCGAAATCCGCTGCGGATCAGCAGCGAAATCAGCTGCGGATCAGTAGCGAAATCAGCTGCGGATCAGCAGCGAAATCCGCTGCTGATCTGCAGCTGATTTCGCTGCTGATCCGCAGCTGATTCGCTGCTGATTGCGCTGCTGATCCGCACGAAATCAGCAGCGGATCAGCAGCGAAATCAGCTGAGGATCAGCAGCGAAATCAGCTGCGGATCAGCAGCGAAATCCGCTGCGGATCAGCAGCGAAATCCGCTGCGGATCAGCAGCGAAATCCGCTCGCATAAGCGCGAATCCGCTGCGATCAGCACGAAATCAGCTGCGATCAGCAGAGAATCAGCTGCGGATCAGCAGAATCAGCTGCGGATCAGCAGCGAAATCAGCTGCGGATCCGCAGCGAAATCAGCAGCGGATCAGCAGCGAAATCAGCTGAGGATCAGCAGCGAAATCAGCTGCGGATCAGCAGCGAAATCCGCTGCGGATCAGCAGCGAAATCCGCTGCGGATCAGCAGCGAAATCCGCTGCGCATAAGCAGCGAAATCCGCTGCGGATCAGCAGCGAAATCAGCTGCGGATCAGCAGAGAAATCAGCTGAGGATCAGCAGAGAAATCAGCTGCGGATCCGCAGCAAAATCCGCAACGTGTGCACAGGGCCTAATAGGAAAAAAAAAAAAATTCTTTATTATTTTTCCCTACCTATGACAGGGGGGGTTCACTTACTTTTTTTTATTTTGATCACTGTGACAGTTTATCACAGTGATCAAAATAATTTTTTTGACTAGGCAGGGCGCACTGCGCATGCGCCGGCCGGCAGGCGCACTGCGCATGCGCCCGCTATTTTCCAAGATGGCGGCGCCCATGAAGAGGCCTGGGCGGACGCCGGGACCGATCCAGGGACATCGGTGGATCGGGAGAGGTGAGTAGGGTGGTCGGAAGGTTAGGGGGGGGATCGGAAGGTGGGGCACCGGAGCAAAGGATGAGGGGAGCTGTTAGTGACGGCGGTGACCGATCGCTGCCATCTTTCGGTGGCGGCGGCCGATCGCCGCCGTGAATCCGTGTGGGGGGGTCAGGGCTCGGTGTCCAGCCATGGGAGATGCTATTGCAGCATCGGCCATGGCTGGATTGTAATAGTTCACCAATTATATTGGTGAAATATTACAGATTGCTCTGATTGGCTGTTTCACTTTTAACAGCCAATCAGAGCGATCGTGGCCACGGGGGGGTTAAGCCAACCCCCCTGTGGTGAAGCACAAAGGGTCCTGTGCCGGCGGGTCGGGTGACCTTTCAGTGACCCCGGTCACCCGACCCGCAGGGACGCGATCCTTTCATGACGCCACATAGGCGTCATGGGTCGGATTGGCACTGACTTTCATGACGCCTACGTGGCGTCATGGGTCGGGAAGGGGTTAAGCACGGGGATGAATTGAAGACGGCGTTTAATACCCCAGAGGGGCATTTTGAGTACCTAGTGATGCCCTTTGGGCTCACTAATGCTCCTTCCGTCTTCCAGTCCTTCATGAATGACATTTTCAGGGATTTTGTGGAAAATTTCTGATTGTTTATTTGGATGATATCTTGATTTTTTCCAATGACTGGGACTCTCATGTGAAACATGTTCGGACTGTGTTCCAGATTTTGAGAGAGAATGCTCTGTATGTGAAGGGATCAAAGTGTCTTTTTGGCGTACAGAGGATCTCATTTCTGGGATTCTATTTTGTCTCCATCTGTTATTGAAATGGACCCGGTCAAGGTTCAGGCCATCTGTGATTGAGTCCAACCTACTTCATTAAAGGCTCTTCAGAGATTCTTGGGTTTTGACCAATTTTTATTGTAAATTTATTGGTAATTTCTCTGTTATTGTTAAACCATTGACTGATTTGACCAAAAAGGGTTCTGATGTGGTGAATTGGCCTCCTGAGGCAGTCTCTGCGTTTCAGGAACTTAAACAGAGATTCACTTCTGTTCCTGTTCTACGACAGCCTAATGTTTCTCTGCCATTTCAGGTGGAGGTTGATGCCTCTGAAATTGGGCAGGTGCCGTTTTGTCCCAAAGAGATCCTGAGACCTGTAAAAGTAACCCTTGTGCTTTTTTCTCTCAAAAATTTTCCCCAACTGAACGTAATTATGACGTGGGGAATCGGGAGTTATTGGCCATGAAGTGGGCTTTTGAAGAGTGGAGACATTGGCTGGAGGGAGCCAAACATCAGGTGGTGGTCCTCACGGACCATAAGAGTCTGGTTTATCTCGAATCAGCCAAGCGACTTAATCCTAGACAGGCCAGGTGGGCCTTGTTTTTCACACGTTTTAATTTTGTGGTTTCCTTTCTTCCTGGCACTGAGAATGTTAAGGCGGATGCCCTCTCGAGGAGTTTCCTTGCGGACTCTCCTGAGTTATCTGATCCTGCTGTTATTTTGAAAGAGGATGTAGTTCTTTCCGCCATCTCGCCCAATTTGAGACTGGCTCTGGAAGGGTGTCAGGAGGATAAACCCGAGCGCTGCCCTGTTGGGAAATTGTTTGTCCCAGACCAGTGGAAGAAGAGTGTGATGTCTGAGATTCATTGTTCCGCGTTGGCCGGTCATCCCGGAATTTTTGGTACCAGAAACTTGGTGAGTCGGTCCTTTTGGTGGCCTACTTTGTCTCGTGACGTCAGGGAGTTTGTGCAGTCCTGTGGGACTTGCTCTCGCTCCAAGCCTTGCTCTCGCTCTAGTGGTTTGTTGATGCAATTGCCTGTGCCCAAGAGACCATGGACCCATATCTCTATGGATTTTATTTCCGACCTCCCTGTTTCTCAGAGAATGACCGTTATCTGGGTGATTTGTGATAGGTTTTCCAAGATGATACATCTTGTGCCATTACCTAAGTTGCCTTCCTCCTCCGAATTGGTGCCTTTGTTCCTTCAGCACTTGGTTCGGTTACACGGCATTCCTGAGAACATTGTGTCTGACAGAGGAGTCCAGTTTGTTTCCAGATTTTAGAGGACTTTTGAACTTGGTGTTCAATTGCCTTTCTCCTCGGTTTTTCATCCTCAGACCAATGGACAAACTGAGAGAACAAACCAGACATTGGAGACTTATCTGAGATGCTTTGTGCCTGACTGATCAGGATGACTGGGTCTCTTTTTTGCCTTTGGCTGAGTTTGCTCTTAATAATAGGGCAAGCTCTGCCTCTTTGATGTCTCCATTTTTCTGCAATTTTGGGTTTCACCCTCGATTTTCTTCGGGACAGACGAAGGCTTCTGTCTGTCCGGGTGTTGACTCTGTTGTGGAGCGTATGCAGCAGATTTCGGACCAGGTAGTGGAGAGGTTGTCCCTCTCTCAGGGGAAGGCCCAGCGGTTTGCCAACCGGCATAGGACTGATGGTCCTCTGTTTAAAATGGGGGACTTGGTCTGGTTGTCCTCAAGAAATATCCCTATGAGAGTTGCATCTCCTAAATTTAAGCCTAGGTTCATTGGACCTTATAAGATCATGGAGATTCTTAATCCTGTTTCCTTTCGTTTACTTCTTCCAGGGACATTTAAGATCCATAACGTGTCCACAAGTCCTTATTGAAGAGGTTTGTCGAGCCAGTGGTTCCTATGGCTGCGCCCCCTGACCCTGTTTTGGTTGAGGGCAATCTGGAGTATGTGGTTGAGAAAATATTGGATTCTCGTTTTTCTAGACGGAAACTCCAGTATTTGGTTAAGTGGAGAGGATATGGTCAGGAGGACAATTCTTGGGTGTTTGCTTCGGACATCCATGCTAGGAGACTGATCCGTGCGTATCACAAAGCTCATACTGACAGACCTGGTTGCACAAATGAGGGTTCGGTGACCCCTCCTCAAGGGGGGTACTGTTATGAATGTTTTAGAAATGAATTCTGAGCAGAAGCTCCCTCTGGTGGTTACAAACAGTACTGAGCCATTCAGTGAGGATTGGCAATCAGGAATCACGGACTGGCTGGATATAAGGGAGGTTTCCCCCCATCATAGTTGCCGGTGATCAATTGTTCTTGTCTCAACGTTGTTTCCTGGTTCACTTGGAAGCTTGCTGAGTCTTGCCTCTTCTTCTGCTCTCAGATAAGATATTTTCTGTTTTTTGTTTTTGTGCTTGCCATTTGCATTTTTTTCTGCATTTCTGTGAGGTTGGCCAGGTTCCCCTTCCCTGGGGGCTTGGGCTCCTCTCGGTTCCTCTGGAGCCACTGTTGTTTGTTCATTTGCCTTTTCCAGTTTTTTCTGTGCCTGCGGCTTAGTTTTGTTACACCAGAGAACTAATTTAGGTGGTAGAGGTCGTGTGATCTCAGGTGTTTTTGCAAATAGTAGCGTTGGCTTTTTTTAGGGTTTTTTTTTATTGCAGTAAGTATCCTTCCTATCCTATTCTGTCTAGGCAGATTGGGCCCCAGCGTTTGCTCATACTATTTTCTGTCTGTGTCTGTATTTCCTCTTGTCTAACCGCCATTACATGTTTGGGGGCTTCCTATGTTCTTTGGGGATCTGCTCCGGGGCAGATAGCTTTCCTTTTTCTATCTTTAGCTGTAGTTAGCCTCTCAGGCTGTGCGAGGCGTCTAGGACCAACGTAGGAACGCTCCACGGCTGCCTTTAGTTGTGGTGGTTAGTCAGGGTACTGCAATCCAGTAGATTCCAACCTCTCTGGTGTATTGCCGTTTTTGCCTGCTCTCCTCAGCTACCAAAACATAACAAGGGAGGCCAGAAAAAAGGGTGTTGCAGTAGTTGAGGCGGGAGATGATGAGGGCTGCACAATCATTTTAAGTAGATTGAGGGTAGAGGAAAGGACGGATTCTTGAAATATTTTTGAGCTGAAATTACTTGTATTAAAATCTAACTTTAAATCTGAGAGAGATAGAGTGTCAAAGGTCATCATGAGCTTATATTCCCAAACCTTTCTCAGTGCTGGAATGAATGTTTCCCATGGATTCATGTCCTTGTACATCAATTAAGGAATCTGCTTCTCTTACCTGGGGGCATCAAAACACAATACCAGACCCCAATCAGAGGGCAATAAAACTTTCACACTCCTTATCTATGAACTGTTCCAATATTTATGTTCATCCCTCTCCCATAATGACAGTTCTGATTCACATCACTTGTCTTACCTATTGCATTATTGCTGTGCTGTGTTGTGTATAAATATGTGATTCTTCAGTTTTTGTTTTAGTCTTTGCCTGATGAAAGACCTGAGTAGTCTCGAAAGCTTGCAATTTGTTATCATCTTTTCAGTTAGCCATTAAAAGTTATCAACCACTGAGGACTCTCAATTCTAAATATTTTTCTATCTACTGGCTAACACGGAAGCAGGAGTATAGAGTATTGTCCTTTCGCTTTGTCTGTAAGTAGGTCATTAGTAATTTTGGTCAGGGCTGTCTCAGTGGAGTGATGGGGCGGAAACCAGATTGTAGAGTGTCAAAGAGCAAGTTGGAAGAGAGGTGGTAGGAAAGCTCAGCTTGGACATGCAGCTTCAGGAGTTTGGAAGCGAATGGGAGCAGCGATATTGGGCAATAGCTGGACATAGCGGTTGGGTCGAGGGTTGGCTTTTTAAGGATAGGTGTGATTGTGGCATGCTTGAAAGCAGAAGGGAAGGTACCAGAAGTTAGTGATAGGTTGAAGAGGTGGGTTAGGGATGGGATAATAGTGGTGGTGAGGTTGGGGAGGAGGTGAGTTGGGATGGAGTCAAGTGCACAGGTTGTGAGGTGCGATTTGGAGAGGAGACAATTAAGGTCCCCTTCGGTTATGTTGGAGGGGAGGTTATGGGGTTTGGGCTTTGGTCAGGTATGCAAAGGAGTTGTGGTGATTGAACAATGAAGACTTGCCTTGTTTGGTCGATCTTATTTTTGAAGTGTGTGGCAAAGTCCTCAGCAGAGATGAGGGAGGTAGGAGGGGGCAGTGGTTGGTGGAGGAGGGAGTTACAAGTTTTGAATAACTGTTTGGGGTTGTAGGATAGGGAAGATACAAGGGTTGTGAAGTAGGCCTGTTTAGCAGAGGTGAGGGCAGATTTGAAAGAGTGTGTTGCTTGTTTGAATGCAGTGAAGTCGTCTTGCGAATTTGTTTTCTTCCAACGCAGCTCTGTAATCCTGGACACTTGCTGGAGCTTTTCAGTGGTGTTATTGTGCCAGGGTTGTCTGTTGGTATGTCGCACTCTGCCAAGAATGAGAGGGGCAACAGTGTCAATAGCCGATGAGAGAGTGGCATTGTAGAAAGCAGTGGCACTTTATGCGTCGTGGAGTGAGGATATGGATGCCAGTGGTAGAATAGAGTCAGAGAGCGTGTGGATGTCTAGGTGTGCAAGGTTTCTGTGGGGGTGCACGTGTTGCTGGACATGGGTGACAGGAGAGGAGGACAGGGATGAGAAAGTGAGTAGATGGTGGTCAGATAGAGGGAGAGGGGAGGTGGTGAAGTTAGATAGAGAGCAGAGGCGGGTGAAGACCAGGTCTAAAGTATGTCCGTCCGTGTGGGTGGCTGAGGAGGACCACTGAGTAAGTCCAAAGGATGAAGTAAGGGACAGGAGTTTGGAGGCTGCTGACTGAAGGGTATCAGTGGGGATGTTGAAGTCACCCATGATGATGGTAGGGATGTCAGTGGAGAGAAAGTGAAGAAGCCAGGTAGAGAATTGGTCGATGAAGGCAGTGGTCGGGCCTGGAGGTCGGTATATGATGGCCACTTGGAGGTTGGAGGGAGAGTAGATGCGGGCAGAGAGGACTTCAAAAGAGGGGAGGATTAGGGAGAGAAGAGGTGGGATTGGGTTAAAGTTGCAGTTGGAGGAAAGGAGAATACCCACTACTCCACCATGTCTGTTTCCAGGGCAAGGAGTGTGGGTGAATTGGAGGCCGCCGTAACACAGCGCAGCAGGGGAGGCGGTGTCAGAGGATGTCAGCCATGTTTCTGTGAGGGTGAGGAAAGCAAGATTGCGAGAGAGAAAAATGTCATGAATCACATGAAGCTTATTGCAGATGGAGCGGGCATTCCAGAGTGCTCCAGAGAGAGGGAGCAGGGGGGTGGGTGTCAATGGCACAGGTTTTACGTTGGAAAGATTGCGGTAGTTCTTATTAGATAGGGAGCAGTAGGAAGAAGTAATAATGGTGGGTATGAGCTGTGGAGGTCCAGGATTGGGAGATATGTCACCAGCAGTGAGGAGAAGCAGAGAAAGGGAGAGCAGGTGGGAGAAGGAGAGAGGGCAGCTTGTTTTGTGTTTTATTAGGACAGATTTCAGGTTGAGGAGCAGGTCAGCAGAGGAGGTCAGGTGGGAGGAAGGAGGGAAGGGGAGATGGTTATTTGGTTAGAGGGTGCTGGGGTTTGGGGATAGCGTAGGAGAGAGAGGATTAACGGAGCAACCACTGTGAGGGCATATGTAAACATGGTGAAAGAGTAAGATGGGTAAATAGTAAAGTCAGGTACAAATAATTAGAAGTGCTTACTCAGCAGACTTACCCAAAAGAGACATAGTGTGGGGTCCTGACTACTGCCGTGAAATAACTGCAGCTTCATTGTACTTTTGCTGCAGTGGTACTTCTGCTGCAGACATACGCGTGCCAGACCCCACACGCGTGCCCCCCTTCAGGTACTGTCACACTAAGCGAGATCGCTAACGAGATCGCTAAAGCGTCAGCGACTTTATGACGCAGTAGCGATCTCGTTAGCGACGAAGCTGTGTGTGAAATGTAGAGGTGATGTGGCCCCGCTGCGATGTCGCTGATCACTTATCAACGTTCTGAGCCATTTTTTGGTCGTTGATGTCCCGCTGGTGAGCCTGAATTGCTGAGTGTGACACCCTTTATGAACGACTTTACCAGCGGCGCAGGCAGAACTAGGTTTTCCCAATGACCTCAGAGGTCATTATACAGATCTCTGATCTCTGATGAGATCTTTGTGTTTAGAAGCTAACTAGCGACCACATAGCGATCGCACCAACGATCTCGCCAGGTCGTGTCATTGTCGTGATCGCTGGTGCGATCGCTAAAGCCCCCGTCTCACACAGCGATCTCGCTAGCGAGATCGCTGCTGAGTCACTAGTTTTGTGACGCAGCAGCGATCTCCCCAGCGATATCGCTGTGTGTGACATTCAGCAACGATCAGCCCCCCTGCCGGGTATCGCTGATCGTCGCTGAATGTCCTGGACATTTTTTTGATCGCTGGTCTCCAGCTGGCCAGCACGCATCGCTGCGTGTGACAGGTGGGAAACCAGCGATCCGCTGGTAACCAAGGTACACAGCGGGTTTCCAGGCGCGGAGCTGTGCCTGGAAACCCGCTGTGTACCTTGGATACCAGCGTCCTGATGCAGGGAGCTGGTAACCAAGGTACACAGCGGGTTTCCAGGCACTGCGCAGCGCCTGGAAACCCGCTGTGTACCTTAGTTACCAGCTCCCTGCATCAGGGCGCTGGTATCCAAGGTACACAGCGGGTAACTAAGCGATGTTACCCGCAGTGTCGCTGTGCTGATCGCTGCCTGAGCTGCCTGTTTGGCAGCTCAGCAGCGATTATGTAGCGACACACCAGCGATCCTGACAAGTGCATATCGTTGTCGGGATCGCAGGTGTGTCGCTATGTGAGACCCAGGCCTAAGTGTGACAGTGCCTTTAGGCTGCAACTGAATATATAGGACTGAGTAGAGGATCAGGTGAGAGGGATTGTGGGAGCTGCTTTGGGATAAATTAGCAGCTGGCCAGCACACCAGGGAAGCTTAGACAATCAAAAGCACAGGGCCTGGCTACATCCATATGCTGGTAACACCTTGCACCTGATAGCATCTCTACTGGCCCCAGCATGGCTATACAGCAGTAAGTATTGAATACAATGCAACAAATTAATTTAGCAAACATTCAACAGGCACTGTTATATACCATTAAAGGAAGTGTTGCACAGTGATAAAAGCCAGATCACAGCAAGCTGAGATTGTAGAGATTGTACCATTAAAAGAAATGTTGCACAGTGGTAAAAGCCAGATCACAGCAAGCAGAGATTGTAGAGATTGTACCATTAAAGGAAATGTTGCACAGTGGTAAAAGCCAGATCACAGCAAGCAGAGATTGTAGAGATTGTACCATTAAAGGAAATGTTGCAAAGTGGTAAAAGCCAGATCACAGCAAGCAGAGATTGTAGAGACTGTACCTGTGTGAAGAGAGGAGATGGATGTTAATTGTCAGCCGTTGAAATAACTGCAGCTTCATTGTACTTTTGCTGTAGTGGTACTTCTGCTGCAGACATATGCGTGCCAGACCCCACACGCGTGCCCCCCTTAGGCTGCTACTGAATATATAGGACACACATCTGAAAGGCCTCATCCTAAACCATAACAAATGGCATAGGTAGGCCTTGAGTGTTGGGGAGAGGTCGTGGCAGGGGTAAATTATTTTTTTTTCCATACAAACTTCGGCCCAAGCAGAGTTCTTAAAGGTCTGGGAGTCATTGCCAAATGCTCCAATGTCCACGGCGATAAAGCGACAGTCCACATCTGTTATTGCCATGAGCACTACAGAAAAATATTTCTTGTAGTTAAATTACTCCGATCCAGATCTGGTGAGTTTGGTAATCCGAATATGCTTTCCATCCACTGCTCCCAAACTATTGGGGAAATTGCACACTCGCCAGAATTTGTCGGCAATTTCCTGCCACATTTCCGCAGTGGGTAGGGGGATAAATTCATCCCGGAGAACGTTCCACAAAGCCCGGCAGCTGTCCGCAACAATTCCAGACAGGGTGAAAATTCCTAGCCGGTACTGAAAATGCAGCTATGATAGGGTCTCTCCGGTAGCAAGGAATTTGCCAAACAGAAAAAAAAAATTACGAAGCTAAACAGATCAAGGAGAAAAAAAATAATCCAAGGCTGAACAATAATAATTATGACAGATGTTTGTTTATAATTATTACATACCTTAATGCGACCAGGAGACGTTCCTCTGCAGGAATCGCTCTACGGAGCTGGGTGTCCTGTCTCTGGATGGCTCCTTGGACATGACCAAGCAAATCCCGGAAGGTCTCTTGAGACATCCTGGTATACTCGGCAAATTTCTCTGGGTTGGCATTGAGCTCGCTGTATAGGTTGTGGTAGGCTCCATGGCTCTCCCGGACTTCAATAATGGGGTGTTTCCAATAACGCTGACGCCATGTTCTTCTCTGTCTTTCTCAATTTCTTTGTTGCTCACAAGCAAACGCATAGGCAAGAAACAGCTTTATACTTAAATCCAGGTTGAAATAAAAACTCTCCATGCGAAGATCCATCATGACACAGGATACAGGAGCAAAATCTGAAGATCTACAGTACAGACCAAAAGTTTGGACACACCTTCTCATTCAAAGATGTTTCTGTATTTTCATGACTATGAATATTGTAGAATCACACTGAAGGCATCAAAACTATGAATTAACACATGTGGAATTATACATTACACTTTACAAAAAAGTGTGAAACAACTGAAAATATGTCTTATATTCTAGGTTCTTCAAAGTAGCCACCTTTTGCTTTAATTACTGCTTTGCACGCAGAAAAGGTGAATGGATGGACTCTACATGCCTGGTTCCCACCGTGAAGCATGGAGGAGGTGGTGTGATGGTGTGGGGGTGCTTTGCTGGTGACACTGTTGGGGATTTATTCAAAATTGATGTGTGAGCGGTCCAGCTCACCCCAAACCATCTTGTTTGGGTTCAGGTCTGGTGACTGTGGAGGCCAGGTCATCTGGCGTAGCACCCCATCACTCTCCTTCTTGGTCAAATAGCCCTTAAACAGCCTGGAGGTGTGTTTGGGGTCATTGTCCTGTTGAAAAATAAATGATGGTCCAACTAAACGCAAACCGGATGGAATATCATGCCGCTGCAAGATGCTGTGGTAGCCATGCTGGTTCAGTATGCCTTCAATTTTGAATACATCCCCAACAGTGTCACCAGCAAAGCACCCCCACACCATCACACCACCTCCTCCATGTTTCACGGTGGGAACCAGGCATGTAGAGTCCCTCCGTTCACCTATTCTGCGTACAAAGAAGTAATCAAAGCAAAAGGTGGCTACTTTAAAGAACCTAGAATATAAGACATATTTTCAGTTGTTTCACACTTTTTTGTAAAGTGTATTGTATAATTCCACATGTGTTACTTCATAGTTTTGATGCCTTTTGTGTGATTCTACAATTTTCATAGTCATGAAAATACAGAAAAATCTTTGAATGAGAAGGTGTGTCCAAACTTTTGGTCTGAACTGTATATAAAGATATCCCATAACACACGCCCACTGTTGTCCCATTGGCGGTGTTAGTTTATCTAGATTTTTCTCCTGTATAATTTTCCAACATGCGCACTAAAAAAGCAAACGCATGCAAAACGCATATAAAAGCATGCAAACACTGAGTTTTTTTGACCGCATGCGTAAGCTAATACGTCTAAAAACCGCTGCATTTACATGCGTTTGCATGTGGTTTATCTTGCGTTTCAGGTTGCAGAAGATATGCTGCGGATTCAACCGCAAATGTGAAACTAGCCTAACCGATGATGCGTCGTTAATGAGATGTCCAGTTTGGCCACTACTAGCGACCTTAAAACGATCACACCAACGATAGCGTCGTTATCGTGATCATTAGCGGGAACGTTTAGTGTGGCAGTACCTTAACAGGGACACAGGACGTCAAAAGCATAACCAGAGAGATGGCAGAGGAAATATAGTTGTCATATAGGATATGAGCAGAGTCAAAAACAGTATAACAGTTTACTGGAACCAAGAGTAAATCCAGGAGGTGGATAGCAGAGGGTTAACCAGCAAGGCAGAGGATATGCCTTGGATCTGACCAGACGTGTCTGACCATGCATCTTTCATATTCCATCTATCAAATTACAGATTTCTAATTACAATACTCTGAATTAGACTAGAATTCCTTGATGCATGTAGCCATTCATCACTGCTGTATTATCATCATCATCTGTATCTTAACCGAGTTGTCCTCTCTATCCACAGGTATGCTATAATCTACCCAGCTTTCCCCCTGCTTTTGACTGTCTATGAAGTGCATATAATCTCTCTCTGGTATGCTATCATCTACCCAGCTTTCCCCCTGCTTTTGACTGTCTATGAAGTGCATATAATCCATGGCATTTCACTACTTACCCATCTGTCTGTTTCCACAATGTATTCATTCCCCTTGTGTCTTCCATGCATACCTGAGTACTCAGTCCCTCCCCCCTTTTTTATCACCTCTGCTTAACTGTGAACATGTGGTCTGGGTAATCACACCCACAACCCCCCTCACAGCTGATCCCTCTCAACTGCACATATATGCTGGCCATGGGTCTGACCAGACGTTTCTGACCATGCATTTTTCATATTCCATCTTTCAAATTACAGATTTCTAATTACTATACTCTGAATTAGACTAGAATTTGACTGGAATTTGACTGTAAGTTAACAGCACATATAACCACTACCATGTTTCCTTTTCTTTTCACTTTCACCACCATACTACTTACTTTCTTCCTATCTCCTGTAATCCCTCCACCTAGTAAGGAAGTAGTCATTTCCCCCTCCATCCTCCCCAGCCATCTCACCTTTTCCTCAGAACTGTTCCTCCACGTACAATCCTTTTTCTCCAGACACACACGGCCACATCATGTCTTATCCTGCTCCCACCTTCTAACGCTCTGTCTGTTACTCCTCATTGCTGGTGACATATCCCCAAATCCTGGCCCTTCTCAACACATCCCCACACTCACTTCAACCACCCTGCCACAATCCTCTACACGTTTTCGCAACAATGATAACCTCATACCCATTCACCCAGCCCCCACTCCCCCAGTCCCACTACCTGGAGCACAATGGAACGCACGCTCTGTCTGCAATAAACTGTCATTTATCCATGACCTGTTCATCACCAACAAACTCTCCTTCCTTGGCATCACCAAAACCTGGCTCACCCCCTCTGACTCAGCCTCACCAGCTGCACTCTCATACACTGGATTCCACCTGTCTCACACCGCCCCAGCAACAAACGTGGTGGAGGAGTTGGTTTGCTCCTGTCTGATACCTGCTCCTTTACCCCAATTCCACTACCGCTACTATTCCCTCGTTTGAGGTGCACTCCGGCTGTCATCTACCGCCCCCCAGAACTATCCATCTCCACCTTTCTCGACCACTTCACCACCTGGCTATTTCATTTCCTCTCTGCTGACATCCCCACTATCATCATGGGTGACTTCAACATCCCCATTGACGCTTCCACCCCAGCTGCCTCTAAACTTTTATCGCCACTGCCTCCTTTGGTCCACTGCGGCCACTCACAAAGATGGTCACACGCTGGACCGTATCTTCACCCGCCTCTGTTCCCTTACTAATCTCACTAACTCACCCCATTCCCTGTCTGACCACAACCTACTGATATTCTCTTCCCTCTTCTCTTCCAGTGCACAACCCCCACTCCACTAACTCACTCACCCTCGCAGAAATCTCGAACACCTCAATTTACCATTGCTTTCTGAGTCCCTCCTCCCTCTTACAGACATATCTTCACTTCATGACACAGATTCTGCTGCCACCTTTTATAACACTACAATAACAGCAGCACATGATTCGGCTGCCCCCTCACACATAGCAAAACTTGTACAATCAACAGGCAGCCCTGGCTGACCAGCCTCACCAAAGAACTGAGACGGGCTTCCAGGGTTGCTGAGCAGAGAAGGAAAAAATCCCGCTCTGCCGAGCTCTTAACCGCATACAAGCAGTCCCTCACCAGCTTCAAGTCCACGCTCACTGCCGCAAAACAAACTTACTTCTCATCTCTCATGTCCTCCCTGTCTCACAACCCTAAACAGCTCTTCAACACTTTAAATTCTCTATTCCGTCCCCAGCACCTCCTCCTTCTCCTCTCAATTCTGCTGAAGACTTTGCTTCTTTGCTTAAGCAGAAGATTGATACGATCAGAGAAAGCTTTGGCCCACAGCCTTCAATGCCCCTCTTAGCTGCTCAGCCCTGTTCCTCCAAAACCAACTTCTCCACCATGACAGAAGATCAGCTCTCCACCCTCCTATCAAGATCACACCTCACTACTTGCATGCTTGACCCGCTCCCATCCCACCTCATCCCTAGCCTCGCCACAGTCTTCACCCCTACTCTAACACACCTCTTCAACCTCTCCCTTACAAATGGTGTCTTCCCCTCATCCTTCAAACATGCCTTGATCACACCCATTCTCAAAAAGACCTCCCTTGACCCATCCTCTGTGTCTAGCTATCGCCCGATATCTCTTCTCCCTTATGCCTCAAAACTACTGGAACAGCATGTCCATCTTGAACTGTCCTCCCACCACTAGAGTTGAGCGATACTTTCCGATATCCAAAAGTATCGGAATCGGAATGGTATCGCCGATACACAAAAAATATCGGCGATACCCGATACCGATACCGGAAATACAATGTAAGTCTATGGGAACAAAATATCGGAATTAAAAAAAACCCATTCTTGCCTTGTTGGTTAATTGTACATGAAGGAAAACAACAAAGAGTAATGTAGAATTTATTGGGGGAGGTTGAGGAGACATTAAAGGCATAGATGTTTAACACAATGCAATGGAATAGCATTAATATTTCTTTTTTTGAAATACGTTTGGATTGACGAAGAAATTGACAATGTTGTTAACCTTTTTTCTATTTTGTCAAATATGTCTGTTTCACAACTTCCATGCTCTTCACCTTTTTAACTTTTCACACACTTTCTCCTTCATAATCTTCAGCAGCATCATCTTTCTCATCAAATTATTCTTCATCTTCACCTTCTTAATCTTCTAAAACTTCTTGCTATTCATCTTTTTGTTAACATTACTTATATTGTTCTTATTAAACAGTTATTATTCTTCATATTCTACTTCTTCATCTTCTTCCTATTCATCCTTTTCATCATATTCTTATTTGTGACAGACATTCCTGTACTTGTAATCTGTAAAACTCTGAATTTTCATCCTTCCGTTCTTGCTGTCACGAAAGATTTTAATTACAACAGTATTTGTCCGCGTTCAGTTTAGCCTGCAGCAGCATCAGGCATTTTCCAGGGCACCACGAGGAGGAACGGACTCACCCCCATACACTGCTTAGTCTTCTTCTGCTTAGAATTTAGAGCATATATTTTGCTCTTCATTTTGGTCTTATACTTAATGTTCTTCTGCTTTTTGATCTTCTGCTTATTGTTCTTCTGTCTCTTGTTCTGTATCTTGTAGTTTGTCTTAACCTTCTTTGTCCTGTTGGTGATGGTATAAAAGCCAATGGAAGTAATGAGGACCAGCTGACTGTGCTGGAACCCGGAGGGTCAGCAGAAGGAAAAGAGCCAATGGCACAACCGAGGACCAGCTGACGTTACTGGGACACGGTTACTAAGCAGGAGGTACCTGTGCTCCAAAGCACTACCAAGGACCAGCAGACGTTGCTGGAACTCGGATACCGACATGGAGGCACCTAGGCCAAAGGCACTGCGGAGAACCAGCTGACGGTACTGGAACCCGGATGGGTAGCAGAAGGTACAAGAGCCAATGAAAGTAACGAGGACCAGCTGACTGTGCTGGAACCCGGAGGGTCAGCAGAAGGAAAAGAGCCAATGGCACAACCGAGGACCAGCTGACGTTACTGGGACACGGTTACTAAGCAGGAGGTACCTGTGCTCCAAAGCACTACCAAGGACCAGCAGACGTTGCTGGAACTCGGATACCGACATGGAGGCACCTAGGCCAAAGGCACTGCGGAGAACCAGCTGACGGTACTGGAACCCGGATGGGTAGCAGAAGGTACAAGAGCCAATGAAAGTAACGAGGACCAGCTGACTGTGCTGGAACCCGGAGGGTCAGCAGAAGGAAAAGAGCCAATGGCACAACCGAGGACCAGCTGACGTTACTGGGACACGGTTACTAAGCAGGATGTACCTGTGCTCCAAAGCACTACCAAGGACCAGCAGACGTTGCTGGAACTCGGATACCGACATGGAGGCACCTAGGCCAAAGGCACTGCGGAGAACCAGCTGACGGTACTGGAACCCGGATGGGTAGCAGAAGGTACCCATGGAAATTAAAGTTGAGGCAGCAGGACTTTTTGCCGTTCACACAGCAGGGAAACAGCTGACATTACTGAACCCAGTAACACAGGAGCAAGTGTAGACTGTGCTAACAGCACTTCCGAGAAACAACTGGCGGTGTTGTAACCCAGGGATGAGAAGAGAACATGGTGGAGGCAGCAGGACTGTTTGCCGTTCACACAGCAGGGGAACAGCTGACATTACTGAACCCCAGTAACACAGGAGCAAGTGTAGACTGTGCTAACAGCACTTCCGAGAAACAACTGGCGGTGTTGTAACCCAGGGATGAGAAGAGAACATGGTGGAGGCAGCAGGACTGTTTGCCGTTCACACAGCAGGGGAACAGCTGACATTACTGAACCCCAGTAACACAGGAGCAAGTGTAGACTGTGCTAACAGCACTTCCGAGAAACAACTGGCGGTGTTGTAACCCAGGGATGAGAAGAGAACATGGTGGAGGCAGCAGGACTGTTTGCCGTTCACACAGCAGGGGAACAGCTGACATTACTGAACCCCAGTAACACAGGAGCAAGTGTAGACTGTGCTAACAGCACTTCCGAGAAATAACTGGCGGGTTGTAACCCAGGGATGAGAAGAGAACATGGTGGAGGCAGCAGGACTGTTTGCCGTTCACACAGCAGGGGAACAGCTGACATTACTGAACCCCAGTATAACGGGAGCAAGTGTTAACTGTGCTAACAGCACTTCCGAGAAACAACTGGCGGTGTTGTAGCCCAGGGATGAGAAGAGAACAGGGTGGAGGCAGCAGGACTTTTTGCCGTTCACACAGCAGGGGAACAGCTGACATTACTGAACCCCAGTAACACAGGAGCAAGTGTAGACTGTGCTAACAGCACTTCCGAGAAACAACTGGCGGTGTTGTAACCCAGGGATGAGAAGAGAACATGGTGGAGGCAGCAGGACTGTTTGCCGTTCACACAGCAGGGGAACAGCTGACATTACTGAACCCCAGTAACACAGGAGCAAGTGTAGACTGTGCTAACAGCACTTCCGAGAAACAACTGGCGGTGTTGTAACCCAGGGATGAGAAGAGAACATGGTGGAGGCAGCAGGACTGTTTGCCGTTCACACAGCAGGGGAACAGCTGACATTACTGAACCCCAGTAACACAGGAGCAAGTGTAGACTGTGCTAACAGCACTTCCGAGAAACAACTGGCGGTGTTGTAACCCAGGGATGAGAAGAGAACATGGTGGAGGCAGCAGGACTGTTTGCCGTTCACACAGCAGGGGAACAGCTGACATTACTGAACCCCAGTATAACGGGAGCAAGTGTTAACTGTGCTAACAGCACTTCCGAGAAACAACTGGCGGTGTTGTAGCCCAGGGATGAGAAGAGAACAGGGTGGAGGCAGCAGGACTTTTTGCCGTTCACACAGCAGGGGAACAGCTGACATTACTGAACCCCAGTAACACAGGAGAAAGTGTAGACTGTGCTAACAGCACTTCCGAGAAACAACTGGCGGTGTTGTAACCCAGGGATGAGAAGAGAACATGGTGGAGGCAGCAGGACTGTTTGCCGTTCACACAGCAGGGAACAGCTGACATTACTGAACCCCAGTAACACGGGAGCAAGTGTTAACTGTGCTAACAGCTCTTCCGAGAAACAACTGGCGGTGTTGTAGCCCAGGGATGAGAAGAGAACAGGGTGGAGGCAGCAGGACTTTTTGCCGTTCACACAGCAGGGGAACAGCTGACATTACTGAACCCCAGTAACACAGGAGCAAGTGTAGACTGTGCTAACAGCACTTCCGAGCAACAACTGGCGGTGTTGTAACCCAGGGATGAGAAGAGAACATGGTGGAGGCAGCAGGACTGTTTGCCGTTCACACAGCAGGGGAACAGCTGACATTACTGAACCCCAGTAACACGGGAGCAAGTGTTAACTGTGCTAACAGCACTTCCGAGAAACAACTGGCGGTGTTGTAACCCAGGATGAGAAGAGAACATGGTGGAGGCAGCAGGACTGTTTGCCGTTCACACAGCAGGGGAACAGCTGACATTACTGAACCCCAGTAACACGGGAGCAAGTGTTAACTGTGCTAACAGCACTTCCGAGAAACAACTGGCGGTGTTGTAACCCAGGGATGAGAAGAGAACATGGTGGAGGCAGCAGGACTGTTTGCCGTTCACACAGCAGGGGAACAGCTGACATTACTGAACCCCAGTAACACGGGAGCAAGTGTTAACTGTGCTAACAGCACTTCCGAGAAACAACTGGCGGTGTTGTAGCCCAGGGATGAGAAGAGAACAGGGTGGAGGCAGCAGGACTTTTTGCCGTTCACACAGCAGGGGAACAGCTGACATTACTGAACCCCAGTAACACAGGAGCAAGTGTAGACTGTGCTAACAGCACTTCCGAGAAACAACTGGCGGTGTTGTAACCCAGGGATGAGAAGAGAACATGGTGGAGGCAGCAGGACTGTTTGCCGTTCACACAGCAGGGGAACAGCTGACATTACTGAACCCCAGTAACACGGGAGCAAGTGTTAACTGTGCTAACAGCACTTCCGAGAAACAACTGGCGGTGTTGTAGCCCAGGGATGAAAGAAACAGGGTGGAGGCAGCAGGACTTTTTGCCGTTCACACAGCAGGGAACAGCTGACATTACTGAACCCCAGTAACACAGGAGCAAGTGTAGACTGTGCTAACAGCACTTCCGAGCAACAACTGGCGGTGTTGTAACCCAGGGATGAGAAGAGAACATGGTGGAGGCAGCAGAACTGTTTGCCGTTCACACAGCAGGGGAACAGCTGACATTACTGAACCCCAGTAACACGGGAGCAAGTGTTAACTGTGCTAACAGCACTTCCAAGAAACAACTGGCGGTGTTGTAACCCAGGGATGAGAAGAGAACATGGTGGAGACAGCAGGACTGTTTGCCGTTCACACAGCAGGGAACAGCTGACATTACTGAACCCCAGTAACACGGGAGCAAGTGTTAACTGTGCTAACAGCACTTCCGAGAAACAACTGGCGGTGTTGTAGCCCAGGGATGAGAAGAGAACAGGGTGGAGGCAGCAGGACTTTTTGCCGTTCACACAGCAGGGAACAGCTGACATTACTGAACCCCAGTAACACAGGAGCAAGTGTAGACTGTGCTAACAGCACTTCCAAGCAACAACTGGCGGTGTTGGAGCCCAGGGTCAAGGAGGATGTTTAAATACTAGATCAAGTATTTTCCTTGTTACGTGTCAATTAAAAATGTCTATACTCCAAACAAGAGAAATATAACCTTTAGTACCATAAGATGATGATTTTACTTTAAAAAATATATGTAAATTAATAATTGACAAACATAAACGCATACATTAACATGTTGAAAAGCAATGAAAACCACAATAAAAATCGGTTAAATAATCTGCTATACGGTTTTAAATAAAAGCATACAAGTACATATCAGAATCCATTAATGATGGATAAGTAACAGTATGTACACCATTTTCATTTGCTGAATAATATCACTAAAAAGTTTTTAAAAATATCTAAAATTTCCATCATGTAATACTGATAATATGTGCCAATCATTTATATTAACAAAAAAAACCTTTAAAAAGTGCATAGTGAAAACAGCTATTTATGCCTGACTGTGGACTTGCAAGCATGACAACGGATAGATAAGGTATATATAGATGAGACTGCATAGCACAGATGGTGAATGGCGATGTAATACTGTAACCTCAATAAAGTGTGCGTTACTACTACATCCTTTTTTTTATATAGCTTTATAAAAGGGTACGTGCATGTATGCTTGCGCCTTTGTTTGGACGCACAGACTGGCTTCCTGCTGTGACGCGTTGGGTATTGGAGCGTCTGTGCGTCTTATGACGCAGACTAACATTCACGGTGCGCATCGTTCATCATCGCAAGCGTACCGACAACACAAAGGCGTTGTCATGACTGCTTTACTCAGTAAACATGCACCTATGATGAAACATACACGCATGTGCCCTATTACATAACAAGCTACAAGAAAAATGCGTGTGAGGAGTGACACAGCTGTTTTGTTAAGGTACAGTATTATATCGACATTGTACAGGTGTCGCTATTCAGTCTGATAAATAGATATCATTCACCTATTCTATCAGTTGTCGTTCTTTCAGCACCACTTACAGGTATATATTTTGCTATTGTGACTATGCACTATTGACTTTACCAAGGTAATGCATGATTTTTGTTAGCGATTATCATGTTTACATGAAGGACCTTTATGATATGGGCTGTTAACTTTCTAATCAAATATGTATTTTTTAAAATGACACAAATATAAGTAATGTTGAAGAGGACTATTCCTACATGCATTGTTTGCACAATATTACAGGTGTACATCACGTCCCTTAATCAACATTGGATATTATATTTACTTGTATGCTTTTATTTCAAAGGCAAGAACACTGAAGTATAACCTTCGCACTGCAGCAGTTGTCAAAGTTCAACCCACATTATGCACTTCCAACATTGCAGTATTTGAGTCATCATGATGTGAGTTGGATTTGTCTAAGCTATGGAGTGACAAGGTTGACCATCAGTATCCTATAGCATAAGTAGGCTTTTGTGTTTGCATTTGTTTTCGACATGTGCATATCTGTAATAATATGTCACAATTATTTTGTTACAGATTTGTGACAAAGACAAATCATTTTATGGTTTGAAAGTTGACGTTTCAAATGTTTACAGCTTAGAAATCATGGTGTAGCCTCATATCTATGTGTAGCACTAGACACTTTGAGATGTCATGTTTTTTTCACCATGATTAGGTAGCTAGCAGTAATTTTGCCGGACACACAGCAGGGGAACAGCAGGCGTTACTGAACCCCACAAACACATCAGCGATTGTTTTCATCTGTGCATCTAACACTTCTGAGCAGCAACTGGCGCTGTTGAAGCCCAGGGTCAAGGAGGGTGTAGGCAGAGGCCTAGTATGAGACGTTTGAAGTTGAAGTTGTAGTTAGCAGCAGTAATTTTTGCCAGACACACAGCAGGGGAACAGCAGGCGTTACTGAACCCCACAAACACATCAGCGATTGTTTTCATCTGTGCATCTAACACTTCTGAGCAGCAACTGGCGCTGTTGAAGCCCAGGGTCAAGGAGGGTGTAGGCAGAGGCCTAGTATGAGACGTTTGAAATTGAAGTTGTAGTTAGCAGCAGTAATTTTTGCCAGACACACAGCAGGGGAACAGCAGGCGTTACTGAACCCCACAAACACATCAGCGATTGTTTTCATCTGTGCATCTAACACTTCTGAGCAGCAACTGGCGCTGTTGAAGCCCAGGGTCAAGGAGGGTGTAGGCACAAAATATTGAGTTATTGCCTTGTTACGTGGCCATTGCAAATGTATGTACTTCAAACAAGAATAAATGAAGTTTTACTACGACAATAAAATGATGAATTTCAATTACAAGAATAGAAAAATATTTATACTTGACAGTCCTCTGTGGTTGATAACGTTTAATGGCTAACTGAAAATATGGTAACAAATTCAAAGCTTTCGAGACTACTCAGGTGTCTTCATCAGGCTAAGAGTAAAGCCAAAAATGAAGAATCACATATTTCTACACACAACAGGACACAGGAATAGCTAAGACAAGTGAGGGAGGGACAAGTGAGGGGAGACCGGCAACAAAAAGGAGAACAAGGATGAATTATCAGCGCCACACAATCACAGATAAATTACTGAATTTACCTGTGGCAAAAGACTTTTGTATGCCCGGTCATAGCATCATGGATATGGAATTACTGGTATTAAAATATAACTTCAAATATGAGAAACGTACAAAGGTTTCAGAATATAAGCTCATCATGACCTTTGATACTGTTAGTGATGGAATGAATAGATCACATGGATTTATGTCATTCTATATCAATTAAGGAATCTGCGTCTATGCCCTTCCAGGGTCATGAAAACCCAAAAAAAGACGCCAATGAGAGGGCAATCAAACTTTCTATCCTTATCTAGGAACTGTTCCAATATTTATGTTCATCCCTGTGAGATAATGACAGTTCTGATACACGTCACTTACTTGTCTTACCTATTGCACTATTCCTGTGTCCTGTTGTGTATAGAAATATGTGATGCTTAATTTTTTTATTTAGTCTTTGCCTGATGAAGAGACGTGAGTAGCCTTGAAAGCTTGCAATTTGTTTCCATCTTTTCAGTTATCCATTAAAAGGTATCAACCACTGCTGACTCTGAAGTCTAAATATTTTTCTATCTACTGGCTAACACGGTACAAAGATACACATGTTTTCTAATTTCAAGAAGGAAAAATAAAGAAAATACAAATATAAACGCATATATGCACATGCCAAAAATAAATGGAACAACACAACACCCAAAAAATTGGTAACAAAATATAGTGTTGTAAATTTAAGAATAAAAGTCCTTTTTTTTTTATGAATAATGCTTAAGGAACGCTATGTTAAACCATAACATAGTGAAGACAATGGATTTTGTAATAGTCACTCATCATCATCATCGCAAATTTTATGTGACAGTCACAAACATTTCAATTATTTAAGTTCATAAAATCGTAACTTTCTATAGCATGTATGACATGTCCAGCATGGACTCATCAATGTGATTGATGACACAATAATGTACGATAAAAAATAACCATTTAAAAAAACATTAGGCATTGTTTGTCACAATTTAAGTGTGTGCCTGCAAGTGTAGGTGAAACAAAGGCTACGGATAGCAAAGGTATATTCTATGTCTGTATCAGACAGTGGACAGCCTCTGATGGGTAATGCCGATGTTATACTGTACGTCAATAAAGTCTGCGGCTGAAATCATGCATTTTTTGCTTGTAGAGTGTTGAAGAGGGAAAAAGAATGTCTGGTTGCGCAAAGCTTTATCCGTCAACACTACCTTCCTACTGTCACGCGTAGGGTAGGGTAGCGTGTGGCAATTAGCTGACTATCAAATGTGAGGTTAGGCTGCGTTATTGCGCACTAGGGACGCAAAAAAAATACAGCAGTAATAATTTAATGTGTAATACTCCACCTATGACAAACAAAAAAATTACGTTCCCTCTTTAACAATGTACAAGACTAACAAGCCTAATGGTTGACGCTGACTTAATTGAGATACAGTATTACATCAACATTGTCCATGAGTAACTATGCACTGTGATACCTATATACCAGTATTAATTTATATCTCTTGTGGTTGTTTCAACAGCACTTGCAGGTATAACTACCTATTGTCAGTATGCATGATGCACTTTCTAGATGTAATAATTTATTATTGGACATTATTACCATGTTTACATGCTGGCCATTTCATATATGGTGTTTGAAGTTACAGTTGGCATCAGTATGTGTATTTTATAATGTCTGTCATAAATAAAACTCGTGATGATGATGATGAGGATTTAATGATTCGTACATCCATTGACTGCATTATCTTACAGGTACAGATAAAGTTCCTTAAAAAGCATTAATTCATAAGTCTGAAATGTACTTTTATGCATTAATTTCAAAATGTGAAGAGTAGACTATGTTTTATTTTTTGTTACCATTTCTAATAGACATGTGCAGATATGCGCTGTGATGACAAATTATTATTTGTCCATATTTGTCATAAAAATTTATCATTCTAGGCCTGCAAAACTTCACAATTTCATGTTTTCAGCATAACAAGCAGGGTGACGGCTCTTCCCTATTTGGAGCATGTTGGTCATGTGTTTTTCTGTCCATGTGTGGGGAACAGGAGACTTCTTGCCGTTCACACAGCAGGGGAACAGCTGGCGTTACTGAACCCCACTAACAGTAGAGCTTGTGTTTTGTTCTGTGGACACGACACTTCTGAGCAGCAACTGGCAGTGTTGGAGCCCAGGGAGTAGAGTTCAGGTGGTAGAAAGATGAACATAACAGGAGACATGGATAACGTTGCGAACCAGTTATTTAATCTGAAAACGGACAGACAAATTCTGGCGAGATCCATGCCTTGTTCATTTTCAGAAAAGTAAGCCGGTCTACATTATCGGAGGATAGTCGCATGCGACGGTCTGTTAGTACACCACCTGCAGCACTAAAGACGCGCTCCGATAATACACTGGCAGCAGGGCAAGCCAGCACCTCCAATGCATACTGGCTAAGCTCTGGCCATGTATCCAGCTTAGAGACCCAAAACTTGAATGGGGAAGAGCCATCTGGGAGTACACTGAGAGGCAAAGCCAAGTAGTCTGTCACCATCTGACGGATACGTTGCCTCCCGCTGACTGGAGCCCTCTCGGATGGTGTAGACATTTGTGGCGCTGCCACAAAACTTTGCCACATTTTTAACATACTGGTCTTTCCCTGTGCAGAGGCACTGCGTGTGCTCCCTCTTGTTGCAGAGCTCTCTACACTGCCTCGACGCACAGAGCTGCTTTGTAAAGCAGTAGCAGCAGCAGTGCTCTCGGCAGTAAGGTAGAACATTAGGGATTGCACCAGTGTGTCTTGGTACTCCCGCATTTTACGCTCCCGGTTCAACGGTGTGATGAGGCTTTTGACGTTGTCCCGGTAGCGAGGGTCTAGGAGGGTGTACACCCAATAATCAGACGTCGTGAGAATGTGGGCGATGCGGCGGTCGTTTCTTAGGCACTGCAGCATGAAATCAACCATGTGCTGCAGACTCCCAACTGGCAAAGAAACGCTGTCCTCTGCAAGAGGCGTTATCTCTGCCTGCTCTGCATCACCCCACCCTCGCTCTACATACTGACTAGAGCGTTGTGTACCTCCCTCTGGAGCGATGTCTTCCTCCTCCATTGACTCCTCCTCCTCATCCTCCTCACAAAGTGAGCCCTGCCCAGCCCTTTGTGAGGAACCACGTTGCGCTGACTTTCCAGAAGGTGATGGAATTTGTGACTCCTCATCCTCCACCTCTTCCAAAACCTCATCCCTTATTGCTTGCAGTGTTTTTTGAAGCAGGCAGATAAGGGGGACAGTCAGGCTGACTAGTGCATCATCTGCACTCGCCATCCGCGTTGACTCATCAAACGCACGCAAAACGTGGCACATGTCCTTCATAATGGCCCACTCATTAATGGTGAAGTGTGGACGGCGCAAATTGCGTGTTGATTGCGCCTGATGCAGCTGATACTCCATAACTGCTGGCTGCTGCTCACACAACCGCTCCAACATATGTAACGTTGAATTCCACCTGGTGGATACGTCACATATGATGCGATGTTCAGGAAGGCGCAATCTGCGTTGCAGAGCTGCAATGCGCGATCTGGCCATGCTGGAACGTCGCAAGTGAGCGCACTCTAGGCGGACCTTGTGCAGCAGTGCATCAAGATCCGGATAGTCCCTCAAAAAACTCTGCACGACCAAGTTGAGCACATGTGCCAGACATGGTATGTGAGTGAGTTTGCCAAGGCCCAGAGCTGCCACCAGATTTCGGCCATTGTCACACACTACCAAGCCTGGCTGGAGATTCGCTGGCAAAAACCACACGTCGCTCTCCTGCTTGATGGCATTCCAGACCTCCTGCGCTGTGTGGCTTCGATTCCCCATGGGAATTAATTTCAGAACGGCCTGTTGCCGTTTGGCCACGGCTGTGCTCATATCGGTCGCATCAGGTAAGCGTCCACGGGTCCATGTGGAGGTAGACCGTGACGGCTCCTGCAGCGATGATTCTGAGGAACTGGAGTAGGAGGAGGAGTCAATGTGGACAGACTTTATTCCGGCAATCCTTGGAGTTGGCAGAACACGTACAGCGCCACTCGCAAGATGTGTACCCGGCTCCACAACATTCACCCAATGGGCAGTGAGTGAAAGGTATCGTCCCTGGCCATGGGTACTGGTCCACGCATCGGTGGTCAGGTGGACCTTGCTACTGACGGCGTTTAGTAGCGCATGTTTAATTTTTGCCTCAACATGCTTTTGCAGACCAGGGACGGCTTGCCTGCTGAAATAAAATCGGCTGGGCACATTGTATTGTGGGACTGCCAATGCCATTAATTCACGGAAACTGTCAGTCTCCACCAGCCTGAATGACAGCATTTCAAGGGACAGGAGTTTTGCAATGCCAGCATTCAGAGCCTGTGCTCGTGGATGGTTTGCCGAGTATGGCCGTCTTTTATCCCATGCCTGTGCTACCGATGGCTGTTTTGTGGCCTGGGTGTGTGAGGATGACAGGGAACTTGCAGCTGTGGGTGGAATAACACTGTGTCTCTGGACAACAGTGACAGAGGTTCTTCCATGGCGATCCTGTGAGGAAGCCGAACCAGCTGTGTGTGAACTGGAGGAAGAGGCTCCAACACGAGCTGAAGATGTAGGTGCTGCTGTAGGTTGGCCTACATCTCCAGTGTGTCTTTGTAACTCAACAAAGTGCTTTGACCGCACATGTTTCCACATATTTGTTGTATTAAGGTTACTGACACTTTTACCTCTTTTAATTTTTTGATTACACAGCTTGCATTTGACATAGCAAATATCATCTGCAACTGTATCAAAAAAGGACCACGCAGAGCAAGTCCTGGGAGCGCCCGGTTTGGCTGTTGGAAGAGAACTGCTCCGAACGGGTGCCAAACTGGAGGCTACAGGCAAGCGAGTCTGCAGCCTACCTCTCCCTACTGTTTGGACCGTTGGGGCAATCTCTTCCTCAGAGCTGCTCCCACCACCTTCCTGTTCCTCACGCCATGTTGGGTCTTGGACCTCATCATCTCCACCACTACCCTCTTCCAACACCTGCTGTTGTTGGGTGGTCTGGCCAGCACCATGCTCAACAGAAACTGGCAACTGAGTCTCATCATCATCAGATGCGTTCTGCGGTGTGCTGACCATCGGCACTGGCTCACCCGCCTCTTCAGATTCAGAGAGACACAGCTGTTGCGCATCACTGCATACTGCCTCTTCTTCACATTCCAGAATGCTGCTTGGCTGGGCCCCTGTTTGCAAGCCAACAGATTCTGAGAACAGAAGCAGAGACTCAGCTGGCTCCTGTACAGAGCTCTCTGACTGCCTGGGCAATTTGGCAGGCGGTGAAGAGACTGATGGTTGTTCAACAGTGCTGTGGTCCTGAGAGGAGGTGGAAGCTATTGAAGTCGATGCATTGGCTGCCATCCAACCAACAACGGCTTCAATTTGTTCTTCACGCAGCAGGGGGGGTACGCTGAGCTCCTACAAAAGTGCGCATAAAGGAACGCTCACGGGGAAAACTGGTGGATGCTGTGTCACTGGGTGCGGCAGCAGCCACAGAATCCCCACGTCCTCTCCCTGCTGCAAATCCACGGCCTCGACCACGACCACGTGCCTTACTCACTGACTTCTTCATCTTTGTAGATTGATAAAGAAAGTCAGAAAAGTTATAAGGCCTAAGTGTGGTTATTCCTCACAGACTACAGTGAACCCTGCAGACAACTGTTCAGTATCTGTGAAAGGCCCCTTTGTGTACTTCTATAGTGTTTGCAACCAATGTATTGTATACGGATGGAAGCGCGTCACACTAATAGATTAGATTTTTTTCCACTAAAATGGAGCAGCACCAATTAGAGAAAAATGTGAAGGATGAGGCAGTGACACACGCTCAGCAGACTACAACCGGCAGTGGTTGAAGAACAAACTGGAGCGTAATCTGCACTCACAAAATGAAAAGCTCACAGACTACAGTGAACACTGAAACACAACTGTTCAGTAGCTGTTAAAGGCCCCTTTGTGTACTTCTATAGTGTTTGCAACCAATGTATTGTATACGGATGGAAGTGCGTCACACTAATAGATTAGATTTTTTTCCACTAAAATGGAGCAGCACCAATTAGAGAAAAATGTGAAGGATGAGGCAGTGACACACGCTCAGCAGACTACAACCGGCAGTGGTTGAAGAACAAACTGGAGCGTAATCTGCACTCACAAAATGAAAAGCTCACAGACTACAGTGAACACTGAAACACAACTGTTCAGTAGCTGTTAAAGGCCCCTTTGTCTACTTCTATAGTGTTTGCAACCAATGTATTGTATACGGATGGAAGCGCGTCACACTAATAGATTAGATTTTTTTCCACTAAAATGGAGCAGCACCAATTAGAGAAAAATGTGAAGGATGAGGCAGTGACACACGCTCAGCAGACTACAACCGGCAGTGGTTGAAGAACAAACTGGAGCGTAATCTGCACTCACAAAATGAAAAGCTCACAGACTACAGTGAACACTGAAACACAACTGTTCAGTAGCTGTTAAAGGCCCCTTTGTCTACTTCTATAGTGTTTGCAACCAATGTATTGTATACGGATGGAAGCGCGTCACACTAATAGATTAGATTTTTTTCCACTAAAATGGAGCAGCACCAATTAGAGAAAAATGTGAAGGATGAGGCAGTGACACACGCTCAGCAGACTACAACCGGCAGTGGTTGAAGAACTAACTGGAGCGTAATCTGCACTCACAAAATTAAAAGCTCACAGACTACAGTAAACCCTGCAGACAACTGTTCAGTAGCTCTGAAAGGCTCCTTTCTGTACTTCTATAGTGTTTGCAACCAATGTATTGTATACGGATGGAAGCACGTCACACTAATAGATTTGATTTTTTTCTAATATAATGGAGCTGCACCAATTCCACAAAATAAAATAAAAAAAAAAAAGAGTCAGTGACACGTGCAGATGCCTACAAACAGCGGTGGATGCAGAGCAAACTGCAGCGTCACCTGCACTGTCACACACACACCTTGCACAGAGCTGTTAAAACAACACTGGCAAAATGAAGCTTTACACAGCGGTTGGTAAACTAGCCTGCCTCAAGCACAGTAGTACACAAAATCGCAATATCTAACTGTCCCTCAGAGTGAGCAGAGTAGTGTTCTGTCCCTAACTGAGTTCACAGCACAGTGACGCTAAAATGGCTGCGGCGCCTTTTATAGTGCATTCTGACATCATTTCAGCAGCCAATCACAGCCATGCCATTAGTTAAGATGACCGCAGCATTACAGGATGTGCCCACACTTCATAAGATTCATCATTGGCTGACTAACATCACATTGCCTCTCAAAGAATTATGGGAACTTCCGATTCCGGTATACGATATTGAAAAAGTATCGGAATTAAGTATCGGAATTCCGATAACGCGAATATCGGCCGATACCCGATACTTGCGGTATCGGAATGCTCAACACTACCCACCACTACTCCGGCTCCCTCTTTGACCACTTACAATCAGGCTTCTGACTGCATCACTCAACTGAAACTGCCCTAACTAAAGTCACCAATGACCTACTAACCGCCAAGAGCAAGCGACACTAATCTGTCCTCCTTCTCCTGGACCTGTCTTCTGCCTTCGACACTGTGGACCATTCCCTTCTGCTACAGATTCTCTCATCTCTTGGCATCACAGGCTTGGCCCTTTCCTGGATCTCATCATATCTAACAAACCAAACATTCAGTGTCTCCCTCTCCCACACTACCTCCTCATCTTGCCCCCTGTCTGTCGGTGTTCCGCAAGGCTCAGTTCTAGGACCCCTACTCTTCTCCATCTACACCCTGGGACAGCTCATAGAATCCCATGGTTTGCAGTATCATCGCTACACCGATGACACGCAGATCTACCTATCTGGACCTGACCTCACCTCCTTACTGACCAAAATCCCACAATGTCTGTCTGCTATTTCCGCTTTCTTCTCTGCTCGCTTTCTAAAACTGAACATGGACAAAACAGAATTTATCATCTTTCCCCCATCTCACTCTACCCCCCCACCAGACCTATCCATCAATGTCAATGGCTGCTCACTTTCCCCAGTCCCGCATGCTCGGTGCCTCGGGGTGATCTTCAGGGCATATTTAGAGTTTATGCTGCCTTAGGCACTTTTCGCTCTGCCTCCCCATTCTCCGCCCAGTGCTCATCCCCCCCACGCTCATGCCCCCGGGCCCCGGCTGCTCACTCCCCCAGAGCTCATTCTCCCCCCTGGCCTCAGCTGCTCATCCCCCAGCACTCATTCTCCCCCCAGTGCTAATTCCCCCCCAGCACTCATGCCCCCGGGCCCCAGCTGCTCACTCCCCCAGCGCTCATTCTCCCCCCTGGCCTGGCTGACTCATTCCTCACTGCTCCGCCGGCCGCCACAGCGCCGCTCATTCTCATCCTGGCTGGCTCATTCCTCACTGCTCCGCTGCCAGTCGCAGTGCCGCTCATTCTCCCCTGGCTGGCTCATTCCTCACTGCTCCGCCGGCCACCGCAGCTTCGCTCATTCCCCCTCAGCGCTCATCCCCCTGGGCCCCGGCCGCTCATACCCTCAGCACTCATTCTCTCCCCCAGTGCTCAACCCCCTGCGCTCATTCCCCCGCAGCACTCATCCCCCCAGGCCCCGGCCGCTCATCCCCAGCACTCATTCTCCCCTATTGCTGATCCCCCGCGCTCATTCCCCCCAGGGCTCATCCCCCGGGCCCCGGCCACTCGACACCGTGTCCCTCTTCCTACATGAGGCTAGCCTCTGTTACGGCGCTCTAGATGGTTCCAATGTGCAGCAGGTACTGGCGGTTTTCGCTGCTGCCTGCACATCACCTACACATTTTGCTTGCTTTGCACCAGACATTTTGTGCCAAGCTTTTGGTGCCGTTTTGGCCCGTTGGTTGCTCAGGAGAGAAGCCCACTGTCTGGGAGGTCTCGTGTCCCTCTGGGTGAGTGCTCGTGTTTGGATTATTGTGACTATGAGAAGTCCTCCCATATTCTGCAAGTTATATGGACTGATAACCAACTGAACAAGCGGCCAGGAGCGATCGATGCCAATCATTGACCCTTGTGCACACGGCAGCCATCATTGTTCGGCCGGTCCCGTTGTTGGCACCGGATCTTCCCATGCAAATGGTGGCTGTGCTGCCGACAATATGAGGACAGACCCATCACCAATCAATCGTCATCATACTTCTGCCTCAGTCCTTAAAGCTGTCGTCCACCTGTGGGAACAGACGTTTCCTTTTTCCTTACATCCTTGACTTTTGGGCAAATTTTTGCAATTGGGTTTCTTTAAATGTTTTGCACCGTCTTTCTTTTGCTGGCCTTATATTTCCCGGCACATTTAGCTTTCATGCGGTCTGTGATCATAAATCAGCTGAGAGGAGCTCACAAGTTACAAACTCTTCCATTGGAACATCAGGACGGCTCACTGATGGATTCTCAGATGACTCGTTCTACAGTCAGAAGTAGACAGTGCGACACTGAGACTATAGAAGGCAAACCGTGCAAAATGTTTAATGAAGCCCAATAAGAAAAAATATTTTTAGCAAAAATACATGCGTTTAAGTAAAAAAAATTGAACGGGGTGGGAATCACAGCTCTCCGCAGGGTGGTGGGCTCCACCATCGCTCGGATCTGACAGGTACTTAGTTCTTGTAATACCGTGTAAATGGAGATGGATCAGAGTTTGCTGATCAATGTGTAACCGGTCCTGACCCCAGAGGCTGAATGAAGGGGAGGGAGAGCGGCCAGAGGAGGGTCTCTATGTGTCCTGACCCTGGTCAATCTTCCCAATAAGGGCTCAGTTGTCTCACAGCTGTAGGGCTACCATGCAAAGGCGACCGGGGCCCGGCTGACACCGCTCACCAGAGTCTGCAGCGCGGTCTGGTCCGGCCGGTCCCTGCTCCTGCTGGCTTCTGCAGACTGTTGTGAGTGACATACAATATATTTATGCCTTGCTGAGTTGCCGTTGCCTCCTGCTGCGCTGCTGTTCTGTCCTGTGACTGTCTAGACTGTGGCGCCGGCGCGGTCACACGTGGGTACCGCTCATTAAGGTCATGAATATGGGCACCACGCCTATGAGAGTGGAGTGGCATCCATATTCATGAGCTTAATGAGCGGTACCACAAGTGACCGAGCGCTCACACAGCACAGGAAGAAGATATCGGCACTGGAACATAGGAGTTGCAGGAGGAGGAGGAGGTGAGTATGATGATGGGGGGTGGGTTGGATGGAAGGAAGGGGAAGGCCGAGCCCAGACTTGTAAAAAAAAAAATATATGCTTGCTCAGGTGTCACCACCCCCACAGAGTCCAGCCCTAGGCACGTGCCCTCAAGTGCTTAGTGGGAAATACGGCCCTGGTGATCCTCAACTCTGCCCTTTCTTTCAAGCCACATATCCAAACCCTTGCCTCCTCCTGCCGTCTCAAACTCAAAAATATTTCCCGATCCGTGCATTTGTGTAGCCCAGCTGCGCTTGGAGCCACATGTTACAATGGAGGATGCACAGAAGGTAAACCCACACTCACACCTGATATTCATTCACACCTTCACTTTTCCCTGGAGCCACCAGAGGGAGCCCTTGAAGAGTATGCATATATATAAGGGTTGTAGAGAGATGTCAGTCAGATTAGATTAGCCTGAGGGCTGTGCAGATGAGAGTTTGATCTGAGAGGAGTTGTTGGTTTTACCTCAGAGAAGCTGTGAGGGAGAGTTGTTTCCAAAAAGCTGAAAGACTGTCTGTTACCCTGGAAAGTGGAAAGTAGCTCTTGAAGTGTGCATAGATCAGTCTGACGAAGGTCCTGATAGCTGCTTTAGACAGAGCCTCAGAAGGAAGAGAAGGAAAGGGAACAGCAGTTACAGAAAGACTGAAGACTACACCTTGAACTTAGTTTACTTTGTGGATTCCAGTAATAGTGGAGCAAGATAGCCACTTTAGCCTGGTCAGAACTGAGTCAACTGAGGTATTTTCAGTGAGCAAGCGTGCCGACGCTTTGAGAGCGGTGAAGAGAAAGTAGAATCTGCCATCTACTGCTAGTGTGTGCTTATGTTAAGGGTAAGAGTAGGACGAAAGGCGAGTGGAAGGAAGAAGAGAGTGACAGAGGTTGAAACAGCATTGATTGCTTACCTCTACTCTGAACAACCGGACACCGGGTCCGAGCTTGCTAGCATCTACACGACTAGTAGGAGATACCGGAGACCCTGTGGGACTTCAAGTCGCAGGGGCCCAGCAGTGCTGATACGTAGCCGAGGTCAGGAAGACAGGGGTCCTAGCAGGATGCTGCATACAGAGACACTGTTCTATCCATGAGAAAGCTTCACCACAAAGTCAGCCGGGCGTATATGAGAAGACAGAGTTAGACTTCGTTTCATACAGGTCAGAAACTCACACACATACAGGAGTACGGATGCCCTACACCTACTCAGTGGGATTACTGGACGAGCATCCTCCACCCTGCCAACTTCCCGGGACGTGCCTGCAACTACCATCAGTAAAGGTACAGAAAGAGACTTTCGTGTGTGTGTCTGCCTTATTGCTCCTGCACCCCTACACCGCCATATACCCTGAGGGATCCAGTCTTGCCTGTGGAAGACTTAACACCTTGCTGCCCAGTAACAACCCCTCAGAGGATCTACCCTGCAGCGCTGGTCACCCTGACCAGGTACCACAGGTGGTGTCACGAACAAACTGTACATACTTTATTCCCCTGTAAATATCCCACATTTTGAGGTGAGCCCCCAGGGCCACGGACCGAGCTGTGCTACCCGTGACATCCCCCATTGAAGTGAACGGGCTCGGTACCGAGTACCCCACAGGCCCTGGCTGTGCGACTCACATTCCTTGACCATGAAACTACAAAAACACTAGTACATGCCCTCATCATCTTCCGCCTTGACTACTGCAACCTCCTACTCTCTGGCCTCCCCTCTAGCACTCTGGTACCACTCCAATCCATCCTGCACTCTGCTACCCGACTAATCCACCTGTCTCCCCGTTATTCCCCAGCCTCTCATCTCTGCCAAGCCCTTCATTGGCTTCCCATCGTCCAGAGGCTCCAGTTCAAAACCCTAACTATGACATACAAAGCCATCCACAACCTGTCTCCTCCATACATCTGTGACATGGTCTCCCGGTACATACCCACACGCAACCTTCGATCCTCTCAGGATCTCCTCCTCTACTCCCTCTTATCTCTTCTTCCCACAACCGCATACAAGACTTCTCCCGTGCCTCCCCCATACTCTGGAACTCTCTACCCCAACACATCAGACTCTCGCCTACCATGGAAATCTTCAAAAAGAACCTGAAGACCCACCTCTTCCGACAAGCCTACAACCTGCAGTGATCCTCAGTCTACTGAACCACCGCACGACCAGCTCTACTCTCTCCTAGTGTATCCTCACCCATCCCTGTAGACTGTGAGCCCGTGCGGGCAGGGTCCTCTCTCCTTCTGTACTTGTGTGTGCTTTGTATTGCTCACGTTTATTGTACTTGTCTATATTTGCCCCTTTTCACATGTAAAGCGCCATGGAATAAATGGCGCTAGAAAACTGTATAATAATAATAATATGCATGGTTATAAAGGTAGAAGAACAATAGGAGCTAATGGTGGAGCACACCAAACAAACTGAACACATAAATCTTAAGCCCAAGACACAGGTACGTGTCTTAGTTCGCCTTAAAAGGTCTAGGGAGTTGGCATCACAGATCCATCCTGAGCAAAATCCAACGTGCAGCACAACACATAGCAGCAACTATAGGAGGAGGAAGTAGAGTCCGGAATACTCAGGACAGTAGCGTAACACCAGTAATATAAAATAGTTTTAGGCAAGTTTGAAAAAATTTTGCAAAATAAGAATGCTTTCAAAAATAGAAGTGTTTTATTTTTATCAATTAATAAAATACAAGGTGATTATACAAAAGAGAAATCTAAATTAAATCAATATTTGGTGTGACCACACTTTGTCTTCAACTCTTCTAGCTACACTTGCACAAAGTTTTTGAAAGAACCCAGCAAGAAGGTTGTTCCAAACATTAGACAACTAACCACAGATCTTCTGTGGATGACACTTGTGAAAATCCTTCGGTTTCTTCATGTAATCCCAGACAAACTGGATCCTTTTGAAATCAGCTAGGTCATCACTTCCAAGATTCCTTGTTCTTCTTTCAGCAGAAGACATTGGCTGTATGTTTGGGGATGTTGTTTTGCTATAGAATAAATTTGGAGCCAACCAGACTCCTCCTTGATGATATGGCAAGATTGAATAGTATCTGCCTGTATTTCTCAATTGCTATAATATAACCGTAGATCACAAATCAGCGATAAACTGTGGATAATCCCATTTGTTAGAAAGGTCCCCTTAACCATAAACTCAATAATCTTAATCTTTCCTTAGTGCAGAGAATGCTTCTCATGCACTATTGGTAACAGATGATCCAAAACAGATTCCAAGGCACCAGAGAATAATGAGGATAAAATGTAGCCTTTATTTCATCTTAAAATCTCAGTGAGATTCAAAAATGAGGTAGATGAAGCTTTGTCTAACTCATTTTTGTATCTCACCAAGAAATTGTAAGGATGGAATAAAGGCTACATTTTATCCCTAATATTCTCTGTTGCCTTGGAATCTGTTTGGATCATCTGTAACCTTAATCTTCAGGGAAAATCTGTCAGCAAATGGTCCATAAGGCTTACACAGGGGAAATTCAGTATGCATAGTTCCAATGGATATCATGGACTATAACATTAAAACCATGTATTATTTTCAGAGGCTGCTCTCCGCTTCCAGTAAATGATCTCTACCTCTTCTATTAACAAACAATCCAAAATAGAACATTTGAAAATGAGTTTTCTAGAACAAAAATTTCCTTTTTGGTTCAACAAATCATAAACTTTTTAGGATTTATAAACATTTTCACAAAAATACAATTACACAGACAATAAAGCTGCTCTGACTGTCTGTAGAATTTCCTATAGGCTTACACTTTTATAAGGCCATGGGGTTCTTAATGGTCATTTATATCCTTATTTTCAACCCAACTAGTGACATATCCCATATATAACCATAATAATAATTTTCCTCTTGCAAATGATTGTCATTTATATAGTAGAGTACTGATAAACCTCATTGTTTCTTATGAATGTGACCAATGCATTTACCCCCCCAGAGATAGCCCTTGTCTAGATAATCTGTAACTCTATAATGTTTTAGAAACAATTATAAAATAAAGCAGATGGCTGAAGCCCAAGTTCTATAAAACACAGTTATTTCCTACATTTTTTTTCCAGAGTAATAAGTAATAATTCATGTGTTTATGAATTAGGTAACTTAATTTTCCTGATGTCCTTCTCTGGGTGTGGTTAAGCAACCATAATACTAAATTATGAGTTTGAAGACTTCCATTGTTTGAAGACTTCCATTGAAGGAGAACTCACCACCTGTCGTGGCAGCCTGTTCCACTCATTGATCACCCTAACTGTCAAAAAGTTTTTTCTAATATCTAATCTGTGTCTCCTTCCATTCAGTATCAGCCCATTGCTTCTAGTCTTTCCTCGTGCAAATGAGAATAAAGATTATCCTTCTACAATTTGACAGCCCTTGAGATATTAGTAGACAGCAATTAAGTCTCCTCTCAGTGTTCTCTTTTGCAAGCTAAACATTCCCAAATCCTGTAACCGTTCCTCTTAGAACATGGTTTGCAGACCGGTCACCAGTTTTTGGTCACTCTTCTCTGAACTTTCTCCAGTTTGTTGATGTCTTTTTTAAAATGTGGGGCCCAAAACTGGACACAGTATTCCAGATGAGATCTAACCAAAGAGGAGTAGAGGGCAATAATAACTTCACTTGATCTAGACTGTATGCTTCTATTAATACATCCCAGAATTGTATTTGTCTTTTTTGCTGCTGCATCACACTGTTGACTCATGTTCAGTCTGTGATCTATTAGTATATCCAAGCATTGGCGTACCCACTGTGGGGAAGGGGCGTGCCGCGCGCACACCTATTATCATGATGAGGCCACCAGGCCCCTGTGAGGCAGGGGGGCCCGACTACCCCCAGCGCCGACTCCACCCGCCGCTGCTTTGAACTATACCGGCATCTGCCGGTACAGTTCAAAGCAGTGATGGAGGAAGAACGTCAGCTGATGCTCCCTCTCCATCTCCCCACTCTGTCTCTGACACAGCGGG
>JARQOD010000010.1:114437386-114525474 GCA_033576555.1 Oophaga sylvatica | reverse complement strand
GCGGGTGCGCGATGACGTCATCGCGCTCTCACTGTGTACCAGGCAGTGCAGGAGACAGGAGCCGGGAGCAGCGCGGGCACAAGGAGAGGTGAGGAGTGTTTTTTTTTTTTTTTTAAATATGTCAGTGCGTACTGAACTGTGGCTGTGGGGCAATTCCTGTGGGGGAAGGAGAGATGAGGGCTGTACTATGTGGGCCCTGCTATATACTATGTGGGCCCTGCTGTATACTATGTGGGTCCTGCTGTATACTATGTGGGCCTTTCTGTATACTATGTGGGCCCTGCTGTATACTATGTGGGCCCTGCTATATACTATGTGGGCCCTGCTATATACTATATGGGCCGTGCTATTACTATGTGGGCCCTGCTATATACTATGTGGGCCGTGCTATATACTATGTGGGCCATGCTATGTGGGCCCTGCTGTATACTATTTGGGCCCTGCTATATACTACGTGGGCCCTGCTACATACTATGTGGACCCTGCTGTATACTATGTGGGCCCTGCTGTACACTATGTGGGCCCGGCTGTATACTATGTGGGCCCTGCTGTATACTATGTGGGCCCTGCTGTATACTATGTGGGCCCTGCTATATACTATGTGGGCCCTGCTATATACTATGTGGGCCCTGCTATATACTATGTGGGCCCTGCAATACACTATGCGGGCCGCGCTATACACTATGTAGGCCAAGCTATACACTATGGGGGCAGTGCTATACACTATGTGGGCTGTGTTATAAACTATTGGGGGATATATTATATTTTATGGGGTGGCTGTGTTATATATTATGTGGCTGTGTATATACTTTGTTGCTGTGTTATATGCTATGGGAGGCTACGTTATATTCCTTTGGGGAGGTGGGATGTATGATATTCTATTCGGGATACATTATATTCTATGGGGGGCTGTATTATATTTATTATATTCTATGAGGGGTGATTGCATCGTACTCTATGAGGGGGCTACATTATACTGTATGAGGTGGCTACAGTGTATTCTATGGGGGCTGCATTATATTCTACGGAGGGCTATATTATATTGTATGGGGGCTTCATTATACTTTATGAGGGGCCTAAATTATATTCTATGGGGGCTGCATTATACTATATGAGGAGGGCTACATTGTATTCTATGGAGGGGCTACATTATACTATATAAGGGGGCTCAAATATATTCTATTGGGGGTTTACATTATACTCTGTGGGGTGGTTGCATTATACTCTGTGGGGTGGTTGCATTATGCTCTGTGGGGTGGCTGCATTATGCTATATAGGGTGACCGCATTATACTATATGTGGGCTGCATTATACGTATCGAGGACTATGGGGAATACATTATACCATATGAAGAACTATGGGGTGCATTATACTATGGGAAGTGAATTGTACTACATGGATGACTATGGCGGTGCATTATACTATATGGAGCACTATGAGGAGTGTATTATACTATATGGAGGATTGAGTAGTGTATTAAACTATATGGAGGACTGAGTGCATTTTAATATATGGAGGGCTATGAGTAGTGTATTATACAAAAAGGAGGACTATGGGGAGTGTATTTTAATATATGGAGGACTATAGGAAGTGATTATACTATTTGAGGACTATGAGGAGTGTATTATACTATATGGAGGACTGAGGAGTGTATTATACTATATGGAGGACTATAGGGAGTGTATTATACTATATGAAGGACTATGGGGTGTGCATTTTACAATATGGAGGACTGTGGGGCATATTATATTATATGGAGGACTATGGGAAGTTTAGAAAAATATTTAGACTTGAGAGTCCTCAGTGGTTGATACCTTTTAATGGCTAACTGAAAAGATGGTAACAAATTGCAAGCTTTCGAGACTACGCAGGTCTCTTCATCAGGCAAAGACTAAAACAAAAGCTGAAGAATCACATATTTATACACAAGATGGGAAGTTTATAATACTATATGGAGGACTATGGGGAGTGTATTATACTATATGGAGGACTATAGAGAGTATATTATACTATATGGAGGACTATGGGGAGTGTATTATACTATATGGAGGAATATGGATACATTATATTATAAGGAGGACTATGCGGTGTGCATTTTACAATATGTAGGACTGTGGTGCACATTATAATATATGGAGGACTGTGGGGTGTATTATACTAAACAAGAAAATTGCTGCCTATTCATCGAGTGATTGGATTTTTTATGCCGGAACAAAACTCATTGTTCTCAGCAGCACATCGCCATTGTAAACTGTAGATGTGCTGCTGATAACATGATACTGTATGGGGATTAGTGTTGAGCATTCCGATACCGCAAATATCGGGTATCGGCCAATATTCGCGGTATCGGAATCCCGATACTGAGTTCCGATACTTTTGCCATATCGAATACCGGAATCGGAAGTTCCCATAATGCTATGAGAGGCAGTGTGATTTGATTCAGCCAATGAGGAATCCTAAGAAGTGTGGGCACATCCTGTAAGGCTGCGGTCATGTTAACTAATGGCATGGCTGTGATTGGCTGCTGAAATGATGTCATGAATGCACTATAAAAGGCACCGCCGCCATTTTGGTTTCACTCTGCTGTGAATTCAGTTAGGGACAGAATGCTGCTCTTCTGACTGAGGGACATTTAGTACTAGCGATTTTGTGTATTGTGCTTTAGCCAAGCTAGTTTACAAACCGCTGTGTAAAGCTTCCTTTTGCCTTGCAGTGCTGTTTTCACAGCTGTCTGCAAGGTCTGTGTGTGAGTGCAGCTCACGCTGAAGTTTGTTCTGCATCCACTGCTGATTGTAGTCTGCTCAGCGTGCGTCACTGCCTCATACTTTTTTCTTTTGTTTAATTGCTGCTACTCAATTCATTTTTACTGATCTCTCCTATTACTGTGCTGCGCTTTCATCCGTATCCATTACATTGGTTGCAAACACTATAGGAGTAGAAAGCGGAGCCTTTCATTGCTAGTGCACAGTTCTCTGCACTGTTCATGGCTGTTTGTCAGGTCTCTGTGTGTGAGTGCAGCTCACACTGAAGTTTGTTCTGCATCCACTGCTGGTTGTAGTTCGCTCAGCGTGCGTCACTGCCTCATACATTGTCCATTTTTTCTGTAGTGTTTTTTTTTTCCTGAATTTCTCCTATTAGTGTGCTTCCATCCGTATCCAGCTAGATTGGTTGCAAACACTATATAGGAGTAGATAGTGGAGCCTTTCTGCTGGTTTGTGGCCTGCAGGCCCAGCCAGATTAGTATTAGCCTATTTTTTGTAGCCTAATCTATTGCATTGTAGGTTACTTTCCTGCATTGTAATAGCTACAAAAAGTTTGTGATACTATCGATTGTACATCTTTTGTCTCAATCACAACCTTTTTTTTGTGAAAAACAAAAAAGTTAATAAAGTTCACCAAACACTCCACTTGACACTTGTTAGGCCACATTAGCTCATATTAAAGTGTAGTCCACACTTAATAAACTTAGTGTTTCTTATACCTGTTAGCAGCTGTTCAGGAATAAGCACACTAAGCCCTTAGTACTTTTCTGCCTATCTTTATCAATCTACCAAGATGAAGAAGGCAGGGAGTAAGGCACGTGGTCGTGGGCGCGGAGTTTCAACAGGGAGAGGATGTGGGGATTCTGTGCCTGCTGTGAGCACCAGTGACACAGCATCCCCCTGTTTTCCCCGGGAGCGGTCCTTTATGCGCAGCTTTGTAGGAGCTTGCCGTACCCCACTGCTACGGGAAGAACAAATTGAAGCTGTTGTCGGATGGATGGCAGCTAACGCACCGACTTCAATTACTTCCACATCCTCTCAGGACCAGAGCACTGAAGAGCAACCATCTGTCTCTTCACCACCTGCCAAATTTCCCAGGCAGTCAGAGAGCTCTGTACAGGAGCCAGCTCAGTCTCTACTTCTGAATCTGTTGGCTTGGAAATAGGGGGCCAGCCAAGCAGCATTCTAGAATGTGAAGAAGAGGGAGTATGCAGTGATGAGCAACTGCTTTGTGTCTCTGAATCTGAAGAGGCGGGTGTGCCAGTGCCGATGGTCAGCACACCTCAGAACACATCTGATGATGATGAGACTCAGGTGCTAGTTTCTGGTGTGCATGGTGCTGGCGAGACTACCCAGGAGAAGCAGGTGTTTGAAGAGGGTAGTGTAGATGATGAGGTCCTTAACCCATCATGGCGTGAGGAACAGGAAGGTGGTGGGAGCAGCTCTGAGGAAGAGATTCCCCCAACGGCCCAAACAGGAGGGAGAGGTATGGGTCAGACTCGGTTGCCTGTAGCCTCCACTTTGTCACCCGTTCGGAGCAGTTCTCTTCCAAAACCCAAAACGGGTGCTCCCAGGACTTGCAGTGCGTGATCCTTTTTTGACACAGTTGCAGATGACATTTGCTTTGTCAAATGCAAGCTGTGTAATCAAAAAGTAAAAAGAGGTAAAAGTGTCAGCAACCTCAATACCACAAATATGTGGAAACATGTGTGGACCAAGCAGTGGTGGAGTTACAAAGACATACTGAAGACGTAGGCCAACCTACAACACCACCTACCTCTTCAGCTCGTGTTGTAGCCTCTTCCTCCAGCTCACACACAGCTGGTTCGGCTTTCTCACAGGATCGCCCTGAAAGAACCTCTGGCACTGGTGTACAGAGACCCAGTGTAATTCCACCCACAGCACCACGTTCCCTGTCTTCCTCACACTCCCAGGCCACTCTGCAGGCATCGTAGCACAGGCATGGGAGAAAAGGCGGCCATACACGGCAAACCTTCCCCGAGCACAGGCTCTGAATGCTGGCATTGCAAAACTCCTGTCCCTTGAAATGCTGTCATTCAGGCTGGTGGAGACTGACACCTTCCGTAACTTCATGGCATTGGCAGTCCCACAATACAACGTGCCCAGCCGCTTTTATTTCAGCAGGCAAGCCGTCCCTGCCCTGCAAAAGCATGTGGAGGGAAAAATTAAACATGCACTACTAAACGCCGTCAGTAGCAAGGTCCACCTGACCACCGATGCGTGGACCAGTACCCATGGACAGGGACGATACCTTTCCCTCACTGCCCATTGGGTAAATGTTGTGGAGCCGGGTACAGATCTTGAGAGTGGCTCTGTACGTATTCTGCCAACTTCAAGGATTACAGGAATCCAGTCTTTACACATTGACAACTCCTCATACTCCAGTTCCTCAGAATCATCGCTGCAGAAGCCGTCACGGTCTACCTCCACATGGACCCGTGAACGCTTACCTGTTACGACTGATATGAGCACAGCCGTGGCCAAACGTCAACTGGCCGTCCTGAAACTTATTTCTATGGGGAATCAAAGCCACACAGCGCAGGAGCTCTGGAATGCCATCAAGCAGGAGAGCGACGTGTGGTTTGTGCCAGCGAATCTCCAGCCAGGCATGGTAAAGTGTGACAATGGCCGAAATCTGGTGGCAGCTCTGGGCCTAGGCAACCTCACTCACATACCATGTCTGGCACTTGTGCTCAACTTGGTCATGCAGAGTTTTTTGAGGGACTATCTGGATCTTGATGCACTGCTGCACAAGGTCCGCATAGAGTGGCTCACTTGCGGCATTCCAGCATGGCAAGATCGCGCATTGCAGCTCTGCAACGCCGATTCCGCCTTCCGGAACATCGCATCATATGTGACCTACCCACCAGGTGGAATTACACGTTACATATGTTGGAGCGGTTGTGTGAGCAGCAGGCAGCAGTAATGGAGTACCAGCTGCATCAGGCGCATACAAGTCGCACTGCGCACCGTTCACACTTCAACACCACTGAGTGGGCCTCTATGAAGGACATCTGCCACGTTTTGCGTGCGTTCGATGATTCCACGTGGATGACGAGTGCAGATGATGCACTAGTCAGCATGACTGTCCCCCTCATCTGCCTGCTTCAAAAAACACTGCAAGCACTAAGGGATGAGGTTTTGGAAGAGGTGGAGGATGAGGAGTCACAAATGCCATCTGCTTCTGAACAGTCTGCGCAATGTGGTTCCTCACAAAGGCCTAGGCAGGGGACACTTTGTGAGGAGGATGAGGAGGAGTCAATGGAGGAGGAAGACATCTCTCCAGAGGAGGGAGGTACACAATGCTCTAGTAGTCAGTATGTAGAGCGAGGGTGGGGTGATGCAGAGCAGGCAGAGATGACGCCTCTTGCAGGGGACAGCGTTTCTTGGCCAGTTGGGAGTCTGCAGCACATGGTTGATTTCATGCTGCAGTGCCTGAGAAATGACCGCCGCATCGGCCACATTCTCACCACGTCTGATTATTGGGTGTACACCCTCCTAGATCCTCACTATCGGGACAACTTACAAAGCCTCATAACACCGTTGAACCGGGAGCATAAAATGCGGGAGTACCAAGACACACTGGTGCATTCCATCATGTTCTCCATTCCACCCGAGAGCAGTGCTGCTAGTGCTTTACAAAGCAGCTCTGTGCGTCGAGGCAGTGGAGGAAGCTGTGCACCAAGAGGGAGCAGAAGCAGAGCCTCTGCACAAGGCAAGACCAGAAAGGCCCAAATGTGGCAAAGTTTTGTGTCCACGCCACAAATGTCTACACCATCACAGATGGCTCCAGTCAGCAGGAGGCAATGTTTCCGTCAGATGGTGACAGACTACATGTCTTGCCCTCTCAGTGTACTCCCGGACGGCTCTTCCCCCTTCAAGTTTTGTGTCTCTAAGCTGGATACATGGCCAGAGCTTAGCCAGTATGCATTGGAGGTGCTGGCTTGCCCTGCTGCTAGTGTATTATCGGAGCGCGTCTTTAATGCCGCAGGTGGTGTACTAACAGACCGTCGCATGCGACTATCCTCCGATAACGTTGATCGGCTTACTTTTCTGAAAATGAACAAGGCCTGGATCTCGCCTGAATTTGCCTGTCCTGTTTCAGATTAATTAATTGGTTGGCTACAGTATCCATGTCTCCTGTTTTGTTCATGTTTCTACCACCTGAACTGTAATCCCTGGGCTCCAACACTGCCAGTTGCTGCTCAGAAGTGCCATCTGCACAGAGAAAACCAAAAGCTCCTGTGTTAATGGGGTTCAGTAACGCCAGCTGTTCCCCTGCTGTGTGTCTCGCAATGTCTCCTGCTCCCTCCACATGCACACAACATCAGATCTTAAACTTGCTCCACATAGGCCTGAGCCTACACCCTGATTGATATGCTCCAAACAAGAAAAACGGAAGCTTTACTACCATAAAATGATGAATTTTAGTCCCAAATATGTAAAAATAGACATTTTAAATATAAGCGCATATATGCACATGGCGACTACAAATGCAACTAAAAAAGCCTACATAGTGTATAGGGGTTCAAATGAATGCATACAAGTACATTTCATAATCCATTAATGCAGCCTAAGGAACAGTATGTACACCTGTAATATAGTGCAGACAATGGATGTAGGACTAGTCATTATCATCATTACTTATATGTGACAATAAAAAATACACTCATTGAGGACAACTCTTAGTTCACACCCCATATATTAAAGGTCCAGCATCTAATCCTGATAATAAGGGCCAATCATATATAAACTAGAAAATAGTGCATAGTGAAAATAGCAATGTATACCTGCAAATGCAAGTGAAACACCGCCAACGGATAGAAAAGGTATATGCTATCTAGGTATCAGAGTGCATAGCGACTGATGGCGAATGGCAATATAATACTGTACCTCAATAAAGGCTGTGGCACCCCTCACCCGCGTTTCGCTTGTAGCTTCTTCAAGAGGGGACGTGCGTATATGGTTGCTCTTGGGTGCATGTTTACATAGGGAATCAGTCATGGTGGCAACTTTGTAGCGGCGCTAACGCTGACGAACGCTGAGCAACGTCACTGCAAGTCAGCGTCATATGATGCCCAGCCGCTCCCCTACCCGACGCGTCAGAGCAGGAAGCCAGTCTGGGCGGCAAAACAGACGCACAAGCATACACGCACTTCCCCTCTTCAACAAGCTACAAGCGAAACGGGGTAAGGGTTGCCACAGCCTTTATTGAGGTAGAGTATTATATTCGCCATCAGTCGCTATGCACTCTGATACATAGATAGCATATACCTTTTCTATCCGTTGGCGTTGTTTCACCTGCACTTGCAGACATACATAGCTATTTGCACTATGCACGATGCACTTTTTCTAGGTTATGTATGATTATTGCGCCATATTATCAGGATTACAGGCTGGACCTTTAATATATGGGGTGTGAACTAAGAGTTGTCCTCAATGATTTTTTACTGTCACATATAAGTTATAATGATGATGATGACTAGTCCTACATACATTGTCTGCACTATATTACAGGTGTACATACCGTTCCCTAGGCAGCATTAATGGATTATGAAATGTACTTGTATGCATTCATTTGAACCTCTATACCCTATGTAGGCTTTTTTGGTTGCATTTGTTGTCGCCATGTGCATAGGCGCTTATTTTTTAAATGCCTATATTTAAATATTTTGGAATAAAATTCATCATTTTATGGTAGTAAAGCTTCCGTTTTTCTTGTTTGGAGTATATACATTTTGAAGTGCCACGGAACTAGGCAACTACTCTATATGTGATTTCTACACCCTGATTGACCCTGGGCTCCAACACTGCCAGTTGCTGCTCAGAAGTGCCGTCTGCACAGTGCTGTATGCACAGAGAACAACACTAGCTCCTGTGTTAGTGGGGTTCAGTAACGCCAGCTGATCCCCTGCTGTGTGTCCGGCAATAAGTCCTGCTCCCTCCAAATTCAAAACACATCAGATATAATACTTGCTCCAATTAGGCCTCAGCCTACACCCTGATTACCCCTGGGCTCCAACACTGCCAGTTGCTGCTCAGAAGTGCGTCTGCACAGTCAACATATGCTCCTGTGTTATTGGGTTCAGTAAAGTCAGCTGCTCCCCTGCTGTGTGTCCGGCGATAAGTCCTGCTCCCTCCAAATTCAAAACACATCAGATTTGAAACTTGCTCTCATTAGGCCTCAGCCTACACCCCGAATGACCCTGGGCTCCAACACCGCCAGTTGCTGCTCAGAAGTGCTGTATGCACAGAGAAAAACACTAGCTCCTGTGTTAGTGGGGTTCAGTAACTCCAGCTGATCCCCTGCTGTGTGTCCGGCAATAAGTCCTGCTCCCTCCAAATTCAAAACACATCAGATATAATACTTGCTCCAATTAGGCCTCAGCCTACACCCTGATTACCCCTGGGCTCCAACACTGCCAGTTGCTGCTCAGAAGTGCCGTCTGCACAGTCAACATATGCTCCTGTGTTATTGGGGTTCAGTAAAGTCAGCTGATCCCCTGCTGTGTAGCCGACAATGTCTCCTGCTCTGTCCATAACTCACACAAGTACAGATTTTAAACTTGTTCCAATTAGGCCTCTGCCTCCACTCTGTTTCTACTCTCATCCCTGGGCTCCAACACTGCCAGTTGGTGCTCGGTAGTGCCATCTGCACAGTCAACATATGCTCCTGTGTTATTGGGGTTCAGTAAAGTCAGCTGATCCCCAGCTGTGTAGCGGCAATGTCTCCTGCTCTGTCCATAACTCACACAAGTACAGATTTTAAACTTGTTCCAATTAGGCCTCTGCCTCCACTTTGTTTCTACTCTCATCCCTGGGCTCCAGCATCGCCAGTTGCTGCTCAGAAGTGTCTTTGGCACGGGTACTCCCTCCTGCCCAGCCAGGTTACAGCACGCCAGCTGTTTCCGGGCAGTGTCAACTTCACTTTGCCTCCAATACGTTGTCCTGTCGTGTTGCGGTCGGGTTAGCCGACTCTATGGTGCCTGCAGTTTAGGTGCTTCCTATGTGGGCTGCGTGATATGGAACAAAAGGCTGTTTCCGTAGTGCCAATAGGACAAGCACCCCCTGTAGGACTGTGGGATTCGGTAACTGCAGCCGGCTCGTGGCCTTGCAACTTTGGTTTTCATGGGTACCTTCTGATACCCATCTGGGTTCCAGTAACATCAGCTGGTTCTCGGCAGTGCCTTTGGCCTAGGTGCCTCCATCTCGGTATCCGAGTTCCAGCAACGTCTGCTGGTCCTTGGTAGTGCTTTCTAGCACAGGTACCTCCTGCTTAGTAACCGTGTTCCAGTACCGTCAGTTGGTCCTCGGTACTGCCATTGGCTCTGTTCCTTCTGCTGCCCCTCTGGGTTCCAGCACAGTCAGCTGGTCCTCGTTAGCTCCATTGGCTCTTGTACCTTATGCTACCCATCCGGGTTCCAGTACCGTCAGCTGGTTCTCGGCAGTGCCTTTGGCCTAGGTGCCTTCATCTCGGTATCCGAGTTCCAGCAACGTCTGCTGGTCCTTGGTAGTGCTTTCTAGCACAGGTACCTCCTGCTTAGTAACCGTGTTCCAGTACCGTCAGTTGGTCCTCGGTACTGCCATTGGCTCTGTTCCTTCTGCTGCCCCTCTGGGTTCCAGCACAGTCAGCTGGTCCTCGTTAGCTCCATTGGCTCTTGTACCTTATGCTACCCATCCGGGTTCCAGTACCGTCAGCTGGTTCTCGGCAGTGCCTTTGGCCTAGGTGCCTTCATCTCGGTATCCGAGTTCCAGCGCCGTCAGCTGGTCCTCGGTAGTGCCATTGGCTCTTGTTCCTTCTACTACCCATCCGGGTTCCAGGACAGTCAGCTGGTTCTCGGCCGTTACTCAGCCTTCTTGTACCTTCTGCTACATTTCCAAGTTGAAGATTTTTGAAATGGTTTTTGGTAATCACTCTGGATCTCCCTGACGACGACCCTGAAGACCACCCCGAAGAAGACGACGACCCCAAAGACGATGACCATGAAGAGACGAGCCTGAACACCACCCCAAAGAAGACAAAAAAGATTACCCAGAAGAAGATGACCAAGAGGACAAAGAACATTAAGACAACCATCAAGATACAGAACAAGAGACAGAAGACCAAGAAGCAGAAGAACAAAAAGCAGAAGAACATTAAGCATAAGACAAAAAATCAGAGCAAAAGATATGATCTAAATTATAAGCAGAAGAAGACTAAGCAGTGTATGGGGCTGAGTTCGTTCCTCCTCGTGGTGCCCCTGGAAAATGCCTGCTGCTGCAGGCCAAACTGAACGCGGACAAATCCTGTTGTAAAACTTTTGTGACAGCAAGAACGGAAGGTGTAATCTTCAAACTTTTAGAGATAACAACTACAGGAATGCCTGTCACAAATAAGAATATGATGAAGAAGATGAATAGGAAGAAGATGAAGAAGTAGAATATGAAGAAGAATAATAGTTGAAGAATATGAAGAATGTGAAAAAAAAAGAATAAGAGGAAGAAGGTGAAGATGAATAGGGTGAAGAAGAAGTTGATGAAAAAGATGCTGCTGCTGAGGATCATGAAGGAGAAAGTGTGGGAGAAGTAAAAAAGAAGGTGAAGAGCATGGAAGTAGTGAAACATATACATGTGCCAAAATAGAAAAAAGGTTAACAACATAGTCAATTTCTTTGTAACTCCAAACGTCTTAAAAAAAAAATTATTCCTGCTATTCCATTTGATTGGGCTAAACCTCTATGCCTTTAATGTCTCCTCCACCTCCCCAATACATTCTACATTATTCTTAGTTGTTTTCCTTCATGCACAATTAATCTACAAGGAAAGAAAGGGTTTATTTTAATTCCGAGATTTCTGTCCCATTGACTTGCATTGGTTTCCGGTATCGGAATCGGCGATATCCGATACTTTTTGAGTATCGGTCCGATCCAATCCGATCCGATATTTCACAATATCGGAAAGTATCGCTCAACACTAATGGGGATTTATTAGTGATTGTTCTGTCCCCATCATTTTTTCTCAGACGGTGGAAAGAGGCTGGGAAACAAGTGTTGAACGATTTCAATATTGTCGATCATACTCATTTAGCGGTCTGAAGTCAGCGCATTTAAATACAACCAAAATGCTTCTGTGTGATGTGCAATGTGTTAGCATTTGGGGCCCCATTTCACACTTTGCATAGGACCCCAATTTGCCTAAAACCGGCTCTGCTCAACATATCAGGCATTAGGGTGTCCAGGCAGGACACACTCCCTACCCACGCATGCCTGATGCCTACGGCCCACCTGCTGCAATCGCGTGGTATTAGGTCAGGGCTGGAGGCTGGGGCTGGTGATGTATATACAAGTGCTGGGCTGGAGGCTGGTGACGTATACAGGTGCTGGGCTGGTGAGGTATACAGGTGCTGGGCTGGTGATGTATATACAGGTGCTGGGCTGGGGGCTGGTGACGGATACAGATGCTGGGCTAGTGACGTATACAGGTGCTGGGATGGTGACGTATATAGATGCTGGTCATGTATATACCTGGTCATGTATATACAGGTGCTGGGCTGGTAATGTATATACAGGTGCTGGGCTTGGGGGCTGGCGACGGATACAGGTGCTGGTAATATATATACAGGTGCTGAGCTGGTGATTTATATACAGGTGCTGGGCTGGTGATGTATACAGGTGCTGGTCATGTATATACATGTGCTGGGCTGGTGATGTATATATAGGTGCTGGGCTGGGGCTGGTGACATATGCAGGGGCTGGTCAATTTTCGTTTCATTCACCTTTTTCAATCTAAAATTTTAAAACCTGAACGACCATGGCTTGCCCCCCCTAGTTTTGATCCTGGGTACACCCATGTATCCAAGTCTTTTTAACATGTGCTGTTGCTTAGTCCTATTTCCTCCATCAAACCAGGGGAGGAGTCCTGAGGAGAGAATTTGCATATTCCCAGTGCCTTCTGGGATAAGTAAAGAGTCTCCGCGAGCTCAAGTAACACTGGATTTTGGCCATTGCAGCTGAAAGGAGGACATCAGTAAACCAAGGGAGGAGTCCCGAGCAGAGAATTTGCATATTCCCAGTGCCTTCTGGGATAAGTAAAGAGTCTCTGTGAGCTCAAGGAACACTGGATTTTGGCCGTTGCAGCTGAAAAAGGAGGACATCAGTAAACCGCGCGTGAGTTTTGGCTATATTTCACTGCTTGAATATCTCTTGAACAATAAGAACATGGAAGAGGCCAAGAGTCATTCGGTGAGCTGCATTTCTTGCTACATGTTCACAGACTTACCAGTGGGGAAAAAGCCAAACTTCACATGCCAGAAATGCAAGCTTGTGTCCCTGTTGGAGGAAAAGTTGCAAAATCTGGAAGAGAGGTTATCTACATTGAAAACTATTAAGGAAGGTGACAAGTTCTTAGACAGTTAATAAAGAGAGGGTGCTCACTGGAAATTCGGTGCTCTGGAGAAAAACAAATGTATACTATAATAAACTCCGGCACACTGGAGAAATCTAGGAAGTCAATATTTATTGAAGAAAAAGTAATCACAAAGAATGACAAAAAATCTCTTTTCATCCAGGTATAAACAACCATTGGTAGGTAACATCGAAATCATCTAATGATAATTTTACAGGGACATTTTATCTTATCGACGTTTCGAATGAATTTGCCTTTTTCAGAAGTACCTTTTGTATACTGAAAAAAAAAATATATGTAAATATATGTCACTAATATTTATAACTAAATAAACAATCATAAATGGCACAAAATAGTGGAAAAAACTTGCACAAAGAGCAATTAGAACAATTAGGACAAATAATCAACAGAATATGCATCAAGTACAAGTAAAAACCTTTGATAAATAGGTTTTAAATACTATTACATGAAAGAATAATAGTAATAGCTCATTAATAAGGTCACCATTAGTATACAAGAGCGTTTCATCAAAGTGAACTATCCAAAACCCACATGTTGTCATAGAGTGCACGAAACTTGTGGCTTAAGAGAGAACCGCTGCACAGAGAATCTGTGCTATAGGTATAGGCGATTATGGTAAAGAACCATTAAATAAAGGAACCGTGAAGATCCACTTAAAATAAAAAAGGATTGGCTGAAATCAGCAATGTTAAATAAAGAGTGCAAACTCCGGAGTGATAAGGTAAACAATATCTCCAAAGAGTCCACATGTAATTACATACCTTTTAATATTGAAGGAGCATGTCCCAGTAGGTGCAGCAATAGTGAGCTCAGTTACCCTGTGACCAGTGGCGTTATATATGGGCACGAGAAACGCTGTGCGTGAGAACTTCGGGTAAGACCAGGGAGGTAAGTATGGCAGTGCGCATGCGTGAAACGCCGATAAGAGACGAATGTGAGCCGGAAAAAAATCGAAAGTGTAGAAAGTCACTGCGCATGTCCAACAGAGAATCAAGTCGTGGATCAATGCCCGATTGCTGAAAGAACAAGAAAGAGGAGGAAAAAGAGATCAAATAGAAATATTCATATATAGAATTAATAATGTCAATACTAAATAGGCTGAGACTGTGTAATAAACATTCTAACATCTTATAATCCTCGCAATATAAATATGGAAAAAGGTGAGCAATATCAATAAATGAAAATTAGAAAAAATAAAGACGAAAATGGATATAACCTGTTGATCTACAACAGAAGCAATGGATTAGATATCAGATTAATCTTATAATCAATGTAGAAAATTGTATCAACCAGAGATTTTAGCGCTACAAATATGTGTGGTTCCATATTATAGATTAATCTGATATCTAATCCTTTGTTCTGTTGTAGATCCACAGGTTATATCCATTTTCGTCTTTATTTTTCTAATTTTCATTTATTGATATTGCTCACCTTTTTCCAATATTTATATTGCGAGGATTATAATATGTTAGAATGTTTATTACACAGTCTCAGCCTATTTAGTATTGACATTATTAATTCTATATATGAATATTTCTATTTGATCTCTTTTTCCTCCTCTTTCTTGTTCTTTCAGCAATTGGGCATTGATCCCACGACTTGATTCTCTGTTTGGACATGCGCAGTGACTTTCTACACTTTCGTTTTTTTCCGGCTCACATTCGCCTTATCAGCGTTTCATGCATGCGCACTGCCACACTTACCTCCCTGTCTTACCCGAAGTTCTCACGCACGGCGTTTCTCGTGCCCATATATAACGCCACTGGTCACAGGGTAACTTGAGCTCACTATTGCTGCACCTACCTGGGACATGCTCCTTCAATATTAAAAGGTATGTAATTACATGTGGACTCTTTGGAGATATTGTTTACCTTATCACTCCGGAGTTTGCACTCTTTATTTAACATTGCTGATTTCAGCCAATCCTTTTTTATTTTAAGTGGATCTACACGGTTCCTTTATTTAATGGTTCTTTACCATAATCGCCTATACCTATAGCACAGATTCTCTGTGCAGCGGTTCTCTCTTAAGCCACAAGTTTCATGCACTCTATGACAACATGTGGGTTTTGGATAGTTCACTTTGATGAAAACGCTCTTGTATACTAATGGTGACCTTTTTAATGAGCTATACTATTATTCTTTCATGTAATAGTATTTAAAACCTATTTATCAAAGGTTTTTACTTGTACTTGATGCATATTCTGTTGATTATTTGTCCTAATTGTTCTAATTGCTCTATTGTGCAAGTTTTTTCCACTATTTAGTGCCATTTATGATTGTTTATTTAGTTATAAATATTAGTGACATATATTTACATATATTTTTTATTTTCAGTATACAAAAAGGTACTTCTTGAAAAAGGCAAATTCATGCCGAAACGTCGATAAGATAAAATGTACCTGTAAAATTATCATTAGATGATTTCGATGTTACCTACCAAATGGTTGTTTATACCTGGATGAAAAGAGATTTTTTGTCACTTCTTTGTGATTACCTTTTTCTTCAATAAATATTGACTTCCTAAGTTCTTAGACAGAGCAGAATTATCTCTTCATGGTACAGAAAGAGAAGAAATTCGAAGAGCACCTGAAGAAACAGAGGAATGGAAGCATGTGACCCAGAGAAGCTGGAGGATCCGGAGGCAATCAGCACCAATACTGCTCAGGAACCAGTACCAGGCTCTTACACAGGAGAACGATGAAGAAATACATCAAGATAAGACTTTGGCCGCAAACAATAACCTTGTACGCCCTCAGAGTCCTCCTGAATGGAGAAAGAAAACTGTTGTGAAGAAGAAACAGAGATTTGTTGTCATGGGGGATTCCCTGTTGAGAGGAACAGTGGCCGCTATCTGCAGACCGGATTTAACCTCAAGAGAAATGTGCTGTCTTCCAGGTGCAAAAATTAAAGATGTGTCTGACAGAATATCAGGACTCTTCAGACCTACAGATGACTACCCATTCCTGCTAATACATGTGGGGACAAATGACACCACAAGAAACGACCTGGAAACCATCTGCAGTGACTTTGAAAACTTAGGTAAGAAAGTGAAAGAACTGGGAGCGCAGGTGGTCTTCTCTTCCATCCTTCCAGTGGATGTCCATGGAACAAGGAGGTGGAAGAAGATTCTGCAGGTGAACAACTGGCTATGTCGATGGTGCCGTCACCAAGGATTTGGAATTTTGGATCACGGAGTGAATTACCTATACGATGGACTACTTGCTAGAGATGGGGTACACCTTACGAAGACTGGAAAACATGTATTTGGAAGTCACCTTGCTACACTCATCAGGAGAGCTTTAAACTAGAACAATGTGGGAAGGGAAGCAAAGCGCCAGCAAAAGCCATACACCTGACAAATGCTATTGAGAATTCTGCTATTAGAAGTGAAAGGGAAGAACAAACACAAAAAAATCTAAATAATAAAAATATTGAAGAAAGAGAAACCAATCACAAACTAAAATGTTTCAATACGAATGCACAAAGCATGGGCAACAAACAAGGAGAACTGGAACTACTAACGCAGGAAAATAAATATGATGTCATTGGAATCACTGAAACTTGGTGGGACGATACACATGATTGGAATACAAGGCTAGAAGGATACAACTTATTTGCAAGAAACAGACTTGATAAACGAGGAGTAATGTTGAGCGATACTTCCCGATATCAAGAAGTATCGGATCAGATTGGATCGGACCGATACCCAAAAAGTATCGGGTATCGCCGATTCCGATACCGGAAACCTAATGCAAGTCAAAGGGACAGAAATATCGTAATTAAAATAAACCCTTTCTTTCCTTGTAAACACTAGATATACACACATAGAATACATATATATATACACATGTCATTGTGACATATATATATATACATATATATATATATATATATATATATATATATTTATAGTTCATACACTTCTACATAGTAAAATAGCCGCTAATTCAATTGCAGGGCAATGCCGGCTTTTGTGAAATTACAGAACCACCCGACATGAAATGACACATGGTTTACATAGAGTTAACCATGTCATTTCATGTAGTTTGATATATGGTTTTCACTAACAATTACATGAGTGTATGTGTGCAAAATTTCACACATTTAGGGGTTAATTAAAGGTGTAAATTCGTAAAAAAAACACATTTTTTTTCTACGAATTTACACCTTTAATTAACTCCTACATGTGTGAAATTTTGCACACATACACTCATGTAATTGTTAGTGAAAACCATATATCAAACTACGTGAAATGACATGGTTAACTCTATGTAAACCATGTGTCATTTCATGTCGGGTCTGTAATTTCACAAAAGCAGGCAATTGAATTAGCGGCTATTATACTATGTAGAAGTGTATGTACTATAAATATATATATATATGTGTCACAATGACCTGTATATATATATGAGGTGTAAAATTGTTGAAAAAAAAATGCGTGGGCTCCCCCACTATTTTCTCAACCAGACAGACAAAGCCAGTGAGTGGGGGCAGATAATAATAGCCCAGAGAGGGACCATTATTTTTGGGCCCCCCTGGCTACTAACATCTGCCCCCAGACAACCCAGAAAAGGCAAATCTATAATTAGATTCTCCCTTTCTGGCACTTAGCCCATCTATTCCCATTGCCCTGTAGCGGTGTCGAATGGGTTAATAATGGGTTAAAGCCACCTTGCTATTGAAAGGTGACTTTAAGCCAGGTTAATAATTGAGAGCTGTCAATTAGACCACTATCAATTATTAATCCTATTGTATGAAATAAAAATAAAACACACACACTTTAATTAAAAATCATTTTAATGAAATAAACACACCGTTTTTGACCATCTTTTATTTTACTGCCATTCCTTGCGAAGCCCTTGTTCACCTGTAATAAAAATAAAATAATAAAGCAACATTATTCTTACCTATCCGATGTTCAGTCAGGTCCCCCAATGTAATCCTTCTGAAAGGGTTAATGTTTACTGCAGGGACCGCAGCTAATGCTGCCAGCCTCGCAGTAAACCCCCGAATGAATCATCTCCTCTCCTGGCTGACAGGAGAGGAAGTGGTTAGCTGGGAAGCATAATTGATTGCTTCCCACTTTCACTTCAGGTCAGCCAGGGACACCGCACAGCATCAGTGACATCAGAGGGAATCCCGGCTGACCTGAAGTGAACTGATTAACAAAAATAGGGGATCCCCTCGAAAAAAAAAATGGCGTGGGGTCCCCACTATTTTTGTTAACCAGCCAGATGAAGCAGACTACTGAGGCCTGGTATTTAAGGCTGTTAAGGATCCAAGATCCATGAACCCTGCAAACCTGATAATACCAGGCCACAGCAGTCTGCTTAGCTTGGCTGGTTAACAAAAATAGGAGATCCCCTCGAAAAAAAATGGCGTGGGGGTCCCCCTATTTTTGTTAACCAGCCAAGTAAAAAGCAGACTGCTGCAGCCTGGTATTAAATGACTGTCAAGGCCCATGGATTTTGGCCCTCAAAAGCCTAAAAATACCAGGCTGCAGCAGCCCCACAATTGGCGCATCCAAAGATGCGCCAATTGTGGCACTTTACCCAGCTCTTCCCACTTGCCCTGTAGCGGTGGCAAGTGGGGTAATAAGGGGTTAATGTTACCTTTGATTGAACGGTGACAATAAGCCCGGTTAATAATGGAGAGGCGTCAATAAGACACCGATCCATTATTAATCATAAAGTTTCTAAATTTTTTAAAAAAAGACACAGCCAGAATAAAGTCTTGTAATGAAATAAAACACAACACAGTTTTCATTATTTTTATTGTACTCTCATCCTGCGACACCATCGATCTCCTGTAGAAAAACAAAAATAACAAACCAACACAAATACTCCCTGTCCGACGCAGTCCAAAATAACGAGTGTCCCACGACGAGTCCAGCTCTGCTACATCTGGATGCCATAAGAAAAATACAATTCACCGCACACGTCGATAAAGTAGATGCAAATAAAGTGATATTTATTGTAGTTCTCCACATCAAAGAAGAAAAGTGCCACGTAGCAAAACAAGATACAAATACCATACATAAACTAATACCCGACATTTCGATCCTCCCGGATCTTAGTCATGGGTAATTGTAGGGAAATCAGAAAACCAGAATCAGTGTGGTAAAGCACTAAAAAACATATATACAAATATACATATATAACAACAATATTATGGATAATATTCAACTGTGGATAATAAATGACAGATTTCAAATATAAACAAGAGTATAATATTATGCTTGCAACAACAATATGGGATATACTGTGTAGATAATATATAATATATAATTAAATTGCTTGCAACTCTATATAGAGAAAATATCCCACTGAAGAAAAGTTTAGGGAAAATGAGAAGGTACCTTAGATATAGGTATTTCAGTGATAAGGCACTTAAATGAAGACAATTCATGGCAGCCCCTATGAGTAATGGCCAGGTGCTAGGGTAAAGGAAACAAATGCATTTTAAACAAAATATCGATATCTTGCAAGAGTCCAGCCGGGGAGCTCATATTACCTGTAGCTGCTGTAAGACAATGAGGGCCTAATGAGCCAGAAGAGAGGAAGTACTGGAGGAAAAGAAAGTGTGCTGTGAGGACCCCTGCAATTGTATATTGGAGGGATAGCATGTCTCAAGAGTACCCAAATACCTGTATCAGGGGCTTTTCAGATGAGGCAGCGCTCCCGCGCTTTGCCAGTGCTTAGATGCGGCTGTGTGTGATAACAGGGTCAGCCCTGTTTAAATAGTAGCGCTGTGTCACGCCGGACCGGAAGTACGTCACCGGGACCGGAAGTGACGCGGCGCCACATAATAGGAAGATTGCGCATGCGCGCTGACTGTCAATGTCGCCATGTTGGTTAGTGGCAGGGAATACCTGGGCGTGGGAAGCAGAGAGGAGCGAGATATATGGGCATAAGATGCGGAGGTGAGCAGAGGTGGATAGAGGGATATGGCAGACGAATATATGTTAATGGTAGGAGAATAGAATAGCAAGATAACACATATATATATATATATATATATATATATATATATATTATATATGAGAGTATAAGCCGGTAAGAGAAAGAGACTGCAGAGTGGATGATAATTACTATTACATCTGGATGCCAGACTGAGCCTGACATCCAGACACAGCAGAGCTGCTTACCATAGGAGATTCCCCGGCGGTGCGTCATCCGGACTGCTTTACGACCAGCTGTCGCGAGAGTACAGCTGGCCGAGATTGCAGAGTACCCGGCAGTCACGTGCAGTTATCGCGAGAAGCTGCACGTGACCGCCAGGGAGAGGGTAATGGCGGCCATCCAAGAGTCCATGACGTGAGCACCGGGGATCTTCTGCCAGGTAAGTGCTGAGTCCTGACTCCTGAAAGACCCGACCGACACTGACGGTGACACTTTCGGGAAGTTCCTGTGTCACGTACAACGTTCTGTGACACAGGAACTCCCCATAGACTTTACAGGAAAATTCTGATTCCGGTATCCGATATGCAAAAAATATCGGATCTCAGAATCGGATTTCCGATACAGCGAATATTGGCCGATACCCGATATTTGCGGTATCGGAATGCTCAACACTAACGAGGAGGAGGTGTCGCATTGTATGTTAGAAAAGCGTATATCTGCACAGAGATTGACGCTTCAGAGACTGGGAGTTCTGTGGAAACTGTTTGGGTAAGAATACAAGGACAGAACAATGGAAAGGACACCATTGTAGGCATTTACTACAGGCCACCTATGCAAGCTGAAGATATGGATGAACTCTTTATGCATCAAATGGCCAAGTTCTCCAAAAAATATGACATAGTGGTCATGGGAGATTTCAACTATCCAGACATTTGTTGGGAATTCTCTCAGGCAAAACTAACAGGTCCAGGAAATTCTTATCCTCTCTGGCTGACAAATTTATCTTCCAAAAGGTAGTAGAGAAAACAAGGGGATCTGCTACCTTGGATCTAATCCTTATCAACAGGGAGGAAATGGTTGAAGAGGTAAGAGTGGCTGGGACCCTAGGAGGTAGTGACCATGCTATTTTAGAATTTTGGATAACAAGAGGAGGAAGACCTGTGAAGACTCAGACGTCAAGGTTAGATTTCAGAAAGGCAGATTTTAAGGGACTCAGAAAGAGAATTGGAGGGATCCAATGGCTGAATATCCTTCAGGACAAAAATGTCCTGGAAGGATGGAAAATCTTGAAAAAAAAGATTCTCAAAGCACAATCGTTAACAATTCCGAAAAGAGGGAAGAATGGGAAGCATTTAAGGAAACCAGGGTGGATGAACACAGAACTTAAACACATGCTAAAAAGGAAGAAAGACATGTTTATCAAATGGAAAGAGGAAGGCATATCTAAAGAACAATATAATGCCGTCTGCAGAACCTGCAAGGCACAAATCAGATTATCTAAAGCTGACAATGAATTAAGGCTTGTAAGTGGCATCAAAAGCAACAAAAAAGGATTTTGGGGATACGTCAAAAGTAAGAGAAAAGTCAAAGATGCTATAGGATTTTTACAGGATGAAAATGATGAAATGGTAAGACAAAATTTAAAGAAGGGACTGGATGCCTTTCTTGAAAAGTATAATATTACAGGCTATATTCACTAGTTTCCTAGATACTGCGTTGATCCAGGGAGCTAGTCTGATTGCCGTATGTGGAGTCGGGAAGGAATTTTTTTCCCCAATATGAAGCTTACTGTTTGCCACTTGGGTTTTTTTTGCCTTCCTCTGGATCAACATGTTAGGGCAGGTTAGGATAGGATATGGGTTGAACTAGATGGACTTAAAGTCTTCCTTCAACCTTAATAACTATGTTACTATGTTAGGATGTTGAGAATGCTGAACTTTTAAATTCCTATTTTGCATCTGTTTTCTCTCAGAAAGGAAATGTAACATCAACTGATCTTCACTGTCCTATTAAAGGAATAGAAGAATCCAGGATATCTATAAACAGAAAGACAGAGAGGAACACTTAGCTAACCTAAATTAATTCAAGTCTCCAGGTCCAGATGAAATACACCTCAGAGTACTGAAGGAGATAGCAGAAGAAATTCTTGAACCACTGTCCATAATCTTTGAAAATTCTTGGAGAACAGAAGTCCCAGAAGACTGGAGAAGAGCAAATGTTGTTCCTATCTTCAAAAAGGGGAAGAAGGTGGACCCAGGGAACTACAGGCCGGTGAATCTGACTTCTATACCAGGAAAGATCTTTGAACAAATTATTAAAGAACATGTATGCAAGTACCTGGATAAGAATGAAATGATTAAACAGAGTCAGCATGGGTTTGTAACTAATAACTCATGTCAGACTAACTTAATTTCCTTCTATGACAGAAACACTGACTGAGTGGATCAGGGAAATGCTGTAGATATAGTATATCTTGACTTCAGCAAAGCATTTGACAAAGTATCTCACATAATCCTTATTGAAAAAATGACTAAGTATGGAATGGACAAGGCAACTGTTAGGTGGATTCATAACTGGCTTAGTGATCGGACCCAAAGAGTGGTCGTAAATGGCTGCACAACCAGTTGGAAGAATATCTCAAGTTGGGTACCACGGGGCTCTGTTTTGGGCCCTGTATTGTTCAACATCTTTATCAATGATTTAGATGAAGGAATTGAGGGTAAACTGATCAAATTTGCTGATGACACAAAGCTAGGAGGGGTAGCTACTACTAGAGAAGAGAGAGAGAGGATTCAAAAAGATATAAATAAACTGGAGCAGTGGGCAGCAACTAACAGAATGGATTTTAACAGGGAAAAATGCAAAGAACTACATCTAGTCAATAAAAATGAAAAAAGCATATACAAAATGGAAGGAATAGGGCTAAGTAACAGCACATGTGAAAAAGACTTGGGTATACTAATTGATCACAGACTAAACATGAGTCAACAGTGTGATGAAGCAGCAAAAAAGGCAAATGCAATTCTAGGATGTATCAACAGAACATACAGTCTATATCACGTGAGGTCATTATTGCCCTCTACTCCTCTTTGCTCAGACCTCATCTGGAATTCTGTGTCCAGTTTTGGGCACCAATTTTAAAAAAGACATCAACAAACTGGAGCAAGTTCAGAGAAGAGCCACCAGAATGGTGACCGGTCTGCAAACCATGTCCTATGAGGAACGGTTGCAGGATTTGGGAATGTTTAGCTTGCAAAAAAAAGACTGAGAGGAGACTTAATAGCTGTCTACAAATATCTCAAGGGCTGTCACATTGTAGAAGGATCATTTTTATTCTCATTTGCACAAGGAAAGACTAGAAGCAATGGGATGAAACTGAATGGGAGGAGACACAGATTAGATATTAGAAAAAACTTTTTGACAGTTAGGATGATTAATGAGTGGAACAGGCTGCCACGAGAGGTGGTGAGTTCTCCTACAATGGAAGTCTTCAAACAGAAGCTGTACAGACATCTGTCTGGGATGATTTAGAGAATCCTGCTTTGAGTAGGGGGTTGGACCAGATGGCCCAGAGGTCCCTTCCAACTCTACCATTCTATGATTCTGTGATTCTATGATTCATTCTGTATATGTTTTTCATTTTTATTGCCCAGATGTAGTAATTTGCATTTTTCCCTGTTAAAAACCATTATGTTAGTTGCTGCACACTGCTCCAGTTTATTTATCTCTTTTTGAATCCTCTCTCTTCTCTAGTATTAGCTATTCCTTCTAGCTTTGTGTCATCAGCAAATTTAATCAGTTTACCCTCAATTCCTTCATCTAAATCATAGATAAAAATGTTGAACAATACAGGGCCCAGGACAGAGCGCTGTAGTACCCCTCTTGAGACATTCTTCCAAATGGATGTGCAGCCATTTACGACTACTTTTTGGGTCCGATCACTAAGCCAGTTATGAATCCACCTAACAGTTGCATCCCATACTTAGTCATTTTTTCAATAAGGATTGTGTGCGATACTTTGTCAAATGCTTTGCTTAAGTCAAGATATACTATATCTACAGAATTTCCCTGAATCACCCAGTCAGTGATTCTGTCATAGAAGGAAATTAAGTTAGTCTGACATGGCTTACTAGTTACAAACCCATGCTGACTCTGGTTAATCACTTCATTCTTATCCAGATAATAATTGCCTAGGGAGGGTGAATTTATTTTGTGCCCCCCCTGGCTATTACCATCTGCCCCCAGCCACCCCAGAAAAGGCAAATCTATAATTAGATTCGCCCTTTCTGGCACTTTGCCCGCCTATTCCCATTGCACTGTAGCAGTGGCGAATGGGTTAATAATGGGTTAAAGCCACCTTGCTATTGAAAGGTGACGTTAAGCTAGGTTAATAATTGAGAGCTGTCAATTAAACAACTATCAATTATTAATCCTATTGAAGGAAATAAAAAAACACAAACACATTTTAATAAAAAATCATTTTAATGAAATAATCACACATTTTTTGACCATCTTTTATTTAACTGGTAATCCGTGCGAAGCCCTTGTTCTCCTGTAATAAAGAAAAAATAATAAAGAACATTATTCTTACCTATCCGGTGCTCTGTTAGGTCCCACGCTGTAATAATTTACAAAGGGTTAACTGCCTTACAGCTAGCAGCACAGCTAATACTGGCTGCTGAGCTGTAAGCCCCTGAATGAATGAGTTCCTCTCCCGGCGACAGGAGAGGCAGTGATTAGTGTGGGAAGCTTAATTGATTGCTTCCCACGGTAATCAGTTCACTTCAGGTCAGCCGGGAACACCGCACAGCATCAGTGACAGTCAGAGGGAGTCCCCGGCTGACCTGAAGTGAACTGATTACCGTGGGAAGCAATCAATTAAGCTTCCCACAGTAATCACTTCCTCTCCTGTCGCCCTGAAGATAAACTCATTCATTCGTGGGCTTACAGCTGAGCAGGCAGCATTAGCAGTTAACCCTTTTTGAAGTATTACAGCGTGGGACCTGACAGAGCGGCGGATAGGTAAGAATAATATTGTTTTATTATTTTTTCTTTATTACAGGAGAGCAAGGGCTTTTCTCGGATTACCAGTTAAATAAAAGATGGTCAAAAAATGTGTGTTTATTTCATTAAAATTATTTATTATTAATGTGTGTGTTTTTTTATTTCATACAATAGGATTAATAATTGAGAGTTATCTAATTGACAACTCTCAATTATTAACCTGGCTTAAAGTCACCTTTGAATAGCAAGGTGGCTTTAACCCATTATTAACCCATTCGCCACCGCTACAGGGCAATGGGAATAGACGGGCTAAGTGCCAGAAAGGGAGAATCTAATTATAGATTTGCCTTTTCTGGGGTGTCTGGGGGCAGATGTTAGTAGCCAGGGGGGGCACAAAATAAATGCACCCTCCCTCGGCTATTATTATCTGCCCCCCACTCGCTGGCTTTGTCTGTTTGGTTTAGAAAATAGCACAGGGAGCCCACACATTTTTTTTCAATGAATTTACACCTTTAGACCCCCAAAGTTGTTGTGCAATTTTTCCCGAGTATGCTGATACCCCATATGGGGGGTAAACCATGTTTGGGCATATGTCGGGGCTTGGAATAAAGGGAGCACTGTTTGACTTTTCGAACGCAAAATTTGCAGGAATCAATGGTGGCGCCATGTCGCGTATGGAGACCCCTGATGTGCCTAAATAGTGGAAACCCCTCAATTCTAACTCCAACCCTAACCCCAACACACCCCTAACCCAACGCTAACCCCTACACAACCCTTACCCTAATACAAACCCTAACCATAACCCTAACCCCAACACACCCCTAACTCTAATCCCAACTCTAACCATAAACCTAACCACAAGCCTAACCCTAATCCCAACCCTAACCCCAAAACACCCCTAAAACTTATCCTAACTCTAACTCTAACCACAAACCTAACCCTAATCCGAACCCTAACCCTAATTCAACCCTAACCCAAATTCCAACCCTAACCCAAATTCCAATCCTAACCCTAATTCTAACCCTAATGCTAACCTTAACCCTAGTTCTAACCCTAAGGCTGGGTTCATATTGCGTTTTACCAGCCCGTTCAACACGTAGTGTTGACTGGCTGGTAACGGTATAGCATAACGCGATCACGTTATGCTATACCCGCTAGCGCAGATGAATCAGCAGATGATTCATCTGTGCTAGAGGTGACAGAGCCCAGACGCTGCAGCCCGTGTCCGAGGCTCCGTCACTGAATGACGGCACATCGCGAACGCATTCTGCTTTACGGCATGCGTTGCGATGCGCACACAAATGGAGTGAATGGCAGCGTTGTGAAATTACAGAACCACCCGACATGAAATGACACATGGTTTACATAGAGTTAACCATGTCATTTCATGTAGTTTGATATATGGTTTTCACTAACAATTACATGAGTGTATGTGTGCAAAGTTTCACACATGTAGGGTTAAAGGTGTAAATTCGTTGTAAAAAAAACACATTTTTTTCTACGACTTTACACCTTTAATTAACCCCTACATGTGTAAAATTTTGCACACATACACTCATGTAATTGTTAGTGAAAACCATATATCAAACTACATGAAATGACATGGTTAACTCTATGTAAACCATGTGTCATTTCATGTCGGGTCTGTAATTTCACAAAAGCAGGCAATTGAATTAGCGGCTATTACACTATTTAGAACTGCATGAATTATAAATATATGTTTACCTATATATTGTGGTGTAGTGACCCTGATGCAGCTAGGGGGCACTGTGTATGCTCCTCGGATATGCATGGAGGCATGGTTTGTGGTTGTAAAGGCCCTGTGGTGAGGTCATGACCAGGTGACCTAACCATGTGATCCTGACCTCACCTGTGGGTGGAGTTACACCTATGTAATGGAGTGTGTTTGGCACCTGAGAAGAGTGTTGTGGGAGTCTGCCAGGGTGGACAGACTTCCATGTGTCCAGGCGGGACATTACAGAGAGGTCTCTGTGTCTGAAGAGTGTTGTGGAGTCTACCAGTGTGGACAGACTTCCATGTGTCCAGGCAGGACATTACAGAGAGGACTCTGTGTCTGAAGAGTGAGGTTCCAGGACCGAGCTGAAGTACTTGAGAATTGTACTGTACGTTACTGTGTGGTTTATGAAGCAATAAGCCTAATGAACTTTTGATATAAAAGTGCGTCCTGATTGCCTCCGTCGCAGCTGAGTGAGGTGGAAACTTACAATATATATATATATATATATATATATTTATATATTCTCAATGAATATATATATATATATATATATGTATTCTATGTGTATATATCTATTCTTTCTTTTGTGATTTTAAAACTATTCATTTGGATCCATTATATGTCAGGTTTGCTAGCTACCGACAAAATATTGCAAGTCGGATGTCAATCGGATGTGTAACGAATGCTCAGAAGGGACTAAATCGCATCACTGACGGAAAATCGGATGCCAGACGCATCAATGTTCATGACATTTTGCTGCGTGACACCAGCCTTAGATCCAAGGTAGCAGATCCCCTTGTTTTCTCCACTAACTTTTGGAAGATAAAGTTGTCAGCAAGAGAGGATAAGAATTTGCTTGACCTGTTAGTTTTGACTGAGAGAGATTTCCAACAAATGTCTGGATAGTTGAAATTTTCCCATGAACACTATGCCATATTTTTGGAGAACTTTGCCATCTGATGCATAAGAAGTTCATCCATATCTTCAGCTTGCACATGCAGCCTGTAGCAAATACCTAAAATGATATCCTTTCAATTGTTCTCTTCTTGTATTTTCTTACCCAGTTTCCACAGAACTCCCAGGCTCAATCTTTGTGCAGATATATGCTTTTCTATCATACAATGCAATACCTCCTCCTCATTTATCAAGTCTGTTTTTTGAAAATACTGTAAGTTGTATCCTTCTAGCCTTGTATTCCCATCATGTGTACCATCCCACCAAGTTTCAGTGATTCCAATGACATCATATTTCTTTTCCTGCGTTAGTAGTTCCAATTCTCCTTGTTTGTTGCCCATGCTGTTAGGTGTCAAGATCCCACCGCTGCACAGGGTGAATCTTGAGCCATGTCCTCTGCGGTCTCCCATTTTTCTTCAGCCACAGAGGATCCTGCTCATCGGAGACATCGGTCCCAGCATCTTGCTCAGGCTAATGGTATGCGTTTGGTTGCTGCTGCTGGCCCAGGTTCAGCTATAGCAACCAGCATTAGTCAGCATCGAGCAGACGTTCCTGGGACTAAGTCCTGCTTTTCTCCATCTAAGCATGCCCGTGAGACGACCGCTCCTTGGTGATTGGAGGTCACATGCTCATGTCCTCAAGCAGTTCGGATTGGGCCATCAGCAAGGTCCTGGAAGTCTGCGGTTATAAAAGGATTGCACTGCCGGCGCCAGTATAAACCATGTGGTGTGTGAGCGAGTGGATACGCTACCACTCTGTGTATGCACGGGTGTTTGGGCCGAAAACCTGCTGCACTGTCGGCATGTATGACCGTCTAGTGTTCCTTAGTGAGGCAGGTTTTTACTCGGCTTGACCTAGCGCCTGTCTCGGCCACGTGTGCTGCTTAGCACGTGCTGTTTACAGAGCACAGTCAATCCATGTGCTCTGGCACACACCATTTGGTACCGCTCTGCCGTGAGCTGAGCTTTTTGCTCTTGTTTTTGAGTTAGCTGTGTTTGCTACCACTGAGCGCCAAGTAGTGGCTTCGCTATTGCGACCCCATGCGCATTGTGGGTCTGGTCACACTCAAGTCCCCACGTTCTAGGGGTTGAGCCTAGAGACTTCACTCGCACCATATCAGCTGTGTCCTGTGACATGTAACAGGGAACAGCTCTCTATTACTTTGTTGCGGCGGCTCTGTGAAGTAACAGAGTTCGCCGCTGTTCATACTGGGTGACATCTAACCCGCGTGTTGTCGGCGTTCAACCGCCGCCTTATTCCGCCATTGCTTAGCAGCAGGTTCCATCTCTCTATGGTGGACCCTGGGTTGTGAACTCACCTTATTATTATTGTTATATATATTTTATTTGATGCCTTCTGCCAACCCTAACACATGCTTTGTGCATTTGTATAGAAACATTTTAGTTTGTGATTGGTTTCTCTTTCTCCAAAATTTTTATTATTTAGATTTTTTTTGTCTTTGTTCTTCCTTTCCTCTTCTAATAGCAGAGTTCTCAATAGTATTTGTCAGGTGTATGGCTTTTTCTGGTGTTTTGCTTCCCTTCCCATATTGCTCTAGTTTAAAGCTCTCCTGATGAGTGTACGAAGGCGACTTCCAAATACAGTCATGGCCAAAAGTTTTGAGAATGACACAAATATTATATTTTCACATGATCTGCTGCCCTCTGGTTTTTATGTGTGTTTGACAGATGTTTTTATCACAGACAGAAATATAATAATTGCAAACATATGAGTAACAAAAGCTTATATTGACAGAATGTGTTAATGCAGCAAGTCAATATTTGCAGTGTTGACCCTTCTTCTTCAGGACCTCTGCAATTCTCCCTGGCATGCTCTCAATCAACTTCTGGACCAAATCCTGACTTATAGCAGTCCATTCTTGCACATTCAATGCTTTCATTTTGTCAGAATTTTTAGGTTTTTGTTTGTCCACCCGTCTCTTGATGATTGACCACAAGTTCTCAATGGGATTAAGATCTGGGGAGTTTCCAGGCTATAGACCCAAAATCTCTATGTTTTGTTCCCTGAGCCATTTAGTTATCACCTTTGCTTTATGGCAAGGTGCTCCATCATGCTGAAAAAGGCATTGTTGATCGCCAAACTGCTCTTGGAGGGTTGGGAGAAGTTGCTCTTGGAGGACATTCTGGTACCATTCTTTATTCATGGCTGTGTTTTTAGGCAAGACTGTGAGAGAGCCGATTCCCTTGGCTGAGAAGCAACCCCACACATGAATGGTTTCAGGATGCTTAACAGTTGGCATGAGACAAGACTGGTGGTAGCGCTCACCTTGTCTTCTCCGAATGAGGCGTTTTACTGATGTCCCAAACAATCGAAAAGTGGATTCATCAGAGAAAATAACTTTACCCCAGTTCTCAGCAGTCCACTGCCTGTACCTTTTGCAGAATATCAGTCTGTCCATGATGTTTTTTCTGGAGAGAAGTGGCTTCTTTGCTGCCCTCCTTGAGACCAGGCCTTTCTCCAAGAGTCTCCGCCTCACAGTGCGTGCAGATGAACTCACACCTGCCTGCTGCCATTCCTGAGCAAGCTCTGCACTGCTGGTAGCCCGATCCCGCAGCTGAAACACTTTTAAGAGACGGTCTTTGCACTTGCTGGTCTTTCTTGGGCTCCCTGAAGCCTTTTTGGCAACAATGGAACCTCTCTCCTTGAAGTTCTTGATGATGCGATAGATTATTGACTGAGGTGCAATCTTTCTAGCTGCGATACTCTTCCCTGTTAGGCCATTTTTGTGCATTGCAATGATGACTGCATGTGTTTCTTTAGAGACAACCATGGTTAACAGAAGAGAAACAATGATGCCAAGCACCAGCCTCCTTTTAAAGTGTCCAGTGGTGTCATTCTTACTTAATCATGACAGATTGATCTCCAGCCATGTCCTCATCAACACCCACACCTGTGTTAATGGAGCAATCACTGAAAAGATGTTAGCTGGTCCTTTTAAGGCTGGGCTGCAATGATGTTGAAATGTGTTTTGGGGGATAAAGTTCATTTTCTAGCCAAATATTGACTTTGCAAGTAATTACTGTTAAGCTGATCACTCTTTATAACATTCTGGAGTACATGCAATTTGCCATTAGAAAAAGTGAAGCAGTAGACTTTGTAAAAATTAATATTTGTGTCATTCTCAAAACTTTTGGCCATGACTGTACATGTTTTCCAGTCTTCTTAAGGTGCACCCCATCTCTAGCAAGTAGTCCATCGTATAGGCATTTCACTCCATGATCCAGAAATCCAAATCCTTGCTGACGGCACCATCGATGCTGCCACTTGTTCACCTGCAGAATCTTATTCCACCTCCTTGTTCCATGGCCATCCACTGGGAGGATGGAAGAAAAGACCAACTGCGCTCCCAGTTCTTTCACTTTCTTAACTAAGTTTTCAAAGTCACTGCCATGGTCTGACTGGACTACCAGAGAACCGGAGGATTCTCTGGTGGGCCCAGGTTCTGACACCTGCTGGCAAATTGGCCAGCAGCTGCCTAGGGACCCTGTTATGTTACGGTAGCTGAGGAGTGCAGGTAAAAAAAGAAATACACCAGAGCAGTTGGAATCTATGAGATTGCAGTACCCTGACTAACCACCACAACTAGAGGCAGCCGTGGAGCGTTCCTACGTTGGTCCTAGACGCCTCGTCACAGCCTGAGAAACTAACTACACCTAAAGATAGAAATAGGAAAGCTATCTGCCCCGGAGCAGAACCCCAAAGATAATAGAAAGCCCCCAAACATGTAATGGCGGTTAGACAAGAGGAAATACTGACACAGAAAGAAAATAGTAAGAGCAAACGCTGGGGCCCAAACTATCTAAATAGAAAAGGATAGGAAGGGTACTTACTGCAATCTCAGAAAACCCTGAAAAAACACCAACTCTACTAATTTCAAAATCACCTGAGATCACACGACCTCTACCACCTAAATTAGTTCTCTGGTGTAACAAAAAAAAAACAGCAGCCACTGAAAAAACTGGAAAAAGCAAAAGTACAAAACACAGTGGCTGGACTAAACTGAGAGGGCAAAAGCCCCCGGAGGGGACCCTGAAGGCCCCCACAGAAGTGCAGGACAAAATGCAAAAATATAGCAAAAACACAAAATAAGAAATTGTCTTATCTGATAGCAGGAGATGCAGACACGACACAGCAGGCTACAAGGGAAACTGGAAAGAAGGATTCAGACCAGAACAATTGATCACCGGCAACCCTGATGGGAAAATGACTCCCTTACATAAGACCAATCAGTAACACCTGATTCCCAGTCCTCACAATCCTCACTAGTACCGCTTGTAACCACCAGAGGGAGCCTCTGCTCAGAACTCATCTCAAACCCATTCACAACAGTACCCCCCCCTTGAGGAGGGGTCACCGAACCCTCATTTGAGCAACCAGGTCGGTCAGGATGAGTTCTATGATACGCACGGATAAGTCTCCTAGCATGGATGTCCGAAGCAAACACCCAAGAATTGTCTTCCTGACCATAACCTCTCCATTTAACCAAATACTGGAGTCTTCGTCTAGAAAAACGAGAATCCAATATTTTCTCAACCACATACTCCAGATTGCCCTCAACCAAAACAGGGTCAGGAGGCACAGCAGCAGGAACCACTGGCTCAACAAACCTCTTCAACAAGGACTTGTGGAACACGTTATGGATCTTAAATGTCCCTGGAAGAAGCAAACGAAAAGAAACAGGATTAATAATCTCCATGATCTTATAAGGTCCAATGAACCTAGGCTTAAATTTAGGAGATGCTACTCTCATAGGAATATTCTTTGAGGACAACCAGACCAAGTCCCCACTTTAAACCGAGGACCATCAGTCCTATGCCGGTTAGCAAACCGCTGGGCCTTCTCCTGAGAGAGGGACAACCTCTCCACTACCTGGTCCCAAATCTGCTGCATACGCTCAACAACAGAGTCAACACCTGGACAGACAGAAGCCTCCGTCTGTCCTGAGGAAAATCGAGGGTGAAACCCAGAATTACAGAAAAACGGAGACATCAAAGTGGCAGAGCTAGCCCTATTATTAAGAGCAAACTCAGCCAAAGGCAAAAAAGAGACCCAGTCATCCTGATCAGCAGACACAAAGCATCTTAGATAAGTCTCCAATGTCTGGTTTGTTCTCTCAGTTTGACCATTGGTCTGAGGATGAAATGCCGAGGAGAAAGACAATTGAACACCCAGTTTAGAACAAAAAGTCCTCCAAAATCTGGAAACAAACTGGACTCCTCTGTCAGACACAATGTTCTCAGGAATGCCGTGTAAACGAACCACGTGCTGAAGGAACAACGGCACCAATTCAGAGGAGGAAGGCAACTTAGGTAATGGCACAAGATGTATCATCTTGGAAAACCTATCACAAATTACCCAGATGGTGGTCATTCTCTGAGAAACAGGAAGATCGGAAATGAAATCCATAGAGATATGGGTCCATGGTCTCTTGGGCACAGGCAATGGCATCAACAAACCACTAGAGCGAGAGCAAGGCTTGGAGCGAGAGCAAGTCCCGCAGGACTGCACAAATTCCCTGACATCGCGAGACAAGGTAGGCCACCAAAAGGACCGACTAACCAAGTCTCTGGTACCAAAAATTCCGGGATGCCCAGCCAATGCGGAACAATGAATCTCAGACATCACACTCTTTTTCCATTGGTCCGGGACAAACAATTTTCCAACAGGGCAGCGCTCGGGCCTATCCTCCTGACACCCCTCCAGAGCAAGTCTCAAATTGGGCGAGATGGCGGAAAGAACTACACCCTCCTTCAAAATAACAGAGGGATCAGATAGCTCAGGAGAGTCCGCAAGGAAACTCCTCGAGAGGGCATCCGCCTTAACATTCTTAGTGCCAGGAAGAAAGGAAACCACAAAATTAAAACGTGTGAAAAACAAGGCCCACCTGGCCTGTCTAGGATTGAGTCGCTTGGCAGATTCCAGATAGACCAGATTCTTATGGTCCGTAAGGACCACCACCTGATGTTTGGCTCCCTCCAGTCAATGTCTCCACTCTTCAAAAGCCCACTTCATGGCCAATAACTCCCGATTACCCACGTCATAATTACGTTCAGTAGGAGAAAATTTTCGAGAGAAAAAGACACAAGGGTTACTTTTAGAGGTCTCTGGATCTTTTTGGGACAAAACGGCACCTGCCCCAATTTCAGAGGCATCAACCTCCACCTGAAATGGCAGAGAAACATCAGGCTGCCGTAGAACAGGAGCAGAAGTGAATCTCTGCTTAAGTTCCTGAAACGCAGAGACTGCCTCAGGAGGCCAATTCACCACATCAGAACCCTTTCTGGTCAAATCAGTTAATGGTTTAACAATAACCGAGAAATTACCAATAAATTTACGATAAAAATTGGCAAAACCCAAAAATCTCTGAAGAGCCTTTAATGAAGTAGGTTGGACCCAATCACAGATGGCCTGAACCTTGACCGGGTCCATTTCAATAACAGATGGGGACAAAATGAATCCCAGAAATGAGATCTTCTGTACGCCAAAAAGACACTTTGATCCCTTCACATACAGAGCATTCTCTCTCAAAATCTGGAATACAGTTCGAACATGTTTCACATGAGAGTCCCAGTCATTAGAAAAAATCAAGATATCATTCAAATAAACAATCAGAAACTTGTCCACAAAATCCCTGAAAATGTCATTCATGAAGGACTGGAAGACGGAAGGAGCATTAGTGAGCCCAAAGGGCATCACAAGGTACTCAAAATGCCCTTCAGGGGTGTTAAATGCCGTCTTCCATTCATCCCCGTGCTTAATGCGAACAAGGTTATACGCCCCCCTGAGGTCAAGCTTGGTAAACCAAGTAGCGTTTTTCACCCTGGAAAACAGGTCAGAAATCAAGGGTAACGGGTATTGATATTTCACAGTAATATTGTTCAAGAGACGATAATCAATACACGGCCTTAATGAACCATCTTTTTTGGCCACAAAGAAAAAACCGGCACCTAAGGGTGAAGAGGATGGTCTGATATGACCCTTCTCCAATGATTCCTTGATATAAGACCGCATAGCGTCATGTTCAGGTACAGACAAGTTAAAAAGGCGACCTTTAGGGAATTTACTACCCGGCACTAATTCAATAGCGCAGTCATAGCTCCTATGGGGAGGCAAGGATGCAGATTTACTTTCGCTAAACACATCAGAAAAATCAAACAAAAAGTCAGGAACATCCTCAGCCTGGGGGGAGGCAGAAAAAACAGGAGTGTTGGTATTAACACATTGGCAGCCCCAACTGGTTACAGACACAGATTTCCAATCCAAAACAGGATTATGAGACTGTAACCAAGGGAAACCCAGCACTATAATGTCATGCAGATTATATAGAACCAAAAATTTGCAGCACTCCTGGTGATCAGGTTCAACCCTCATTATCACCTGAGTAGAAAACTGGGGTTTATTCTCAGCCAAAGGGGTAGAATCGATCCCCAGTAAAGGAATAGACTTCTGTAGGGGTATCAAGGGAAACCCACAACGTTTAGCAAAATCATAATCCATCAGGTTAATAGCTGCTCCAGAATCAACGAAAGCCTGAGCAGAAAATGAGGACAGAGAGCATATCAGAGTGACAGTTAACAAAAACTTAGTCTGAACACTACCCAAGACAACCGAGCGTGCAAAACGTCTTCCCCGCTTAGGGCAGACTGAAATAGCATGAGAGGCATCACCACAGTAGAAACACAACCCATTGCGCTTTCGAAACTCATGACGCTGTGCCCCAGACACCACTCCATCACACTGCATGGGCCCAGCAGCTGGCTCACAAGGCAATACCACTCCACGCATACTTCTCCGCTCACGCAAACGTCTGTCAATTTGAATCGCCAATGACATAGAATCATTGAGACCAGAGGGGACAGGGAATCCCACCATAACATCCTTTACATTATCCGACAGACCCTTCCGGAAAAGGGCCGCCAAAGCGTCGTCATTCCACTTGGTCAGGACTGCCCACCTACGGAATCTCTGACAGTATAACTCAGCGTCATCAAGCCCCTGATTCAATGCCAACAAGGCTTTTTCAGCTTGATCAGTGACATTAGGCTCATCGTACAATAACCCCAAAGCCTGAAAAAATGCATCAACATCACTCAAAACAGGATCCCCAGGTATCAGGGAAAAAGCCCAATCCTGAGGATCGCCGCGCAGGAGAGAGATGATAATTTGAACCTGCTGCGCTGCGTTTCCTGAGGACTTAGATTTTAAGGCAAGAAACAATTTACAATTATCTTTGAAATTCTGAAACTTAGCTCGATCCCCTAAAAACAAATCTGGCATGGGGATCCTAGGTTCCACAACAGGCAACCTAGCAAGATATGCAGCAATACTCTGAACCTCAGTGGCAAGCTGATCCACACGGCCAGACAACTGTGCAAACTCCATTGGGAGAAAAGATCCGCCCCAGCACCCAGAGATACAGAGGGAAAAAAAAAAAAAAAAAATGCAACAGACAGAAAAATATCTCTGACAACTTTTCTTCCTTCAAAATATTTTTTCCCTTCTGTGAGTAACATACAATTTTTAAGGCCGGTGATACTGTTATGTTACAGTAGCTGAGGAGTGCAGGTAAAAAAAAAAAAATACACCAGAGCAGTTGGAATCTATGAGATTGCAGTACCCTGACTAACCACCGCAACTAGAGGCAGCCGTGGAGCGTTCCTACGTTGGTCCTAGACGCCTCATCACAGCCTGAGAAACTAACTACACCTAAAGATAGAAATAGGAAAGCTATCTGCCCCGGAGCAGAACCCCAAAGATAATAGAAAGCCCCCAAACATGTAATGGCGGTTAGACAAGAGGAAATACTGACACAGAAAGAAAATAGTAAGAGCAAACGCTGGGGCCCAAACTATCTAAATAGAAAAGGATAGGAAGGGTACTTACTGCAATCTCAGAAAACCCTGAAAAAACACCAACTCTACTAATTTCAAAATCACCTGAGATCACACGACCTCTACCACCTAAATTAGTTCTCTGGTGTAACAAAAAAAAAACAGCAGCCACTGAGAAAAATGGAAAAAGCAAAAGTACAAAACACAGTGGCTGGACTAAACTGAGAGGGCAAAAGCCCCCGGAGGGGACCCTGAAGGCCCCCACAGAAGTGCAGGACAAAATGCAAAAATATAGCAAAAACACAAAATAAGAAATTGTCTTATCTGATAGCAGGAGATGCAGACACGACACAGCAGGCTACAAGGGAAACTGGAAAGAAGGATTCAGACCAGAACAATTGATCACCGGCAACCCTGATGGGAAAATGACTCCCTTACATAAGACCAATCAGTAACACCTGATTCCCAGTCCTCACAATCCTCACTAGTACCGCTTGTAACCACCAGAGGGAGCCTCTGCTCAGAACTCATCTCAAACCCATTCACAACAGGACCCCCACTGCTCCAGGGGCCCCAGCCAGTGGCGTGTTGCTAATAGCAACACACCCAGCTGGTATTGAGCCCGAGTCAAGGGGGCCCTCCCGATGCCAGGAGCAGTAGCTGGAGACAAGCGCCTGTCCCCGCTGCTAAAAAGAAATGAATATTCATGCTTCACTATGCCCCATGGGCGTGGAGAGGAGTGAATACCATTTCTCTTTAATAGTGGGCAGCGTTAGCCACAAGCTGTGGCTATGACTGCCCGCTGGTGCTGCTGAATCGGAGCCCCAGAGGTGGGTCCCTAAAGGGGGGCGAACCCTAATTGTGATACCTGCAGCTTGGGACCGAAGCAGAGCTGCAGGGATCCGATGCTGTCCTCCTTCCTGCCCTGAACTAACTGTCTGACACAGCGCAGCTGGATGACGTCATCATTCAGTGCAGCTGTTTCAGAGAGGAAGCTGCTGGGATGTGATGCAGGGCACGGTGCAGATAGGTGAGTGTGTGTGTGCCTGCGTCTATGTATGTGCTGCTGTGCTTTGTGTGTGTGTGTGTATGTGAGAGAGTGGTGTGATGCTGTCTGTGTGTGGTGCTGTATGTGTGATGGTGGTGTGGGGAGGTAATGATGATGTAATGATGGTGGTGGGGAGGCAGTGATGGTGGTGAGGTGGCAATGATGATGGTGGAGGGAGACAATGGTGATGATGAGGAGGCAATAATGGTGGTGGGGAAGACAATGAAGATGGTGGGGGAAGGCAATGATGATGATGGGGAGACAAAGATGATGATGGAGAGGAGGCGATGATGATGGTGGTGGGGGAGGCAATGATGATTGTGAGGGGACAATGATGATGGTGGTGAGGAGGCAATGATAATGATGGTGAGGAGACGATGGTGGTGGGGGAGGCAATGATGGTGGTGAGGAGGCAATGAAGATGGTGGTGAGAAGGCAATGATGGTGGTGGGGGGAGGCAATGATGATGATGGGAGGCAATGATGGTGGTGAGGGGAGACAATGATGGGGGTGTTGGGGAGAAAGCAATGATGGTTGTGGTGTAAAGGACAATGATGGTAGAGGTGGAATGGACAATGGTAGTAAGGGAGGACACAATGGTGGAGGGGGCTGCATTATACTCTATGAGGGGGCTACATTATATTCTGTGTGGGGGCTGCATTATGCCATATGAGGGTGCCACATTATATTCTATGGGGGGCTGCATTATAACTTATGAGGGGGTTACATTATATTTTGTGGAGTGCTGTATTATACCCTATGATGGGGACTGCTTTATATTCTGTGAGGGGGCTGCATTATATTACAAGAGCGAGGCTACATTATATTCTTTGAGGTGGGCTACTTTATATTCTATGAGGGGGCTACCCAAAACCGTGCTACATGATTAAGACGTGTACTGCCTTATATTATACCCTGATATTAGCGCGTTTTACCACATAATTGGTGGTCTTGTATTTATTTCTATGTAGCTACATAGGGGGCCCCAAGAATGATTTTCTCTGGTGGGCCCAAGGTGCTCCAGTCCAACGCTGGTCACTGCAGATGGTTTCCAGGTCCTTTCTTGGGATGTCATTTGTCCCCACATGTATTAGCAGGATTGAGTAGTCATCCGTAGGTCTGAAGAGTCCTGATATCCTGTCAGACACATCTTTAATTTTTGCACCTGGAAGACAGGACATTTCTCTTGAGGTTATATCCGGTCTTCAGATAGCGGCCTCTATTACTCTCAACAGGTAATCCCCCATGACCATAAGTCTCTGTTTCTTCTTCACAACATTTTTCTTTCTCCATCCAGGAGGACTCTGAGGGCATAGAAGGTTGTTCTTTGTGGGCAAAGTCTTATCTTGATGTATTTCTTCATCATTCTCCTGTGTGAGAACCTGGTACTGGTTCCTGAACAGTATGGGTGCTGACTGCCTCCCAATCCTCCTGTTTCCATTCCTCTGTTTCTTCAAGTGCACTTTGAATTTCTTCTCTTTCTGTAACACAAAGAGACAATTCTGCTCTAAGAACTCTTCACCTTCACCTTTTTTTCATTGAAAATGTGTGAACGCTAGGTTTATTTGAGGGTTCATGTGAATGGGAAAGTAGGAAGAAATAAGTGTTGGCCTAACAAGAGCTAAAATAACTGTTTGCCAAGAGCTATGCAAGGTTTATGGCTACCTTAATACATACCCCAGCCACTATCATTTATGGATGACCCTAGGGGTTGTGCTAGCCAGTGGACATAGCCACTGAGTACCGTATTTTTCGGACTATAAGACGCACCCAGGTTTTAGAAGTGGAAAATAGGGAAAAATATATTTGAAGCAAAAAATGTGGTAAAATATTTAATAACATAAATAACATACTATTATATGTGGCGTAATTCTATATAATAGCATGTTATTATGTAGGAAGCTACGGGTAGAAGATGGTGCTGCGGGACCAGTGTGGTGTCTGTAAACTACTATGTGAAGACACTGGAGGGTGAGTATAAGGCCAGGGTCACACATGCGAGAAATTTGCACGATTTTTGTGCAAATCTCTCTTGTGAACACCCGGCACTGCTGCTGGCACTCAGACTGGAGCATGCAGCTGCATAGAAATACATGCAGCATAGAAATACATGCAGCCGCATGCTCTGGTCCGAGTGCCGGCGGCAGTGCCGGGTGTTCATGCAAGAGATTCGCACAAAAATCGTGCAAATTTCTTGCATGTGTGACCACGGCCTAAGAATGGGGGCATAGGGCTTATATTTAAAGCCACACTCCAGCACTGATAACACTGGAGTGCTGCTTTAAGATCCCATGGGAGAACTATAACTCTCAGCATGTCCTGCAGATCCTATGGCATGCTGGGAGTTATAGTCCACCACAGGATGGCAGAGTGCTTTTTAATGTGCTGTATTTACTAACGTTTTAATTATTTTTTTCTTGTACAGTGTGTCTGAAGGACCTGTGATGACATCATGAAGAGGCAGTGCTTTGTGTGGTCAAGTGATGCTCCAGCCCGCCCTCTTCATGACCTCATCACAGGTCCTCCACAGGAGCATTCAGCATCGCATCAGCACAGCCCCTGTGCTGTCAGGTATGCAATGCCTCCTGCTGCACTCTGCTCCTGCTGCCTCCTACTTCCCACACAGATCCCCAGCTGCTGCAGGAATCAGGCGCTGGGGAACCATGTGGCTCTGTCATTTGCTGCTCCCCGCTCACTGCTCAGCTGATAGGTGGGCGGGGAAGTGGCTAATTAATATTCACTGCACTTAAGTATCCGGACCAGTGGTTTCCCCAGCGCTGGATTCCTGCAGAAGAGGGGATATTTTCCTGCCTCCTGCGATCACACTCCACCGCTGCCCCCTGCCCCCCTCCCCACATGTTACATTCCGACTATAAGACGCACCCACACTTTCCTCCCAAATTTGGAGGAAAAAAATTGCGTCTTATGGTCCGAAAAATACGGTATTTGGTGCTTTGTGCCTAATTCTTCTTTAATTTGTGCTTTTTCAAAGTAATTTTTAACATGTTCATTTTTTTTTTTCTAGTTCACCAGTATTTTTTCAGATGTTTTAGCTTCATCAATCAAGAATGGCTAAGAGAAAAACATTGGACTATTTTGAAGTGGCCTTCTATGAGCCCTGACCTAAATCCTATTGAGCATCTTTGGAAAGAGCTGAAACATGCCGTCTGGAAAAGGCAACCTTTAAACACGAGACAACTGGATCAGTTTGCTCTTGAGGAGTTGGCCAAACTACCTGTCGTCAGGTGCAGAAGTCTCATTAACAGTTTACAGGAATCGTTTGATTGCAATGATTGCCTCAAAAGGTTGTGCAACAAAATATTAAGTTAAGGGTACCATCATTCATTTTTTTTAAAAATTCTGTGGAAGCATGGTTATAAAGCAATGGCTGACTTTTATTTCATAATTTTCATAGAATTTTGATCTATTATTACTTTTGTCAGATTCAAGTTATTTATGTGACCATTGTGGGTTTATTTGTCATTTAACGAGGGTATCAACAATTTTAACCATGTGTGTAGCTAAAATTGATGAGTGGATACTGCCAAAATAAGCTGGATTTGTTAATTTTTTTGCAGTTAAATATTTTACGCCAGCTTTAAAGAGGCCACATGCCATTCAAAGCTCTTTGGACTTGATAACTATTTCTCCTGATTAAACCATTGTGAGACAGTGAAGGAATGTGTGTTGAATGGGGTGTACATTTCACCTAGGTTTAAGGGAAATGTGTGGTTTTGGTAGACCTAGTGGTAGAGAAAGGTCATTACACCATCCATTCAAGTACACGCTTGCAGCTCAAACCTGTGGCCACTCAGGTATTGATTAGGAAGCCAGAAGTAGGTGCTTGGGAGCACAGTCAGTGAGCTAGTTTGGTCTGGACACAGGAAGGTGTCCTGGCACAAGAAACAGTCTCCAAGAGTATTAGAGCTGTCTTTAGCCTGGACACAGGGAGGTGTCCCGGCACAGGAAGCAGTCTCCAGGAGTTTGAGCTATCTCAGTCTGGGTGCAGGAAGGACCCCGGACATAGGAGTAGTCTCAGTGTGAATCCGTGTGAAGAGCGGCTGATTAGGAGTGGATCTCTCTCAAGTCTGGACGCTGAAGGGGCCTTCAGACACAAGGAGGAGTATCTGTGAAACTCCATACTGGTAACATATATCATATGTGTTGTTTTGGGCCCAGGCTGGTAGAGCCGGGTTCCTGTTAGAAAGGGACATTTCATGTGTGTAATTAGTGGCTAGACAAGCCTAGGTTTTCTGTTTATGCTTTATTTTTATCTGTTTGCTGTGGACTTTAATAAAGCTGGTTGCGGCCAGTTTTTACACCAGAACTGCTGTATGAATGAACTGTTTTGTGACATTCTGTCTACCCAGACAGCGATCCTAGAGCTATATCCCCTGAAAAGCTTACAATTGGTGGAGAATGCTGGGGCAGCGCAGTGGCTGGTACAGTTAGTGCTGGAGTGTGCGTGCGGCACAGTGGCAAGAGACAGCAATAAAGGTGAAGTCTGTTGAAATAGCAACAGAGGAAAAAAAAGTGTGTCAGCAGAAATGTCTGTTTGGAGCAGTCTTAAAGAGACAGGAGCCCTAATAGACTTTGCAAAGAAAAAAAAAAAAGTGTGTCTGCACAGCAGAGCTGAATTTTTCTGTGGAAAAGACTGTAGAGTGTGTATGTCTTGAGTGAAGACTGCCGTTGTTAAGACAGAGAAGTCTGACAGCATGGATGACAGCATGGAAGACGAGTGTGGATACAAGCATCTTGCTGTGACTCAGTGGGGTCACGAAGGCATCTTGCTGTGACTCAGTGGGGTCACGAAGGCATCTTGCTGTGGCTCGGCGGGGCCACGAAGATTTTTTCAAGGGAAAGCGGTGAAGTTCTGGTGTGAACAGTGCTCCGCGATGGCTGTGAACGGAGCAGCGAATGGGTCTGACAAGTCGGACCGCATATTTGAGAAATGTCTACTGGAATGCAACTGGACATGGTGCGGGAGCTATGGGCACCGTATGGAATGGCGGCAGTGGACCATTCTATGGACTCTCCGGGGGTGCCAGTGTTGTCACAGAATGCCCGGGGAGGTGGTAAGAGATGTTGTGAACTGAGTCCTAAGACTACTGCTGATTTTTTGTGTAAAAATTACCCTGCCGGTGTGGTTGTTAAAAAGGGGGCGGAGTCTAAAAAAGGGGCGGATTTTCACAAGAGCGTAGAGTGTGGAAAACTGAAAATTGTTACTGGTGGTGGGTTGGTACCTCCTAAAAATGACAATGTGACCGTTGATAACGGGGTAGCTCCAGTAGAAGGGGTGACGTCAAAGTGGGAGGTGACCTGTTAGTCCACAACACCATGGGAGTGACACAGACCCATAGCTGACTGGGACACTATGAAAGTAAAAGTGAGTTCAGTCAGGAGAGGCAGACGAGGGAAGAGAGTCCTCCTCTCGTCGTAGCGGCGCAAGGGCCACAAAAGTTGTTCGGTAGCACTCACTGAAATGAAAATAAAGAGATTGTAGTGCTGTGTGCGATGCTTCAAGTGTGGATCCTCCTTTAGTGGTAGAAGAGGAGGTGGCAGTCAGGGCCAAGAGCTGGAACCTATTCGGCTGCAGTATCAGAGTGACATGCTGCAATTATGTGAAAACTGAGGACGTGTCCTCAACCAGCGAGTCTAGAAGGAAGCAACGAGGAAGTTATCCTGTGGCAGAATATGTCTTTGCCATTAAAGAGGACCGCCGCAAAATTAAGGAAGAGGTTTTGCAGTTGAAGCGTGAAAGGAGGCGCTGCAGGATGGAGTTTCTGAATGAACAAATCCTAGAACGACTGCGCGAACAGCTCAACCAGGAGCTGTGTGACTCAAGAAGGAGTGTGGTGAACGCAGTAGGGAACTGCAACAGATGAAGAAATAGTATGTGGATCTCCTCAGGGTCAAAGAAAAACTAGAAGAAGAGAAGATGGATGCAGAGCAAATGCGCCAGGTGGTTGAGACCACTCTGCAGGACACCCGTGATGAAAATGGTGATCTGCGCAGAAAGACCCTAGGTCTGGAAGCTCAGGTGAAGGAGCTACAGATGTCCTGTGATACTCTCCAGAAGGCGGAGATGCGCCTTAAGGAAAAGCTCAGCCAAATAAAAGCTGAGCGGAAAAAGATGGAGGAGTCCATCAGAGAAGCTACAGACCAGGTCCAGGAGTTGGCCACTGGAGATGGGAGGTGTAAAGCAGATACTTCCTCGAGTGATGTGAGTTCGGATGATTCGGTGGATGTTGGAGCCGAGATCAAGGAGCTCAAGGAGTGGTTACAAGCTCAGTGGACGCAAGAGAAGCTTCAGAGACGGGCTGCTGAGAGGCGAATGGCAGAACTAGAGGAAGAAGTTCTCGGGCTTAAAAGTCGCCTGATACAGTGTCACTCGATGAACAAGGCCTTCTTGGAGAAAGAAAAGGGCAAACACGTTGCACTCGCTCCCTTTTGCCAAGAGAAGATAGACCTGAGGAGAGCTAAGAGTGTGGTAACGGAAGATAAATGTGAAATGGAAGTGGTCAGAACGGAAATTCACGAAATTGTAGCTGTGAGTCAGGTCAGAAGAAGTGTAAAGGGGGAAGAAGCTGAAAGTCAGTTGTCCCTGAACCCTGAGCTGATTGATCGTCTGGAAACCACTGGTGAGACCGAAACGTTTCGGTACAAGTGCCTCGTAGATGTACCCGAGGACTTGAGAGAAGAATGCACCCGTGAGTCTGTACATGAAGCGTTTAGGAAGGCCGTGGGAGCCTGTAAGGTGTACTCGACCTCAGGAGCTAAACAGCTGGTGGTCTTGTCCACGACCGAAGTTACAGTGAAGAGGGTGGCAATCCTAAGTGACATGCACTGGCGATGTATTCGCACAAAGCGGTTTCTCCGGTTGAAGACAGAACAAACCGTTAGACAACTAAAGCTTATGAGAAAAGCTCACAGTCTACAGGAAGAGGTCATCCGGGTGCCTCATGTTCTGGTGAGAAAGCTGATTGGGAGAAATGGCCGAGCCATGCAGATAATGGTGAAGAAGTCTGGTGTGGTGAAAGTAAGCAGTCCACGTGATCGTCGGGACTGGATACCAGATGAAGACGGCATGGTGTCATTCTACGCTATAGGAACGGAAGAAAGTCTGGAATATGTGCGCATGCTGGTGGCGTACCGTGTGACCTACCTGCGAGAGGTAGAACAATTGAATCTCGCTAGACAGCGAGTAGATAGACAGCATCATCTGAGCAGCAGAAGATGGCAGCCGTCTAAGAATAGTGAGACCCGACAGAGAAAGGGCCCCCTAAATAACAGAACAGCTAAGGCTGAAGTTAGGGACCTTTCAAGACGTCCTGAGGGTAGTGGGCGTGGGTTTAGAGGTAGTGAGACCTCCAGTAACTCAGGTTTGAGAGGCCCATACAGACGACCCGATAGAGTACGTGACAGTACAAAGTCTAACCAGACCTTAAATACACAGGCAAGACCTGACAAGGTTACGACGGACCGCTGGGAGCGGGGGAGACCTGACAAGGTTACGACCCAGAAAAGTGACTGGACGAAGTCTGTGACAATGACAGACGGTAGGTCCCTAAGGAATGAGCGAATGTCATTGACTAATGTTCCGGGGGGCTGAACAGAGCAATGGACAAGTACATGGTCTCTGTGTGAACTGTGGGTTGAGGTGATTGGATATATTATGTGTTCAATCCCACAAGCTTAAACTTATGATGATGATCATAATGATGATGATAATGATGCTAATCATAATAGTGATGATATTGATGTTGGCAATGACAGTGGTGAGGATGAAGTTGATGATGGAGATGACTGGTCCGGAGTTCACTGTCTCTTTGGGATTGTTGACCAGCCCTCCGGTCTGGATGACCAGCCCTCCGGTCTGGAGAAGAGGGAGGGGATATGTGAGACAGTGAAGGAATGTGTGTTGAATGGGGTGTACATTTCACCTAGGTTTAAGGGAAATGTGTGGTTTTGGTAGACCTAGTGGTAGAGAAAGGTCATTACACCATCCATTCAAGTACACGCTTGCAGCTCAAACCTGTGGCCACTCAGGTATTGATTAGGAAGCCAGAAGTAGGTGCTTGGGAGCACAGTCAGTGAGCTAGTTTGGTCTGGACACAGGAAGGTGTCCTGGCACAAGAAACAGTCTCCAAGAGTATTAGAGCTGTCTTTAGCCTGGACACAGGGAGGTGTCCCGCACAGGAAGCAGTCTCCAGGAGTTTGAGCTATCTCAGTCTGGGTGCAGGAAGGACCCCGGACATAGGAGTAGTCTCAGTGTGAATCCGTGTGAAGAGCGGCTGATTAGGAGTGGATCTGTCTCAAGTCTGGACGCTGAAGGGGCCTTCAGACACAAGAAGGAGTATCTGTGAAACTCCATACTGGTAACATATATCATATGTGCTGTTTTGGGCCCAGGCTGGTAGAGCCGGGTTCCTGTTAGAAAGGGACATTTCATGTGTGTAATTAGTGGCTAGACAAGCCTAGGTTTTCTGTTTATGCTTTATTTTTATCTGTTTGCTGTGGACTTTAATAAAGCTGGTTGCGGCCAGTTTTTACACCAGAACTGCTGTATGAATGAACTGTTTTGTGCCATTCTGTCTACCCAGACAGCAATCCTAGAGCTATATCCCCTGAAAAGCTTACACCATACAAATACACACTAACGTTGGCCTGTATGTATGTGACATCAATGGGGAAAAGGAAGTAGGATGCTAACAAATAAATGTCAACATACCCAAAGGAATGGGCATGTTAACATCTGCCATTGGGGGTATGTTGGGTTACCCCAAGATATAGAAACTAACCGTTCTGTCTAAACTCAAAAGATTTGCCCATGTTCATCTATTGTGTCTGGCCACCTTTAGGTCCCCAGGTGTTAACTTAAAAATATCAGCCCCCCTCTCTCAGCCTGACGGGCATGTTAGAGGCTTATCCATACAAACATATAGATTAGTAAAACTTTCACACATATCTCCTGCCCTGGGGATGATCAGAGGTTATAAAGACATAAATGACTACACAGGAGAAATAGCTGAAATACAGGGCTGAGGAATAGTTGAGAAATCACTTTCATAAATCACTGCTCTTCTGCTGCAATAAACTAGGAGTAACATTTGTGCACTAGAAAAGAAAGCCCTTCTGATACCTTCTTTAGTAAAATAGGGGTGAGGAAGGGGTGTCCTGAAAACCTTAACCTATACCATTACTGCACAAATTGGAAACGTATGTTTAAGTCATGGTGGTCTCCAATGTTTGAACTCATAAAAGCTCTTTGACTTGGTGTCATCATTCAAAGATTTTTAATTCATTAGCAGCAGCCTGAGCAGACACCACACAGACAAATCACTTCTCTTATAAACTATAGATACATGTAATGAAAGTGAAAAGTAGCCAATTTTTACCCTGTAAAATGCACGGCCCTGTAAACTCTGAACCTGCGGTGGCCTTTGCTTTTTGTGACCCATGTAAGAGTGATTTATCCCCTTCTAACAATTCCAGACAGCAGGAGATGAAACATACTGTGTGCATCTAATTCAGCTCTTGAGATGTGACATTGGTGATCAAGGTGTGGATTTTCTTGTACTATTGTGCATTATTGGTCTGAATGTTTGTGAGGCAATTTCAGAGACTGAGCTTCAGCAAATTTCCAATGTTTTAAAAGTGATCAAATTTTATATTGAACCTTTTTTTAAAGAATATGAAAGGTTATATTAGAACAGCAGATACAAAAGATTCCACCATTACTAATAAGCCACAGTCATGCTTCACTTTCCTTCTTACCTTACTCCCTCAATGTACAGTAACCTCTGCACATGTCAAAGAGCATGCTCACTGTATCCATCCATATTAATCATATTGTCATTCTATCTTACAGGGTCTTGTTGTGAAGCAAATATCTGTAGTTGTTAATCATAGTTCAGAGTAAGGTGCTCCCACAATCATGTAAAAATATATATACCGGTATACAGTATAGACCAAAAGTTTGGACACACCTTCTCATTCAAAGATTTTTCTGTATTTTTATGACTATGAAAATTGTAAATTCACACTGAAGGCATCAAAACTATGTATCAACACATGTGGAATTATATACTTAACAAAAAAGTTTGAAACAACCGAAAATATGACTTATATTCTAGGTTCTTCAAAGTAGCCACCTTTTGCTTTGATGACTGCTTTGCACACTCTTGGCATTCTCTTGATGAGCTTCAAGAGGTAGTTACCGGAAATGGTCTTCCAACAGTCTTGAAGGAGTTCCCAGAGATGCTTAGCACTTGTTGGCCCTTTTGCCTTCATTCTGCGGTCCAGCTCACCCCAAACCATCTCGATTGGGTTCAGCTCTTGTGACTGTGGAGGCCAGGTCATCTAGCGTAGCACCCCAACACTCTCCTTCTTGGTCAATTAGCCCTTACATAGCCTGGAGGTGTGTATGAGGTCATTGTCCTGTTGAAAAATAAATTATGGTCCAACTAAACACAAACCGGATGGAATAGCATGCCGCTGCAAGATGCTGTGGTAGCCATGCTGGTTCAGTATGCCTTCTATTTTGAATAAATCCCCAACAGTGTCAGCAGCAAAGCACCCCCACACCATCACACCTCCTCCATGCTTCACGGTGGGAAATAGGCATGCAGAGTCAATCCGTTCAGTTTATCTCCTGGAGCTCACCCTCCTGATTTGTCTCAGCTGTTCTGTGTTGGTCACTCAACTCTGGTATATATGCTCGCCACTGGCACTTTGGAATTGCCAATGATAGTTCACACTTCCGGGTTTGGTGTTGAAGGAGAAGTTCAGTGTTTGGAGTAGGTGATTAGAGAGTTGTTCTGGAGATTTCTGCATGGTGTTGGTTTGCAAGTTTATCCTCATCCTCTGCCAGTCACGCTGTGATGGTCATCAGTAAGGAAGAGGGGCCTAAAACTGTCCCTGAAGCTAGGACCCTAACTATCTACTCTTAAAGGTAGAGAGGGCCGAGTCTCCGACCCTGCTATGCTCCTGTAAAAATCCTAATCTGTCCCTCCCCAACCCCAATGAGGCATGGGACAGAAATGAAAGGTAAACCAGACACAAAGACAAAACAGGGATAACAGAAAACCTATATCATTCAAAAGAACTAACCTACAATAGGAAGGAGAATACGAACAGAGAAGAAAAAACTAAATGGGAAAAGGGAACAGTAGATAAACACACATGTACAACAGCAACCTACAGAACACCACAACTCCAACTCCAAACTTCAACTGCTTAGCTTAGCAGACAGCAAAGGAAGGCTAATTTCAATAGCAACAACAAACTCCTACTCAACACAGCGTCTCCTAAGAACAAAGAAGGAGAACTTTCACTTACAGGACAGAGAGGGTCTGGCAGATTTTATAGAAAGAGTTAACGACCAGATAAGAAGCAGCTGAAACGGAGCTTGCATATTTCTGAACACCATTTCAGCACCAAAGGAAAACAAATTCATTCAAATTCATTCATCTGTAGGATGTTGGTGTTTTCCTATAATAAGCAATGATGATGCAGTAATTTGATTCGGCCACCAGAGGTCACCGTTGAGTAACAAACAGAAAACTTTAGAAACAGGAAATGAAGTCTCAGAGATTTCCCAGGCAAAGGAGGAGAAAGAGCTCATTGCTGTGATTGGGAGAAGATCCACAGCCTGAAGGATTCATTTTGGACAGTGTGATCCTTGGAAAGTAGCTCCTGTGAGTAAACTGAGAAGTGTGACCGGTCACCGACTGTGTAGTTAGTCAGTGATTGTCAGTAGTGATGAGCGAACGTGCTCGCCACTACTCGTTACTAGCCAGAGTATCACGGTACTCGGTGTACTCGGCGAGCACCGAGCATTTCCGGAATTACTCGGCGGGAACTCGGGTCTCCACCCAGCTATTTTGGTGGACTTCACAGACCCAATCACGATGTAGGGATTGTCTACCAGGCAATGAAATGCTTCAGCCATCTTTGTTGTGGTCATGCAGTGATTGGCAGGCCACACAGCATCATCAGGGGTATAAGAGACCAGAAGCCGCCCGGCTCGGCGCATTCATCTCTGGATTGAGATAGTGTAGGGAGAGCTGCTGCTGAGATAGGGTCAGATTTGGCGATTTCTTAGTCAGTGTGGGGTCTACCATCCTAAACTACTCAAATACAGCTAAACCAACAGTCCTTCTAAGGAGTAATCCCGGAGTATATAGGTTCCAGTGTTAGGTAGGCAGGGTAGTGTACGTTGCTCTATACATATCAGTGCAAGGCCTGCAGGCACTGTATGTGTACATATAGATCATTGCATACATCAAGAAGGTCCATTCTCTTCCTGTGTTCTGGTGCTGCTTCTGCTACCTGTATGATATATTGACCGTACATACCTAGCCCCAGGTGTAATTGTAATACAGGCCACACATTTTTTGGTGTGGAATCTCCGTGCCAGCTCATATCTGTGCGTGCTCAAAGTTTACTCAGTTTACGGCAGTTTCCTTTTTTGTCTTAGGTGTCACTGTACTTATATACAGCAGTATTTACCCCCGCAAAAAAAAAGAAAAAACCCACACATTTGTCGTACTGGTATCGCTGTGCCAGCTGATATCTGTGCGTGCTCAAAGTTTGGCCAGTGTAGGCCGGTTTTCCTTTTTTTGTCCTGGGTGTCACAAACCTGATATACAGCACTAGTTAGCCAAAAAATAAAAAAAATACAGGCCACACATTTGTCAAACTGGTATCTCCGTGGCAGCTCATATCTGTGTGATCAAAGTTTGACCAGTTTGCGGCAGTTTTCTTTTTTCGTCCTGGGTGTCACTGTACTGATATACAGCACTAGTAAGTAGTGATGAGCGAGCACTAAAATGCTCGGGTGCTCGTTGTTCGGGTCGAGCAGATTGGAATACTCGGGTACTTGGACAGAACAACGAGCCCAATGTAAGTCTATGGGAGACCCAAGTATTTTTGCTGCGATCCCCCTGAGGTCCTTTAAAGGTCTAAAAACATCTGAAAATGATGGAAACACTGCTCAAATGACACGGGGACATCATGGGGATCATCCCTGGAAGCATTCCTGACTCCTAATTCACAGCTGTAAACAATGTTGTCAGAGTTTCATGCCTTTGATTCCGATGCACCCAAAAACATACCAAAACGAATATATGCTCAATAGGTACATCCTTTCCATGTTAATGACTTGTATATAATGCAAAATAATTAACCCCAGACCAAAATGTTCCTCCACCACTTGGGATATGTTCCGACGCAGCGTTTTAGAAGCGTTTTTGATACTTTAATATTGATTTCACCCAAACAAATGCATTCACTGGAAAATGTCATTGTAACATTTAATCAAGCCTTAGCTGGTCATGTGGTGTGTGACACATAAGCAGACCCATCTTGCTTCATTTATGAAGGAGGGACTCTTAAAGTCACAGAGCCTATTTTTACTGGTGCATCAGGTGGCATTAATCTTCTTAAAGGGCCATTAGTAAACAGTGGGTCTTTTAAACTCTTGTAGCCTATGCTGTGAGTGGAGTGCTGCCAAGAATTACGATGCACCCCAATACCCCTTTCATAAGAGGTCAAGGAGGGCCTCCATAAAAAGTGTTGCATTGAATGCAAGGCCGCACTGCTGCCAAATCATATGCACCCCATTACGCCTTGAAACCCACATACTGGATGGGCCCCGTAAAATCCACGACACCATATTCCTTTTGTACTCCCATACTCTTTTGTTTACACAGTGACAGCAATGTCTGCCCTGCTGCAAAGTCTTATGCACTCCATTACGCCTTGGAACCCACATACTGGATGGGTCCCCGTAAAATCCTTGTCACCATATTCCTTTTGTACTCCTATACTCTTTTGTTTACACAGTGACACCTATGTCTGCCCTGCTGCAAAGTCTTATGCACTCCATTACGCCTTGGAACCCACATATTGGATGGGCCCCGTAAAATCCACGACACCATATTCCTTTTGTACTCCCGTACTGTTTTCTTTACACAGTGACAGCAATGTCCGCCCTGCTGCAAAGTCATGTGCACCCCATTTCGCCTTGGAACCCACATACTGTATGGGCCCCATAAAATCCATAAACTGTAACCAAAATTGTACAAGATGGTGGATGTTACACAAGGCATAGTTCCAAAAGATTATTTTCAGATGTCAGAAAAGTGCGTTCTTCCCTTCCCAATTACATTTCACAATGTTCAAATAAATAATCACATAGAAAATCACACAGAGTTAAGTAGAACAGACTGCAAGGAAAATAAAGGAAAGAATCAGCATCTCTTCCACCAAAACTTGATAACACTTCAGAGTTGTGGCTGAAAAAATCTCACCAATTAATCCAAAAGCGAGTGAAACAGATTACTTTAAAGCCTTGCAAGACTATAAAGTTTACTAATGTGACACAAAATTGTGTATGTTTTTAGTTAACCTTTTGAGAATAACCAACAATGCAGTCTGAATGACGATGATTGGAGACAGGAAACTGTTAGTTAAAAGAGAAAAAAAAAAAGAAGTGTACCATGAAACCACAAGCTGTCAAACCTTTTCTGGGTTTTCAAATGGTAATGGAATCCTGACAAAATGTTGAGAGCAGGATGCACTACATTGAAGGACAATCAACTTTTCTTAATGTTAAATGGTATGATGGTTCCCTCTGAGAATTATTTATTGTATAATTTTGCTATTTTATTTGCAAAGTATTTAACACTAAGGTTCAGATACGTCTTTAACCCCTCTCTGACATCCGACGTTCTATCCCATCCATGAAACCCGTGACAATCTGACCATGGACGGGATAGTACGTCATAGCAGCCGGGTGTCAGCTGATTATCACAGCTGACACCCGGGACTGTGTGTCAGGAGCGGTCACGGACCGCTTCTGGCACATTAACCCCTGGCACACCGCAATCAAACATGAACGCGGTGTACGGGGGCACAGAGGAGCATCGCGCAGGGAAGGGGCTCCCTGCGAGCTCCCCTGAGACCCTCAGAACAGCGCGATGTGATCGCGCTGTTATGAGGGCTTCCTCCCTCCCAGGACCCGGATCCAAGATGGCCGCCGGGTCCTGCAGGGAGGCGGCTTCCTCAGTGCCTGCTGAGAACAGGCACTAAGAAGCCTGCAGCGCTGCCTGTGAGATCGCTGGTCTCACAGAGTGCTGTGCACACTGTGAGACCAGCGATCTGACATTTTACAGTGATGTCCCACCCTGGGACAATGTAAAAAAGTAAAAAAAATAAAAATAAATATGTGTAAAAAAATTCCAAAATAAATAAAAAAAAAAAAAAAATATTCCCCAATAAATTCATTTCTTCCTGTAAATAAAAAAAAAAATAAAACAATAAAAGTACACATATTTGGTATCGCCGCATCCGTAACGACCCCCCTATAAAACTGTCCCACTAGTTAACCCCTTTTGTGAACCCCTTAAAAAAAAAAAAAAAAACAAAGCAAAAAATCAGTGCTTTATCATCATACCGCTGAACAAAAAGTGGAATAACACGCGATCAAAAAGACGGATATAAATAAACATGGTACCGCTGAAAATGTCATCTTGTCCCGCAAAAAACGAGCCACCATACATCATCATCAGCGAAAAAATAAAAAAGTTATAGCTCACAGAATAAAGCGATGCAAAAATAATAATTTTTTACATAAAATTGTTTTTATTATATAAAAGCGCCAAAACATAAAAAAATGATATAAATGAGGTATCGCCATAATCGTACTGACCCGAAGAATAAAACTGCTTTATCAATTTTACCACACGCAGAATGGTATTAACGCCTCCCCCAAAAGAAATTCATGAATTGCTGATTTTTGTTCATTCTAACTTCCCAAAAATCAAAATAAAAAGCGATCAAAAATGTCACGTGCTCAAAAATGGTACCAATAAAAACGTCAACTCGTACCACAAAAAATAAGACCTCACATGACTCTGTGGGCCAAAATATGCAAAAATTATAGCTCTCAAAATGTGGCGATGCAAAAAATTATTTTTTGCAATAAAAAGCGTCTTTTAGCGTGACAGCTGCCAATCATAAAAACCCGCTATAAATAGTAAATCAAACCCCCCTTTATCACCCCCTTAGTTAGGGAAAAATAATAAAATTAAAAAAATGTATTTATTTCCATTTTCCCATTAGGGTTAGGGTTAAGGTTAGGGTTGCGGCTAAAGTTAAGATTAGGGTTGGCGCTAAAGTTAGTATTAGGGTTATGGTTGGGATTAGGGTTAGGGGTGTGTTAGGCTTAGGTTTGTGGTTAGGGTTGGGACTAGGGTTAGGGGTGTGTTGGGGTTAGGGTTGGAGTTAGAATTGGGGGGTTTCCGCTGTTTAGGCACATCAGGGGCTCTCCAAATGTGACATGGCGTCTGATCTCAATTCCAGCCAATTCTGCATTGAAAAAGTCAAACGGTGCTCCTTCCCTTCTGAGCTTGCCCAAAAAGTAGTTTACTCCCACATGGGGTATCAGCGTACTCTGGACCCCAAGAGTTATTGTGCAATTTGTCCTATTTCTTCTGTTACCCTTGGGAAAATAAAAAACTGGGGGCAAAAATATCATTTTTTTAAAAAAAAAAATGATTTTTTTTTGTTTTTACGGCTGTACGTTATAAACTTCTGTGAAGCACTTGGGGCTTCATAGCGCTCACCACACATCTAGATAAGTTCCTTGTGGGGTCTATTTTCCAAAATGGGGTCACTTGTGGGGGGTTTCCACTGTTTAGGCACATCATAGGCTCTCCAAATGCGACATGAAGCCCCCAGACCATTCCATCAAAGTCTACAATCCAAAACTCACTACTTCCCTTCCGAGCCCCAACGTGTACCCATACAGTAGTTTTCTCCCACATATTGGGTATCCGCGTACTCAGGACAAATTGAACAACAACTTTTGGGGTCCAATTTATCCTGTTACTCTTGTGAAAATAAAATATTGGGGGCGAAAAAAATAATTTTTGTAAAAAAAAATATATTTATTATTTTTACGGCTGTACGTTATAAACTTCTGTGAAGCACTTTGAGGTTCAAAGTGCTCACCACACATCTAGATAAGTTCCTTGTGGGGTTATTTTCCAAAATTGGGGTCACTTGTGGGGGGGTTTCCACTGTTTAGGTGCATCAGGGGCTCTCCAAATGCGACATGACGCCCCCAGACCATTCATCAAAGTCTCAATCCAAAACGTCACTACTTCCCTTCCGAGCCCCAACATGTACCCATACAGTAGTTTTCTCCCACATATTGGGTATCAGCGTATTCAGGACAAATTGGACAACAACTTTTGGGGTCCAATTTCTCCTGTTACCCTTGTGAAAATAAAATATTGGGGACAAAAAAATCATTTTTGTAAAAAAAAAAAAAAGATTTTTTATTTTACGGCTGTACGTTATAAACTTCTGTGAAGCACTTAGGGGTTCAAAGTGCTCACCACACATCTAGATAAGTTCCTTGAGGGGTCTAGTTTCCAAAATGGTGTCATTTGTCAGGGGTTTCCAATCAGGAGCTCTCCAAACATGACATGGCATCCAGCCAATTCTGCATTGAAAAAGTCAAACGGCGCTCCTTCCCTTCCAAACTCTGCCATGCACCTAAACAGTGGTTTAACCCCACATATGGGGTATCAGCATACTCAGGACAAATTGCACAATAACTTTTGGAGTCTTGTTACCCTTGGAAAATAAGAATTGGGGTGAAAAGATCATTTTTGTGGAAAAAAATATGACTTTTTAATTTTACGGCTCTACGTTATAAACTTGTGTGAAGCACTTGGGGGTTCAAATTGCTCACCAAAGATCTAGATAAGTTCCTTAGGGGGTCTAGTTTCCCAAATGGGGTCACTTGTGGGGGTTTCCACTGTTTAGGCACATCAGGGGCTCTCCAAATGCAACATGGCGTCCAATCTCAATTCCAGCCAATTTTGGTTGGAAAAAGTCAAATGGTGCTCCTTCCATTCCGAGCTCTGCTGTGCACCCAAACAGTGGTTCCCCCCCCACATATTGGGTATCAGCGTACTCAGGACAAATTGGACAACAACTTTTGTGGTCCAATTTCTCCTGTTACCCTTGGGAAAATAAAAAATTAGTGACTAAAAATAATTTTTGTGGGAAAAAAATAGGATTTTTTTTTTCATGCCCGGGCATTATAAACTTGTGTGAAGCACTTGGGGGTTCAAAGTGCTCACCAAAGCTATAGATAAGTTCTTTAGGGGGTCTAGTTTCCAAAATGTGGTCACTTGTGGGGGGTTTCTACTGTTTAGGCTCATCTGGGGCACTGCAAACGGAACATGACCCCCATCAACGTCTGCATTCCAAAACGTTACTACTTCCTTTCCAAGCCCTGCCGTGCGCCCAAACAGTTTTCCCCCCCACATATTGGGTAACAGCGTACTCAGGAAAAATTGGCCAACAACTTTTGGGGTCCAATTTCCTTGGGAAAAATCAAAAATTTGGGACTAAAAAATCATTTTTGTGGAAAATTGTTTCTTTTTTTTCACACCCAGGCATTATAAACTTTTGTGAAACACTTGGGGTTCAAAGTGCTCACAACAGATCTAGATAAGTTCCTTAGGGGTCTAGTTTCCAAAATGGTGTCACTTGTGGGGGTTTCCACTGTTTAGGCGCATCAGGGGCTCTCCAAACGTGACATGGCATCCAATCTCAATTCCAGCCAATTTTAGTTTGAAAAAGTCAAACGGCGCTCCTTCCCTTATGAGCTCTGCTGTGCGCCCAAACAGTGGTTTTCCCCCACATATGGGGTACTGGCGTACTCAGGAGAAATTGCACAACAACTTTATCTGTCATTTTCTTCTTTTACCCATGTGAAAATAAAAAAAAAAGTTTGTAAAAGATAATTTTTGTGGCTAAAAGTTAAATATTCATTTTTTCCTTCCACGTTGCTTCAGCTCCATTGAAGCACCTGAAGGGTTAATAAATTTCTTGAATGTGGTTTTGAGTACCTTGAGGGGTGCAGTTTTTAGAATAGTGTCACTTTTGGGTATTTTCTGCTATATAGACCCCTCAAAGTGTCTTCAAATATGAGGTGGTCCCTAAAAAAAATGGCTTTGTAAATTTTGTTGTAAAAATGAGAAATCGCTGGTCAACTTTTAACCCTTATAATTTCCTAAGAAAAAAAAATTTTGATTCCAAAATTGTGCTGATGTAAAGTAGACATGGGGAAATGTTATTTCTTAACTATTTTGTGTGACATATTTCTCTGTTTTAAGGGAATAAAAATTCAAAGTTTGAAAATTGCAAAATTTTCAAAATTTCCGCCATATTTGCATTTTTTTCAAAAATAAACGCAAGTTATATCGAAGAAATTTTACCAATAACGTGAAGTACAATATATCACGAGAAAACAGAATGTCAGAATCGCGAAGATCTGTTGAAGCGTTCCAGAGTTATAACCTCATAAAGAGACAGTGGTCAGAATTGTAAAAATTGGCCCGGTCATTAACGTGCAAACCACCCTTGGGGGTGAAGCGGTTAAAGATGACCAATACTTGCAATATAATGCTTATTTATTTAAAAGTAAAAAATTAAAGGAATAGTATGATTGAATAGTATGAGTGCGTACACTTTTGTATATTGTAATATACAAATTTTAAGTACATATAGGGATTAAATACATATAATTAAGTATATATACATAAAGATTAACTACATACAGTATACGTACATCATCACCAAGAGGCTTTTAAACATCATCCGTCTGGAATATCAGAGAAGCAAAACCAAGACAGAGAACCACTGGGAGATTTAATACACTGCATGGGCATGCCCTATTATGCAGGTATGAACACACTGTACATGTAGAGGTACCCCAGTTTTTGCATCTGTCTTTGTCATGTTTCTTGGGTCTTATATAGTGATTTACACTATGTAGTAACTCATGTTTCACACAGCCCTTCAAGTGGCCAGTTTTCAAGGTCGGATGAAACTGAGATATCATGGAGTCATCAGATGAGAGGCCATAAACCCTTAAGCCCCCGTCTCACACAGCGATCTCGCTAGCGAGATCGCTGCTGAGTCACTAGTTTTGTGACGCAGCAGCGATCTCCCCAGCGATATCGCTGTGTGTGACATTCAGCGACGATCATCCCCCCTGTCGGGTATCGCTAATCGTTGCTGAATGTCCTGGACATTTTTTTGATTGCTGGTCTCCCACTGACAGGCACGCATCGCTGCGTGTGACAGGCGGGAGACCAGCGATCCACTAGTAACCAAGGTACACAGCGGGTTTCCAGGCGCGGGTTTGTGCCTAGAAACCCGCTGTGTACCTTGGATACCAGCGCCCTGATGCAGGGAGCTGGTAACCAAGGTACACAGGGGGTTTCCAGGCACCGAGCAGCTCCCTGCATCAGGGCGCTGGTATCCAACGTACACTGCGGGTAACTAAGCGATGTAACCCGCAGTGTCGCTGTGCTGATCGCTGCCTGAGCTGCCTGTTTGGCAGCTCAGCAGCGATCATGTAGCGATACACCAGCGATTCTGATCGTTGTCGGGATCGCTGGTGTATCGCTATGTGAGACCCAGGCTTTAGAATATAAAAGCCACAAGGATTTAGATAAAACCACCACAGTCAGAGGTTAAGTAAACCGTAAAGTTTTACAATCACAAACCACAAACATATTGAAGCTTAGAACTGTTTAGAAGCTTAGAAGTCAATAAACAAACAGTTCTCCAGATTGTGGCAGGATTAGCATTTTCTTTCACATCTGTAAATCTTTTACCAGAAATGCAGCTATGTAATTGTCTGAATGCATTCTTTATGCTTCTATATGGATTCAAAAGAGCCATTTGTATATTCGCACTACACTATTAACAGCAATCATATCTATATTCAGTAATTCTTTAAAAACTTAAGCTTAAAACATAGACTACTATGGATAATCTTGACAATCTTCTTGAACAGTATCTAGAGGTAAGTTATGTTAACACTAGCTGCTACTATGTATTCCGGAAATAAAAGAGAAATGCACTAATGTGAAGATGTTCGTAAAAAGAACTGTGACCATGTCAAATTTTCCCTAACTGTTCCTTTCAGCTGTGGAGTAAATATTGGAGACACCATAGATGATCACAGAGGGTTTCAACAAGGTAATTTAGAACTAATATAAGATATTTTTTTTTATTTTTCTGTTTATAATCCAGTAAAGAAGGAACATGCAGTCTTACTCATAAAAGTTATCGCTTCCAAAATTGATTAAGTCATCAGCATCTACAAGCATTCAGCCCTCACTGTTTTGTATTGAACTTTTACCATTTGATGCAGCCAAAGTTATGGCTCTCAAGGAGATAAACAAATATAGTGGACAAAGAAATATTTGTAATGAAATACAGAGCCTACATAACAGCATTGCTTTATCAAATTTATTATTATTTTTCGAAGTCCATGACAGCACTACGGAGGGGATCCACCCTTTAGGAACAGGAAACCTACAGATACAAAAGGACGGGACCTCTCCCACGCATCAGTTGGATTACAGAGCATAAGAGGACTACCAAGGTTAAATGGTATACAGCAAAAAATTATGCATCACACAGTAATACTGGTCAATTGTTTATTACATGTGGACTATATAAGAGGAAGAAGTGCACATGGAACACGGGCGGAATCTAAGGGTGCTGTCATGGACTTCGAAAGATACCGTTAACGGTAAGTAACTAATACTTTATTCGAACGTCCATGACAGCATGAGAATTATAGAGAGTAATAACTATTTAGGGAGGGACTACAGCCTGCCACACCCTTAGTCCGAAAGAAAGGTCTGAGGAAGCACCCAAATCTAACCTATAATGAGTGTAAAACGTGTGTGGAGAGGACCACGTAGCTGCCTTACATATCTGGTCAATGGAGACTTCTGCCCTCTCTGCCCATGAAGTCGCCACAGCTCGGGTGGAATGCGCCCTTAGTCTCTCAGGTGCCGACTTGCCCCTCGAGGTGTATGCCAGAGAAAATCTGGCCAATGAGCTTTTTGTTATTCTACGGCCTTTGTTAATTCCCTGAAAAGAGACAAACAATGCATTGTCCCTTTTCCAGGGGTCAGTGACTGCTAACTATTGCAGGAGACATCTTCTAACATCCAGAGTATGGAGTTTTATCTCTTTTTGATTAGATGGATTAGGGATGAAAGAAGGAAGGACAATTTCTTGTGTTCTGTGAAAAGCTGAAGATACCTTAGGCAGGTATGCTGGATCAAGCCTAAGTAGTATCCTATCATCCAGGACCCGAGTGTAAGGAGACAGCCTGGATAGTGCCTAGATGTCAATTACCCTCCTAGCCGAAGTTAATGCTACCAGGAAGGTGGTTTTTAGGGAAAGAATCTTTATTGATGCTGCTGATATAGGTTCAAAAGGGGGCTCTGTTAAGGCAGTGAGAACAAGGTTCAAATCCCATGGCATGATTCTCTCCTTCACTATGGGTCTCGACCTACCCTGTTGTGAATGTGTTAGAAATGAATTCTGAGCAGAAGCTCCCTCTGGTGGTTACAAACAGTACTGAACCATTAAATGAAGATTGGCAATCAGGAGTTACAGACTGGTCTTATATAAGGGAGGTTCCCTCCCATCATGGTTGCCGGTGATCAATTGTTCTTGTCTCAACTGTGGTTCCTGGTTCACTTGGAAGCTTGCTGAGTCTTGCCTCTTCTCCTGCTCTCAGATAAGATATTTTCTGTTTTTATTTTTGTGCTTGCTTTTTGCATTGTTCCCTGCACTTCTGTGGAGGTCAGCCAGGTCCCCTCCGGGGGCTTGTGCTCCTCTCAGTTTATCTGAGCCACTGTTATTTGTTCATTTGCCTTTTCCAGTTTTTTCAGTGGCTGCGACTTAGTTTTGTTACACCAGAGAACTAATTTAGGTGGTAGAGGTCGTGTGATCTCAGGTGTTTTTGCAATTAGTAGAGTTGGTATTTCTTGGGTTTTTTTGGATTGCAGTAAGTGTCCTTCCTATCCTTTTCTGTCAAGGAAGATTGGGCCCCAGCGTTTGCTCATACTATTTTCTGTCTGTGTCTGTATTTCCTCTTGTCTAACCGCCATTACATGTTTGGGGGCTTCCTATGTTCTTTGGGGATCTGCTCCGGGGCAGATAGCTTTCCTCTTTCTATCTTTAGGTGTAGTTAACCTCTCAGGCTGTGACGAGGCGTCTAGGAACCAACGTAGGTACGCTCCACGGCTGCCTTTTGTTGTGGTGGTTAGTCAGGGTACTGCAATCCAGTAGATTCCAACCTCTCTGGTGTATTGCCATTTTTGCCTACTCTTCTCAGCTACCAAATCATAACACTACCCGCAGCCTTAATGAATCTACTGACCCAGTAATTATTGGCGATGTTGCAACTGAAGAGCACTCCCAACGCTGAAACCTGCACCTTAAGGGTGCTCGTGGAGAGACCTAAGTCCAGACCCTTTTGTAGGAATTCTAGAATCTGAGCTATCGGTGTTGGGTCCCCTGCTACAACCCCCGAACTCTGAAGAAATTTTCACCAAGTTCTAGCGTAGATTCTAGTTGTAACCTCTTTTCTGCTCTTAAGGAGAGTATTAATTAGATTAGTAGAAATCCCCTTATCTCTCAGCAGCGACCGTTCAAAATCCACGCCGTCAGGTGGAGACCCGCTACCTGAGGATGGTAGACTGGGCCCTGGGAGAGCAGATCTGGGATGTCCGGCAGACCCAAGGGTCGGCTATCGACATGTTTCTGAGACATGAAAACCATGCCCTCCTGGGTCAGAAGGGAGCGACTACTATTACCCTTGCCTGCCTTTCCTGACCTTCCTCAGTACTAGGGGGAGTAAAGACAAGGGAGGGAAGGCGTAGGCCAGATTGAACTCCCACTTTATCAGAAGAGCGTCCACTGCCAGAGGGTCTTCCTTGGGATTCAGAGAGCAGAACCGTCTCACTTTCCTGTTGCTTTTGGTAGCAAAGAGATCTACCTCCGGTTGACCCCACTTCTGCACAATCAGGTCGAAGATGGAAGTTTTCAACGACCATTCTCCCTGACTCAGGAGATTGCGGCTTAAGAAGTCCGCCTTGGTATTTTCTTCTCCTCTTATATGTAGCGCCGTTAAAGAAAGAAAATGTCGTTCTGCTATCTGGAGTAGGCACCCTGCTACTTCCATGAGAGGACCGGAACGAGTACCACCCTGGTGGTTGATATAAGCGACTGACATGATTGTCAGAGAGCACTCGAACGTGGTGATCCTGTAGATAGACAAGGAGCTTTTTAATCGCTTGCTCTACCGCCGTTAACTCCTTCATATCAGAAGACATCTGTATCTGATCTAACTCCCATAAGCCCTGAACCATAACATCCCCCATATGAGCCCCCCACCCAGAAGGGCTTGCATCTGTAATGACAATCCAGGATATTTCATATTCCCAGGGAACCCCCCTAGACAGGTTTGACTCCTCCCTCCACCAATCCAGGGACCTTATAGCAGCCCGGGACAAGGATAGCTGGCCTTCTAGGCAACCACCTAGAGAATTTTGATATGACAAAACCTCAGCTTGTAACGTCCTTGTGTGAAATTGTGCCCAATGAACCGCGGGGATGCAGGACGAGAGGGAGCCCAAAAGAGACATGGCTTTCCTAAGATACATGGAGGGGTTATTGGAGGCGTTCAGGACCTGGTAACGCAAGCAAATCAATTTGTCTGACGGTAAACTACAGTTCTGATTCCGTGAGTCCAGAATTAGCCCTAAAAACTGCTGAACTCTCATCGGTTTCAAACTGGACTTTTTGATATTTATCAGCCATCCCAGCCGCTCCAGGGTAGATATTGCCCTTTGCAGCTGTTCTAGGCAATGCTCTGCCATCTTTCCAATGATAAGAAAGTCGTCGAGGTAGGGGACTATAAGCATATTGGATTCACGTAAGTGGGCTATGACTTCTGAAATAACTTTAGTGAACACTCGTTGGGCAACCGCCAAGCCGAAGTGAAGGGCGCTATATTGAAAATGTCGTACTGACTCCCCCATCTGGACTGTCACTCTGAGGAAACGCTGATGGGCCACATGGATCGGTACGTGGTGATAAGCGTCTTTCAGATCTAACACCACCATAAAGCAATTTTCAAACAGAAGCTTTATTGCTGAGCCGACCGTTTCCATTTTAAATGGGTGAATAACAAGGAATTTATTGAGGGCCCTTAAATTAATAATTGTTCTAAAAGAACCGTCCGGTTTACGGATCAAAAACAGAGGGGAGTAAAAACCTTTACCCCACTCTGCCTTCGGCACCTCCAATAGGACTTTCTTAGCGTAAAGCTCCTGTACTTCCAACTCTAGAGCGGCCTGCTCTGATGAGGATGACCTGAGGGGGGTAATTTTAAAGTTATCCCGAGGCACAGAGGAGAATTCTAAACGCAGCCCTGTAGCTATGAGATTAAGGATCCAGCTACTGTTTGAGATTTCAGACCAGGCGGGGTAGAAGGCCATTAACCTGCCTCCTACCGGTATTGCCAGTCATTGCGAGGGTTTTTTGGTTTCCCGAGGCGGACCCCTAAACATAAACCCTGTACCTTTTCTTCTCCTTTCATCCCATTTGGCTCGTTCCCTAGACGACCTTGAGCGGCTAAACCTCCTTCTGCTGAAAGGCCTCTTGTATGAAGGAGTCGACAGACTGGGAAACTTTTTCTTGTCGTCCCCTGCCTTTTCCAGAAGTTCGTCCAGGACCGGGCCAAAAAGGTATTTGGCGTCACATGGAATGGAGCAGAGGCGAGATCTGTCTTGAATATCTCCCGGCCAACACTTTAGCCACAGCGCCCTTCGCGCCGCATTAGACAGACCTGCCACTCTGGCAGCCATTCTTACTGAGTCCGCTGAGGAATTAGCCAGGAAAGCCGCTGTGTTCTGAATTATTGGCAAGGTTTTTCGAATGGACCCTCTGGGGGTTCCATCTGCTAATTGGGACTCTAATTGGTCCAGCCAGACCATCATTGATCTGGCTGTACAAGTGGCCGCAACCGCCGGCCTCAGGGCACCTGCCGACATCTCCCATGTCCCTTTCAAGAAGGAGTCTGCCTTCTTGTCTACTGGATCTTTTAAAGACCCCATATCATTGAAGGGGATGGAGGATTTTTTGGAAGCCTTCGCTACTGCTGCGTCCAGCTTCGGGGCCTTATCCCATCTACCTGTCAAGGGATCTTCAAAGGGGTAACTTCGCTTAAATGCTTGGGGTAAGGAGCCTCTTTTTTCTGGCTTCTTCCACTCTCTGTCTATTAGGCCTTGGATTCTACTGTTTAGTGGACAGGATCTGCGTTTCTTTGGATCCAGACCACCGAACATCAGATCCTGCACTGAGCGTTCTGGTCTCGCCTCCTCTATCCCCATGGTGGACCTAACTGATTTGACAAGTTTGTCCATTTGGTCCAAGGGAAAACAAAATCGGGTAGCGTCTTCTGTAGAAGGGGAAGAAGCCGAAGAGGAAGGAGAAGAGGGTCCTGAAAAAACTTCACCCTTCTCATGGGCGGCGGGTGAATCTGAATCATATAACACTGGTACAGTCCTACGCCTGGAAGATTCTCCGTGTCTTAAGGAATCCTTCATCTCTGCCCTTATTATCTCCTTCAGGTTTTCAGTGAAATCCGGAGTCTCTTCCGCTATCTAAAAGGAAAGGGGGGTTACTATCTCATCGCAAGCCTCTGCCTTCCCCCTCTAATGCCCTACCGTCTGTCGCATTCACGGCTGGCATAACTTTTTAGGGCAAGCGTCTGGCAGAGGCCAAGCACAAAAGGCACACTCCCAGTGCTTGTTTTTCACCGAACACTTCTTCCCCTAGTGACAGAACACAGAATGGGGAAACAACTGCATTACTGGGTATTCTAAGTCTGACGATCTCTTACCCAGTCCGTACAGCAGTAGGTACCAGATCACGGGGAGGGGTCTTTTTCCTGGCTGAGGAACTCCTGCGGCTGGACTGATTACTTGACCGACCGCCCGGGCCATCGGCCATCAGCTGTTGAGTCAATCGCGGTGTTGAAGAGGAGCGCTCTGTCTGCTGCTGCTGGCTATCCTGCTGCACCGAGGGAGCTTCTGCAGTCTCTATTGCAAAAAATGGGGCAGAAGCACTTTTACCAGCTTCACAGGCCCTTATATGTTCCCTCCCCCAGATATCCGGGTCAGCAGGTACGGCCAGGGGTCCACCCCTCCTGCTCCCGGCCCCACAGCTCCCCTGCACCTCCCCGCCGTCCCCACTGCAGGCGCCGCCCAGCACGAGATGCAGCCGCACCAAAATTTTCCAAAAAGCCGGCTGATGTTCGACTTCCGGTTCGGGTGGTGGAGACCCCGCCCCCTTTTTTTACCGCTGTCTGGGATGGGCGCTCGAGCGGGGGACCCATAAAGACCCGGCCGCGCCACCCTACAGCCCTGCCGCAGCCATCCCTCCTCCCCCGCAGGGACGCCGACACAAGCCTCCCGCCGCTTCGCCCCACAGCAGGGATGCGAGCGGAAGATCTAAAACCCCGCTACGCTGCACATAGCAGCGACGCGAGCGGGAGATTCAAAACCCCGCCGCGCCGCCCATAGCAGCGACGCGAGGCGGGAAATTAAAAAAAAAAAAACGCCGTGCCGCCAGTCCACTGGGCTTGTTTGAGAATTTCATGGTGGAAATCCCTCCAGATGCTGTATTTTTTCCAAATCCTGAAGTACCAAGAGTTTCTGAATGTCCTTCCACATGGAAGTCAAAACATGACATGTTCACCCCAAATTCTCAAGATGTCAGTGCATGCAGTAGGGATAAAAGTAACATAGTAACATAGTTATTAAGGTTGAAGGAAGACTTTAAGTCCATCTAGTTCAACCCATATCGTAACCTAACCTGCCCTAACATGTTGATCCAGAGGGAGGCAAAAAAAAAACAAGTGGCAAACAGTAAGCTTCACATTGAGGAAAAAAATGCCTTCCCGACTCCACATACGGCAATCAGACTAGCTCCCTGGATCAACACAATATCTAGGAAACTAGTGAATATAGCCTGATATGTTTTGGTAGCTGAGGAGAATAAGCAAAAACGGCAATACACCAGAGAGGCTGGAACCTATTGGATTGCAGTAACCTGAACTAACCACACAACTAAGGTAGCCATGGAGCGTTCCTACGTTGATCCTAGACGCCTCGTCACAGCCTGAGAGATAACTACACCTAAAGGCAGAAAGATGAAAGCTATCTGCCCTGGAGCAGATCCCCAAAGAAAATAGGAAGCCACCAAACATGTAATGGCGGTTAGACAAGAAGAAGCATGGACACAGGCAGAAAATAGAATGAGCAAACGCTGGGGCCCAATCTGACTAGACAGAAAAGTACAGGAAAGGATACTCACTGCAATCCAAAAAAACCCCTAAAAAATACCAACTCTGCTGATTGCAAAAACACCTGAGATCACACGACCTCTACCACCTAAATCAGTTCTCTGGTGTAACAAAACTAAGCCGCAGCCACTGAAAAAATAGAAAAAGCAAATGAACAAACAACAGTGGCTTCAGATAAACGGAGAGGAGCACAAGCCCCCGGAGGGGACCTGGCTGACCTCCACAGAAGTGCAGGGAACAATGCAAAAAGCAAGCACAAAAATAAAAGCAGAAAATGCAGGCAAGACTCAGCAAGCTTCCAAATGAACCAGGAATCACAATTGAGACAAGAACAATTGATCACCGGCAACCATCATGGGAGGGAACCTCCCTTATATCAGACCAGTCCGTGATCCCAGATTGCCATTCCTCGCTGAAAGGTTCAGCACTGTCAGTAACCACCAGAGGGAGCCTCTGCTCAGAAACTATCTCTAGCACATTCATAACAGTACCCCCCCCTTGAGGAGGGGTCACCGAACCCTCACTTGTGCAACCAGGTCGATCAGGATGAGCTCTGTGATAGGCATGGATCAGTCTCCGAGCATGGATTCTGAAGCAAACACCCAAGAATTGTCCTCCTGACCATAACCTCTCCACTTAACCAAATACTAGAGTTTCTGTCTAGAAAAACGAGAATCCAATATTTTCTCAACCACATACTCCAAATTGCCCTCAACCAAAACAGGGTCAGGAGGCGCAGCCATAGGAACCACTGGCTCGACAAACCTCTTCAATAAGGACTTGTGGAACACGTTATGGATCTTAAATGTCCCTGAAGAAACAAACGGAAGGAAAAGGATTAAGAATCTCCATGATCTTAGAAGGTCCAATGAACCTATGATTAATCTTTGGAGATGCAACCCTCATAGGGATATTTCTTGAGGACAACCAAACCAAGTCCCCCACTTTAAACCGAGGACCATCAGTCCTATGCCGGTTGGCAAACCGCTGGGCTTTCTCCTGAGAGAGAGACAACCTCTCCACTACCTGGTCCCAAATCTGCTGCATTCGCTCCACAACAGAGTCAACACCCGGACAGACAGAAGCCTCCGCCTGTCCCGAAGAAAATCGAGGGTGAAACCCAAAATTGCAGAAAAATGGAGACATCAAGGTGGCAGAGCTAGCCCTATTAAGAGCAAACTCAGCCAAAGGCAAAAAGAGACCCAGTCATCTTGATCAGCAGACACAAAACATCTCAAATAAGTCTCCAAGGTCTGGTTTGTTCTCTCGGTTTGTCCATTGGTCTGAGGATGAAAAGCAGAGGAGAAAGATAATTGAACACCAAGTTTAGAACAAAATGTCCTCCAAAATCTGGAAACAAACTGGACTCCTCTGTCAGACACAATGTTCTCCGGAATGCCATATAACCGAACCACGTGCTGAAGGAACAAAGGCACTGTCACGTTACTGGCGATACTGGACTAGAGGTCAGTGGCCCGAGCAGAAGTGTGCAGATTACCGGACCGTGGAAAGGCTTCTGGAGGTGCAGAATATGGCGGTGGTATTCCACTATGTCGGCAGATGCCGAAGCCCGCCCGCGCACGGGCCGGCCGAGATCACACACAAGCACCAAGTCCGTTAGCTGATGGAAGTTCGAGGTAGGAACAGCAGGGTTTCCACAAGAGACAGGAAGGCACCAGCAGAACACCTTCCAGATCAGGAGCTCAGATAATGCTTCACTCAGTTAGACTGAGCACCACAATATACTCAGCAACAGGAAGTTGCACAGGGCCAGGTATATATAGCAGGTCCAATCAGTCTTAATCAGGGCGAGAACAATCAGCAGGGCAGGTGATGATCTCTATCCTACCAGTCTCAATCAGGGCGAGAACAATCAGCAGGGCAGGTGATGATCTCTATCCTAGACGAAGTTCATATGGTTTCAGTCTGAAGTTATTCAATTCCAAATAGCTCAACAGCAAAGGAACAGACTAGAAAGCCATGGTTCACAGGTTCAAATCCTAACAGGCACCAATTCAGAGGAGGAAGGTATCTTAGGTAATGGCACAAGATGTTTCATCTTGGAAAACCTATCACAGATTACACAGATAACGGTCATTCTCTGAGAAACTGGGAGGTCGGAAATAAAATCCATAAGATATGGGTCCATGGCCTCTTGGGCACAGGTAATGGCATTAACAAACCACTAGAGGGAGAGCAAGGCTTGGAGCCAGGCAAGTCCCACAGGACTGCACAAATTCCCTGACGTTCTCTATCCTCTCTATCCTACCAGTCTCAATCAGGGCGAGAACAATCAGCAGGGCAGGTGATGATCTCTATCCTAGACGAAGTTCATATGGTTTCAGTCTGAAGTTATTCAAGTTCCAAATATAGCTCAACAGCAAAGGAACAGACTTGCAAGCATGGTTACAGTTCAAATCCTAACAATACTCCCCTCTTAACGGCGGCCTCTGGACGCAAATTGCCCAGGCTTTGCAGGATACTGCTGGTGAAATTGTCTAATCAAACAAGGAGCATTGATGTTGCTTACTGGTTCCCATGAATTTTCCTCCGTGTCGTAGCCCTGCCATTTGATTAAATATTGTAAACGATTTCTGTGTATTTGGGGATCCAAGATCTTTCCACACAAACTGCTCCTGTCAGTCCACTTCAATTGCATCGGAGGCGGAGGGGATCGTTCTGGAAATGGATTGGCTGTGGCGGCTTTCAACAAAGACACATGAAAAACAGGATGAATCTTCATTGATGTTGGTAACTGTAGACGTACGGCCAATGGACTCACAATCTTACTGATTTTGTATGGTCCCACAAACTTTTGTCCTAATTTAGGAGAAGGAATCTTCAATTTCAAATTCTTAGTGGATAACCACACTCGATCTCCAATCCTAAACGTGGGAGTGGGTCTCCGATACCTGTCGGCCGCTTTTTTATATTTCTCCTGAGCTTCTTTTAGAGTGTCTTTCAGAACATTCAGATTTTGCTGTAGCAGAGAGATTCTTTCTGTGACTGCTGGTATTAATGGTGCCACACGATTTTTGGGAAGGATGTTTGGGTGATATCCAAGATTTGCAAAGAATGTTTCGTAGAGGCATTCTGTGAGTTGTTATATGAAAATTCTGCAAATGGCAGCAGATCTACCCAGTCGTCTTGCAGATGGCAAATATAACAACGAAGATACTGCTCCAGCGTCTGATTTGTACGTTCTGTCTGGCCGTTAGATTGCGGATGGTAAGCGGTTGACAATCGTACTTTGATGTCTAGCGCTGAGCATAAACTGCGCCAAAATTTAGATGTAAATTGCACACCTCGATCTGAGACGACTTCATCCGGCACTCCGTGGAGGCGAAAAACATTGCAAATTATCAGATCAGCTGTATCTTTTGCTGAAGGCAGACCTGAACACGGGATGAAATGCGCTGCTTTTTTAAGTCGATCCACTACTACCAGAATGGATGTCTTTCCCTTGGACTCTGGTAGATCTACTATAAAGTCCATTGAAATCGATCCCCACGGTCGTGTTGGGATGGCGAAGGGCTGCAATAGTCCCACAGGCGATGCACGTGGAGTCTTATATCTGGCACAGATGTCACAGGAATTAACGTACTTCTTCACGTTTTCTTGAAAGTTCGGCCACCAAAAGAAACGTGACAAAAACTCCTGCGTTTTCTGTGTCCCTTTGTGTTCTGCAATTTTAGAATTGTGCACTAGTTGTAGGACTCTTATCCAAGCTGCTTCTGGTACATATAGTCGTCGACCATCAGTCCATACTTGATTTTTAAAAAACAGATGCACGTCCCCTGATGGACGTGATAGAAACGAGTCTGTTTCGTATGCTGCCTTCAAATCTTCCAGCAAATCTCCATCATGTATTACTCCCAAGATCTTAGTATCTGCCACAATGGGTTTGGGTGTTGTTACAAGGTTAGCCTCTCTTGAAAACATTCGGGATAATGCGTCTGCTTTCTTGTTACGGGAGCCTGGTCGATATGAAATTACAAAATTGAACTGATTCAAAAACAGACTCCAACGGGTCTGCCGAGGAGAGAGGCATTTTGCAGACCTGATAATCTCTAGATTGCGATGATCGGTCATCAATTTGCTGTGCAGCCCCTTGGAGATGATGTCTCCACTCTTTGAATGCTGATATGATGGCGAGCAATTCTTTATTTCCCACGTCATAGTTCTTTTCGGCTACAGACATACGTTGTGAGAAAAATGCACATGGATGCAGCAACTTCTTTTCCCCTGTCCTCTGAGAGAGGATAGCGCCGACCGCACAGTCTGAAGCATCCACCTCGATGATAAAAGCCAATTCAGGGTCAGGATGGCGTAATATGGGAGCCGTTGTGAATTTCCTTTTTAAACGAGAGAACGCTTCTTGCGCTTGGGGTGTCCAGATGAATTTTGCTCCTTTTTTTGTTAGTTGCGTGATGGGTACCACGATTTCTGAAAAAATTTTAATAAAACGTCTGTAAAAGTTGGCGAACCCCACAAAACGCTGAACTTCTTTCACATTTTTAGGGATAGGCCACTCGGTGATAGCTTGCGTTTTCTTAGCATCCATCCGTAATCCTTGAGGTGAAATGACGTATCCCAAGAACTGAATCTCTTTTTGATGGAATTCACATTTTTCTTATTTAATATATAACGAATACTCCCTTAACCGTTGTAGCACTTGTCTTACGTGCGTCTGATGTTCCTCCATAGAGTTTGAAAAGATCAGGATGTCATCTAGATAAACGACCATGAACTGATCCAACAGGTCTCGGAAAATATCATTTGCCAGGTGCTGGAAGGTAGCTGGAGCATTAGCGAGTCCGAAGGGCATCACTAGACTTTCGAAGTGTCCGTATCGGGTACGAAAAGCTGTCTTCCATTCATCCCCAGGCTTTATACGTACTAAATTGTATGCCCCACGTAAATCTAACTTAGTGAAGATCTTCGCACTTTGTACTCTTTCTAGGAGTTCCGGGATAAACGGTAGAAGATAACGATTTTTTACCGTGACTTTATTAAGCTCTCTGTAGTCCACTACTGGCCGTAATGTTCCATCCTTCTTTTTAACAAAGAATATAGGGGCTGCAGCTGGCGAGGATGATGGACGAATGAATTTTTTGCTTAGATTTTCATCAATAAATTCTTTGAGAGCCTTCAGTTCAGGACCCGCTAAAGGGAAGATAGTTCCAAACGGTATAGCCGCCCCGGGAATAGTTCTATTGGGCAGTCATATGGTCGATGCGGGGGAAGTGTATCCGCTCCCTTCTTGTCACAGACATCCAAGAAATCTTCATACACTGCTGGTAGCTGAGGCAATTCTGGATTCTGAACTGCTTCTAATGTGGATTCACTTGGAACCTCCGTCTGAACTGCCTTTTCGGGGAAACTGATCTTTTTCATCTCCCAATTGATGATAGGATTGTGCTTCTGCAACCAGGGCAAACCTAAAATGATGGGAAAATGTGGAGAAAAAATAATTAAGAATGTCAACATCTCACGATGCTGCGGCTCAATATAGATCTCCAAATGTCCTGTCTCATGATCCACTGGCCCTGAATTCAGTGGAGATCCATCTACCGTCTCCATCACAATAGGTGAACGTCTTTTCTGCACATTTATGCCATGATTTTGAGCAAATGCAGAATCCACGAACATCCCGCTGGCCCCAGAGTCAATCATGGCTGATACGGTGATCCACTGGGAGTTAACTTTCAGTTTAATAGTTACAAAATAATGGGATTCTCGGCTCTCCTTGCTGGTAGGTGGAACTATGGATGATATGGACTGGACGTCATCTTTAGCGTAATCAGTCTCTGAGATGAAAGACTCCTCGTCGGAAGAATCAGGATCCATTATAGCCGCCACCATTTTTCTTGAATGGTTTGTGGGACGACTTGGACAGTTAATAAGAAAATGTCCTGCTTCCCCACAGTACAGACATAGATTCTCTTTAAATCTCTGTTCTCTTCGTTCTGCACTCGCTCGTCTCTGGATCGCATCCACTTGCATGGGCTCTAGTTCTGTATCTCAGACATTCCGGCTAGGCACTTCTTTAGTGACCGATGGCAGGGAGGAGTTATAAGAGTTAGTTGAACGATTCATGGAGGTCCACTTCTCTTGTGGTCGTTCAGACAGACGGGTGTCAACCCGGATGCAATTCTTGATGAAATCATCCAGATCCGAAGGGGTCTCCCCACTGGCAAGTTCGTCCTTTACTGCACTAGAAAGTCCTCTTTTAAAGAAAGTTACTTTTGCTGCATTATTCCATTCAGTGTCGACGGCCCACCTCCTATACTCCATAGCATATTCTGCGACGGGGCGTTTGCCTTGTCGTAATGCCAGCAACGTTGATTCAGCGGTAGCTGCACGGTTTGGGTCGTCAAACATCTGCTGCATCGCTCAAATAAACTCGTTCAGATTGTCTAAACGTGCGTCCCGAGTCTCAGAGGATTAGCCCAAGTGATCTCTTTGAGGGTTAACAGCATAATGATGCATAGCACCTTTGACCTATCAGTTGGGAACTGATTAGCATGTGTATCGAAGAACAGGTAACATTGATTCAAAAATCCACTAAATTTATCTCGATCACCGCCAAAACGAAAAGGTGGTAGCTTGGGGGCGTGGCAGACGCTGAGACGGAAGCTTGTCCTTCTAGCTGTGTAATTCGAGCAGTCAACACTTGTACCGCATTCTGCAGATCTTGGATAGCTTGTTGGTGATTCTGGACATTATGATCGCTTTGTGCAATAAATGCGTCCATCCGTGATTTTCCATTCATCTGTTCGGTGTGTAGACTGGATATTGCACCCTGCAGTTTCTGACACATGTATCCATAGTTTCTGCTCCAGCGGCCTCCATTTTTGAGCAGCTGAGTATTCTGTTACGTTACTGGCGATACTGGACTGGAGGTCAGTGGCCGGAGCAGAAGTGTGCAGATTACCGGACCGTGGAAAGGCTTATGGAGGTGCAGAATATGGCGGTGGTATTCCACTATGTCGGCAGATGCCGGAGCCCGCCCGCGCACGAGGCCGGCCGAGATCACACACAAGCACCAAATCCGTTAGGTGATGGAAGTTCGAGGTAGGAACAGCAGGGTTTCCACAAGAGACAGGAAGGCGCCAGCAGAACACCTTCCAGATCAGGAGCTCAGATAATGCTTCACTCAGTTATACTGAGCACCACAATATACTCAGCAACAGGAAGCTGCACAGGGCCAGGTATATATAGCAGGTCCAATCAGTCTTAATCAGGGCGAGAACAATCAGCAAGGCAGGTGATGATCTCTATCCTATCAGTCTCAATCAAGGCGAGAACAATCAGCAGGGCAGGTGATGATCTCTATCCTAGACGAAGTTCATATGGTTTCAGGCTGAAGTTATTCAATTCCAAATAGCTCAACAGCAAAGGAACAGACTAGAAAGCCATGGTTCACAGGTTCAAATCCTAACAGGCACCAATTCAGAGGAGGAAGGTAACTTAGGTAATGGCACAAGATGTTTCATCTTGGAAAACCTATCACAGATTACACAGATAACGGTCATTCTCTGAGAAACTGGGAGGTCGGAAATAAAATCCATAGAGATATGGGTCCATGGCCTCTTGGGCACAGGTAATGGCATTAACAAACCACTAGAGGGAGAGCAAGGCTTGGAGCCAGAGCAAGTCCCACAGGACTGCACAAATTCCCTGACGTCACGAGACAAAGTAGGCCTCCAAAAGGACCGACTCACCAAGTCTCTGGTACCAAAAATACCGGGATGACCAGCCAACGCGGAACAATGAATCTCAGACATCACACTCTTCTTCTACTGGTCTGGGACAAACAATTTACCAATAGGGCAGCGCTCAGGTCTATCCTCCTGACACCCTTCCAGAGCCAGTCTCAAATTGGGCGAGATGGTGGAAAGAACTACACCCTCTTTCAAAATAACAGTAGGATCAGATAACTCAGGAGAGTCCGCAAAGAAACTCCTCGAGAGGGCATCCGCCTTAACATTCTTAGTGCCAGGAAGAAAAGAAACCACATAATTAAAACGTGTGAAAAACAAGGCCCACCTGGCCTGTCTAGGATGAAGTCGCTTGGCTGATTCGAGATAAACCAGATTCTTATGGCCCGTGAGGACCACCACCTGATGTTTGGCTCCTTCCAGCCAATGTCTCCACTCTTCAAAGGCCCACTTCATGGCCAATAACTCCCGATTACCCACGTCATAGTTACGTTCAGTTGGAGAAAATTTTCGAGAGAAAAAGGCACAAGGGTTACTCTTAGAGGTCTCTGGATCTCTTTGGGACAAAACGGCACCTGCCTCAATTTCAGAGGCGTCAACCTCCACCTGAAACGGTAGAGAAACATCAGGCTGACGTAGAACAGGAGCAGAAGTGAATCTCTGCTTAAGTTCCTGAAACGCAGAGACTGCCTCAGGAGGCCAATTCACCACATCAGAACCCTTTTTGGTCAAATCAGTCAATGGTTAAACAATTCCGGAGAAATTACCAATAAATTTACGATAAAATTTGGCAAAACCCAAAAATCTCTGAAGAGCCTTTAATGAAGTAGGTTGGACCAATCACAGATGGCCTGAACCTTGACCGAGTCCATTTCAATAACAGACGGAGACAAAATGAATCCCAGAAATGAGACCTTCTGTAGCCAAAAAGACACTTTGATCCCTTCACATACAGTGCATTCTCTCTCAAAATCTGGAACACAGTCCGAACATGTTTCACATGAGAGTCCCAGTCATTGGAAAAAAATCAAGATATCATCCAAATAAACAATTAGAAATTTATCCACAAAATCCCTGAAAATATCATTCATGAAGGATGGAAGTTGGAAGGAGCATTAGTGAGCCCAAAGGGCATCACTAGGTACTCAAAATGCCCCTCTGGGGTATTAAACGCCGTCTTCCATTCATCCCCGTGCTTAATGTGAATAAGGTTATACGCCCCTCTGAGGTCAAGCTTGGTAAACCAACTAGCACTTTTCACCCTGGAAAACAGGTCAGAAATCAAGGGTGACGGATATTGATACTTCACAGTGATCTTATTCAAGAGATGATAATCAATACAAGGCCTCAATGAACCATCCTTTTTGGACACAAAGAAAAATACCGGAACCCAAGGGTGAAGAGGATGGTCTGATATGACCCTTCTCCAATGACTCCTTGATATAAGATCGCATAGCATCGTGTTCAGGTACAGACAAGTTAAAAAGGCGACCTTTAGGAAATTTACCACCAGACCTAATTCAATTGCGCAATCAGAGCTCCTGTGAGGGGGCAAGGATGCAGATTTATTTTCATACATCCGAAAAATCAGTCAAAAAGTCAGGAACATCCTGAGACTGGGGAGAGGCAGAAAAAACAGGAGAGTCAGCATTAACACATTAGCAGCCCCAACTGGTCACAGAAAAGATTTCCAATCCAAAACAGGATTATGAGACAGTAACCAAGGGACACCTAGTACAATAATGTCATGCAGATTATACAGCACCAGAAATTTGCAACTCTCCTGATGATCTGGTTCAACCCTCATTATCACCTGAGTAGAAAACTGGGGTTTATGCTCCGCCAAAAGGGTAGAATCAATGCCCAGTAGGGAATAGATTCCACAGGGGTATCATGGGAAAGCCACAACGTTTGGCAAAGTCAAAATCTATCAGGTTAATAGCTGCTCCTGAATCAACAAAAGCCTGAGCAGAAAATGTGGACAGGGAGAAAATCAGGGTAACAGTCAACGAAATTTAGTCTGAACACTACCCAAGACAACTGAGCGTGCAAAACGTCTTCCCCGCTTAGGGCAGACTGAAATAGCATGAGAGACGTCACCACAGTAGAAACATAACCCATTGCGCTTTCGAAACTCATGGTGCTGTGCCCCAGAAGTCACTCTATCACACCGCATGGGCTCAGAAGCTGGCTCACAAGGCAACACTATCTCACGCATACCTCTGCGCTCACGCAAACGTCTGTCAATTTGAATAGCCAATGACATAGAATCATTAGACCAGAGGGAGCAGGGAATCCCACCATAACGTCCTTTACATTCTCTGACAGACCCTTCCGAAAAAGGGCTGCCAAAGCATCATCATTCCACTTTGGTCAGGACTGCCCACTTTCGGAATTTCTGACAGTACAACTCAGCGTCTTCAAGACCCTGATTTAATGCCAACAAGGTTTTTTCAGCTTGATCAGTGATATTAGGTTCATCGTACAATAACCCCAGAGCCAGAAAAAATGCATCAATATCATTCAAAACAGGATCCCCAGGTGTCAGGGAAAAAGCCCAATCATGAGGATCACCACACAGGAGAGAGATGACAATTTGAACCTGCTGTGCAGCGTTCCCTGAGGACTTAGGCTTTAAGGCAAAAAACAACTTACAGTTATTTTTGAAATTCAGAAATTTAGCCCGATCCCCCAAAAACACATCTGGCATGGGAATCCTAGGTTCCACAACCGGCAACCCAGCAAGATAGGTAGCAATACTCCGAACTTCAGTGGCAAGCTGATCCACACGGCCAGACAACTGTGCAAGCTCCATTGAGAGAAAAAAAATCCTCCTCAGCACCCAGAGAAAAGAGGGAAAAAAATGCAACAAACAGGGAAAAAAAAAAAAAAAAATCTCTGACAACTCTGACAATTTTTTTTTTCCACACTATTTTTCCCTTCTGTGAGTACCATATAATTTTCAGTTTGGGCCGGTGATACTGTTATGTTTTGGTAGCTGAGGAGAATAAGCAGAAACGACAATACACCAGAGAGGCTGGAACCTATTGGATTGCAGTAACCTGAACTAACTACACAACTAGAGGTAGCCGTAGAGCGTTCCTACGTTGATCCTAGATGCCTCGTCACAGCCTGAGAGATAACTACACCTAAAGGCAGAAAGATGAAAGCTATCTGCCCCGGAGCAGATCCCCAAAGAAAATAGGAAGCCCCCAAACATGTAATGGCAGTTAGACAACAAGAAGCACGGACACAGACAGAAAATAAAATGAGCAAACGCTGGGGCCCAATCTGACTAGACAGAAAAGTACAGGAAAGGATACTTACTGCAATCCAAAAAAAACCCTAAAAAATACCAACTCTACTGATTGCAAAAACACCTGAGATCACACAACCTCTACCACCTAAATCAGTTCTCTGGTGTAACAAAACTAAGCCGCAGCCACTGAAAAAACAGGAAAAAGCAAATGAACAAACAACAGTGGCTTCAGATAAACTGAGAGGAGCACATGCCCCCGGAGGGGACCTGGCTGACCTCCACAGAAGTGCAGGGAACAATGCAAAAAGCAAGCACAAAAATAAAAGCAGAAAATATCTTATCTGATAGCTGAAGATGCAGGCAAGACTCAGCAAGCTTCCAAATGAACCAGGAATCACAATTGAGACAAGAACAATTGATCACCGGCAACCACCATGGGAGGGAACCTCCCTTATATCAGACCAGTCCGTGATCCCAGATTGCCATTCCTCGCTGAAAGGTTCAGTACTGTCTGTAACCACCAGAGGGAGCCTCTGCTCAGAAACCATCTCTAGCACATTCATAACAATAGCCTGTAATATTATTCTTTTCAAGAAAGGCATCCAGGCCCTTCTTAAATTTCAGTAAGGAATCACTCATTACAACATTATATGGCAGAGAGTTCCATAGTCTCACTGCTCTTACAGTAAAGAATCTGCGTCTGTGATTATGACTAAACCTTCTTTCCTCCAGACGTAGAGGATGCCCCTTGTCCCCGACACAGGTCTAAAGGTACTGCCACACTAAACGCTCCCGCTAACGATCACGATAACGATGCATACTAATGCGATCGTTTTTGTGATCATTTTAATATCGCTAGTAGCTGCCAAACTTAACGATCTCGTTAACGACGCATAAGCGGTTAGCGATTTCGTTAACGACTTTGGCGGTCATTGCGATGTAAAAAACAGCGCACATCGTTCAAAAAATTTGCCAGACACAGCGATATAGCGCTCACCAGTGGGACGCCAACGATCAAAATACGGTCCAGAACTCTAGTGAGCGATCAGCGAGATCACAGCAGGGGCCACGTCATTGCTACATGCCACACACAACAACGTCACTAACGAGATCGCTAAATAGTGACGTTTTTTAGCGATCTCGTTAGCGTTCTTGTTTAGTGTGGCATACCCTTAAGAGTAAAAAGATCATTAGAAAGGTCTTTGTACTGTCCCCTCATATATTTATACATTGTAATAAAATCACCCCTAAGCTTTTGTTTTTCCAAACTAAATAACCCCAAGTGTAATAACCTGTCTTGGTATTGCTGACTCCCAGTTCTCTAATAACCTTGGTCACTCTTCTCTGCACCCGCTCCAGTTCAGATATGTCTTTCTTATACTTTGGAGACCAGAACTGTACACAGTATTCTAAGTGTGGTCATACCAGTGACTTGTATAGAGGTAAAATTATGTTCTCCTCATGAGCATCTATGCCTCTTTTAATGCATCCCATTATTTTATTTGCCTTTGCAGCAGCTGCCTGACACTGGCCACTAAATGTGAGTTTGTCATCCACCCATACACCCAGGTCTTTTTCAGTGACAGTTTTGCCCAGTGTTTTACAAATCAGCACATAATTATACATCATGTTTGTTCTACCCAAGTGCATGACCTTACATTTATCCCCATTAAAGCTCATTTGCCATTTATCAGCCCAAGCTTCTAGTTTACATAAATCCTCTTGTAATATAAAAATGTCCTCCTCTATATTGATTACCCTGCAGAGTTTAATGTCAACTGCAAATATTGAAATACTTCTCTGTATGCCCCCTACAAGGTCATTAATAAATATGTTAAAGAGAAGCGGCCCCAATACTGACCCCTGTGGTACCCTGCTGCTAACTGTGACACAGTCCGAGTGTGCACCATTAATAACCACCCTTTGTTTCCTATCCCTGAGCCAGTTCTTAACACACACATATTTTCCCCTATCCCCATTGTTCTCATTTAATGTATCAACCTTTTGTGTGGCACCGTATCAAAAGCTTTTGAGAAGTCCATGTACACCATGTCCACTGCGTTCCCTTGGTCCAGTCGGTAACTTACCCCTTCATAAAAGCTTATCAGATTAGTCTGACAAGAACGGTCCCTCGTAAACCCATGTTGATATTGGGTAATGAGGTTATTCAGCCTCAGATACTCCAATATAGTATCCCTTAACCCCTTCCCGACCTCCAACATACTAGTACTGTTCTGCGGGAGGTGCATTTCTGCGCAGAGCAGTACTAGTATGGCAACGCCATTTTCCGGTCACTGCGCAGCATCGCACGGTGACCGGGTTCTGATGGCTGCTGTCCCTGACAGCAGACCATCTCTGCACTTAGCACCGGGGGGTTGCACCGCCCCTCACATCGGCGATCACTCTGATTGGCTGTTAAAAGTGAAACAGCCAATCAGAGCGATCGCCGATGAAATATGGTAAAATATTACAATCCAGCCATGGCCGATGCTGCAATAGCATCTGCCATGGCTGGAGACCCAGATCCAACCCCCCACACAGAGTGACGGCCGCGATCGTCCCCCCGCCACCGATTGATGGCAGCGGTCGGTCGCCGCCGTCACTATCTGCTCCCCTCCTCCTTGCCTCCGCTCCCCCCACCTTCCGATCCCCCCCATCACCTCCCCCGGTCCTCCGATGTCCCTGGGTCATCCGAGCATCCGTCCGGGATTCTTCATGGGCGCCGCCATCTTGGAAAATGGCGGGTGCATGCGCAGTGCACCCGCCGGCGGCAGATCCAATACATTTATTTTGATCACTGTGATAAACTCTCACAGTGATCAAAAATAAAAAAAGTAAATAAACTCCCTCTTTATCATCCCCATAGGTAGGGACAAGTAAAAAAATAAAGAAAACATGTATTTTTTATTTTTCTATAAGGGTTAGAATTAGGGTTAGGGTTAGCATTAGTGTTACGGTTAGAATTAGTGTTAGGGTTGGAATTAGTGTTAGGGTTATAATTAGGGTTAGGGTTGGAATTAGGGTTAGGGTCGGAATTAGGGTTAGGATTAGGCTTGTGGTTAGGGTGAGAGTTGGGATTAGGTTATATGGGTGTGTTGGGGTAAGGGTTGGAGTTAGAATTGAGGGGTTACCACTATTTAGGCACATCAGGGGGTCTCCAAATGTGTCATGGTGCCACCATTGATTCCAGCCAAATTTTGCATTCAAAAAGTCAAACAGTGCTCCTGTTAGGATTTGAACCTGTGAACCATGGCTTGCTAGTCTGTTCCTTTGCTGTGGAGCTATTCGGAACTTGAATAACTTCAGTCTGAAACCATATGAACTTCGTCTGGGATAGAGATCATCACCTGCCCTGCTGATTGTTCCCGCCCTGATTGAGACTGATTGGATAGAGATCATCACCTGCCCTGTTGATTGTTCTCGCCCTGATTAAGACTGATTGGACCTGCTATATATACCTGGCCCTGTGCAGCTTCCTGTTGCTGAGTATATTGTGGTGCTCAGTCTAACTGAGTGAAACATTATCTGAGCTCCTGATCTGGAAGGTGTTCTGCTGGCGCCTTCCTGTCTCTTGTGGAAACCCTGCTGTTCCTACCTCGAAATTCTATCACCTAAACGGACTTGGTGCTTGTGTGTGATCTCGGCCGGCCCGTGCTCGGGCGGGCTCCGGCATCTGCAAACATAGTGAACCACCACCGCCATATACTGCACTTCCAAAGTCTTTCCACGGTCCGGTCATCTGCACACTTCTGCTCCGGCCACTGACCTCCAGTCCAGTATCGCCAGTAACGTGACAGCTCCCTTTATTCCAAGCCCCGAAGTGTGCCCAAACAGTGGTTTACCCCCACATATGGTATATATACATACTCAGGAAAAATTGCACAACAACTTTGGGGGTCTAATTTCTCCTGTTACCCTTGGGAAAAAAAATTGGGGACTAAAAAATTATTTTTGTGGAAAAATGTTTTTATTTTCACAGCTCTGCGTTATATACTTCTGTGAAGAACTTAGAGATTCAAAGTGCTTACCACACATCTAGAGGAGTTCCTTGGGGGATCTAGTTCCCAAAATGGGGTTTCTTGGGGGGTTTCTACTGTTTAGTCACTTCATGGGCTCTGCAAACGTAACATGACGCCTGCAGACCATTCCATTAATTCGGCATTTCAAAACGTCACTACCTCCCTTCCGAACCCCGACGTGTGCTTAAACAGTGGTTCCCCCCCACATATGGGATATCAGCGTACTCAAGACAAATTGGACAACAACTTTTGGGGTCTAATTTCTCCTGTTACCCTTGGGAAAATAAAAAAAATTGGGGACTAAAAGATCATGCTTGTGGAAAAATGGGTATTAGACCTACTGGTAATTCGGTTTCCAGGCGTCCATCCTGACAGCACTATGGAGGACGTCCTCCTCCTCGTTGCAGGGACAGGAAAAAGCACACGAGAGATTAAAAGGTCCCACTCCACCCCCTTTTACTCAGTGATTTGACAAGTACCACACCATGGATGAAATGCAAGTGATAATTATTTTATTTACTTAACATATTACATCATATGAAATAGCATACTTCAGGGGGGGAACTAACAGTGCTGTCAGGATGGACTCCTGGAAACCGAATTACCGGTAGGTCTAATACCCATTTTCCAGGACGTCCCCCTGACAGCACTATGGAGAGTACCAAATAAAACCTCCATAGGGTGGTACTACGGCCTGTAATACTTTCCTTCCATAAGCCATCTGCTGCCCTGACAGCACATCTAGTTTATAATGTTTGCAAAAGTGTTGACACTGGCCCATGAGGCGGCCTTACATATCTGTTCTAAGGACGCTCCTGCTCGCTCAGCCCATGATGCTGACAGGGCTCTAGTAGAATGGGCTTTTACCTTTATAGGACAATCTACCCCTACTACAGAGTAGGCTTTTGTAATCATAGTAGTAATCTATCTTGCAATGTATGCTTTAGAAGCTTTCTTGCCCCTGTTCTTACCCCCAAATAAGATAAATAGATTAGGGTCCTGTCTCCAGTCCCGAGTGGCTTCTAGACAGTCAATTACTGCCTTTCTAACATCTAAAGAGTGTAAGGCCTGTTCTTTTGTGTTTGCAGGATTTTCACAAAAGGATGGGAGTACTATCTCCTGATTGTGATTTTGAACCGAAGCCACTTTTGGCATAAAGGCAGGATCCAGCCTTAGCACTATGTGATCCTTTCTGATCTGCAGCTACGGGTCTCTAATAGACAAGGCTTGCATCTACCCTATCCTCTTCGCTGTAGTAATGGCTACCATAAAAGCTGTTTTCATAGTGAGGACTGAAATAGGCATATCCCTCTCTGGTGTATAAGGACTTTTACAAAGGACCGACAGTACTAGATTTAAGTCCCAGGGAGGGGAGACCTGTCTTATGGTGGGGCGTAACCTTTGGATTGCTCTCACAAATCTAATTACCCAGGGGTGAGAAGCTAAAGAATAGTCCATATACGTACTTAAAGCTGAAATCTGCACTTTAAGAGTGCTAGGCCTGAGACCCATATTAAAGCCTGCCTGCAGAAAATCCAAAACTCGAGGGACGTCCGGGACTCCAGCTAGGACATTGGACCTGCCACCTTCCAGACAGAACCTTTTCCAGATTTTGTAATAAAGCGCTGATGTTATGGGTTTTCTGCTAGCCTGGATTGTTGTTATAACTTGATCCGACAGACCCGTTCCTTCAGAATGTCCCGTTCAGGATCCAAGCTGACAGATGTAGTTTTTCTGGATCCTGATGTAGCACTGGACCCTGATGGACAATGTCCCTCCATCAGGGAAGCTTGATTGGGTTTTCTCTGGTCATGGATCCTAAGAGCGGGAACCAACTTCTCCTCGGCCAGAATGGAACAATTATCAGCACTCTCACTCTGTCTTCCTGAATCTTCCTCAATACTGCTGGAATCAGAGCTAATGGTGGAAACGCGTAACTCAGAGGTTCTTGCCATTTTTGACTCAAAGCATCGACCGCTTCTGGCCTGTCGGCTGGATTTAGTGAATAAAATCTGGGCAACTTTGAGTTTTCTTGTGGTGAACAGATCTATCTGGAGGGTTCCCCAGCGACGGCAAAGTAAATGGAAGATTTCCTGATTTAACTCCCATTCGGTCGGATAGATTTCCTGCCTGCTGAGATAGTCCGCTACCAAATTCTGTGAACCCTCCAGGTGCACCGTGGTAATTGAAAGGACAGTCTGTTCAGCCTACAAAAATATTTTGGAGCCCCCCTGGTGTCTCAGAAATGCTACCGCTGTCACGTTGTCTGACAGAACTCTGATGTGCCGCTTTTTCAGCCGCGCTTGATTTCTTCTTAAAGCTTCCCAAACTGCGTATAACTCCCGGTAATTCGAAGATTTCTTCCTGATGTTCTCGGGTCACTTGCCCTGGAAAATTCTTCCCTTTAAATGGGCTCCCCATCCCATGCACTGGCATCCGTTGTTATCACTATGTATGGAGATGGAACCCATAGAACTCCTATTCTTAGGTTTTCGTATTGAGTCCACCATTTTAAAGATCTTCTCACCCTTGCTGAGAGCTGGATCTTTCTGTCCAGGGACAACTGTCGACGATCCCATAACGCCAAGACTTCCTTCTGTAACGGTCTTGAATGAGCCTGTGCCCACCTGACGCATGTGATACAAGACGTCATTACTCCTAGGACTTGCATGGCTGCTCTTATGGTAATTCGACCTTTTAGTAACTCTGCAATCTTTCTTCTCAATGACCTTTGCTTGTCCTCTGGCAAGAAGGCTGTTCTGCATCTGGAGTCTAAGAGTACTCCTAGAAATATTCTTCGAGATCTGGGTGCTAGATGTGATTTTTTCCGATCACCCAACCGAGAGACTCCAGCACCATCACGGTCCATTCTGTATGAAGGGTTAATATTTCTGCCATTCGGGCCACTAACAGAAAATCGTCCAGATAGGGCACGATCGTTACTCCTCGATTTCTTAGATAGGCCACGATTTCTGATAAGAGTTTCGTAAAAATCCTGGGGGCTGACGCTAGCCCAAACGGAAGACCCTGAAACTGGAAGTGGCAGGTACAGTCCGGTAGACTTACAGCGAATCTCAGAAGTTCCTGCGTGATTGGATGAATCGGAACCTGATAATATGCATTTTTCGAGGGTACACATTACAGAATCCCTGTCTATTAAAGGAATTGTTGACCTTATCGATTCCATTCTGAACCTCTTGAACCGAACATATACGTTCAATGGTTTGAGGTTCAGAATTGTACGGGATTCGCCTGAGGGTTTCATTATGGAAAATAGAGAAGAATAGTGACCGGTTTCTTCCTGTGATCGGGGAACTGGTACTATAACCTCTGACTTGATTAATTCCTGAAGATCCCGCAACATTCCTGAATTTACTGGAATGACAGTGGGAGCTATATATCTGTGGGGCGGAGAGGAAACTAATTTTATCCTGTAGCCCTCTTTTATCGTCTGTAAAATCCATTCATTCTTGGTGACCTGCTTCCAATTCTCTGCCGAGAAACGAAGTCTGCCCCCAATGCGCCTGGCGTCATTGTCTCCTGGATCTAGAAGTGGATCCGTACAAACCACTTTTACCTCCTCTACTCTGACTGTAGGAACCTCTATATGTTCCTCTGCTGGGTTTTCCTGTATCTTTAAAGACAGGTTGTCTACGGGGAGGTGCTTCCCTCCGAAAGGACAGAAACCTCTTAGGTTTCTCCTCCCGGAAAACCTTTCTTACTATCTGATGATTCCAAGATGTCATCCAAAGCCTGGCCAAATACTCTCGACCCTGAAAATGGAATAGCACACAACTTATTCTTAGATGCATTTTCCCCCGACCAAGATTTTAACCATATCGCCCTGCGTACCGCATTAGACAGGAAGCTATTCTGAGCCGAAAACCTGACTGATTCAGCCGAGGTATCTGCAAGGAAGGCAGTGGCGGATTTAATAAAGGGTAATGATTCTAGAATTTCTGCTCTAGGGGTCTTGTTGGCTAACTGCTCCTCCAACTGACCCATCCATAAGAACATGGACCTAGCCACTGAAGTGACCGCTATATTTGTTCTTATTAAAGCTGCGGACGCTTCGCAGGACCGCTCCAAGAGAATGTCCGCTTTACGGTCCATGGGGTCTCTGAGGCTTGATGAATCTTCAAACGGTATAGATGTCTTCTTCGCCACCTTTGCCACAGGAACATAGATTCTAGGAATTTCTTCCCACATCTTAGTGTCCTCTGGATCAAACGGCAATCGATTCTTAAGATCCCTGGACATCACCAATCTTCGTTTCACCTCTTTCCATTCATTCTGAATCATGACACGTATATGGTCACTCACTGGAAACACCATAATAATCTTTAAAAATAATCTTTAATAATAATCTTTATTTATATATTCCGCAGCGCTTTACAGTTTAACAGTTTCAATACACAAGTCATAAGTAACAACATTAACAATACAATAATTAAAGCAAAATAAGACGACCCTGCTCGTGAGAGCTTACAATCTACAATGAGGTGGCGGAGATACAAAGTACAGGTGTGTATATACAAGGGGAGCTGCACGGAAACTACAACCTTTACTACAAAAAGATGCCCGATTACAATCCATATTTCCAGACCCCCCACTACTATGTTTTAGGCAGCCCCCAAATCTAAGAAGCATCATTGTCAGAAGCTCCCTGTCCTCCCCAACAGCTGCAGGAACCTTTCCTTGCAGACAAAAGAAATGCAAGACCTGTACATCTATAATGACCACGGACAGGATAAAGATCCCAACTCCCATCAGGACTACAAGATACCAGGTACTTTCAGCTGCATCACATCTAATGTGGTGTACCTAATTATATGTACTAAATGTCCAACTGGGGGTCTGTATGTGGGGGAGACGGGCAAAAACTGAGAACAAGGATGAATTCTCATCGCCACACGATAAGAGAAAAAAGAATGGATTTACCTGTGGCCAAACACTTTTGTATGCCCGGTCATAGCATGACAGATATGGAATTACTTGTATTAAAATCTAACTTCAAATCTGAGAAGGATAGAAAAGTCTGGGAATATAAACTTATGATGACCTTTGACACTCTTAGTGCTGGGATGAATATATCCCAGAGTTTTATGTCGTTCTACAACAATTAAGGAATCTGCCTCCCTGACCTTTTAGGGTCATCACAACACAATACCAGACCCCAATCAGAGGGTAATAAAACCTTCACTCCTTATCTATGAACTAGTCATATTTATGTTAATCCCTCTGCCATAATGACAGTTCTGCTTCATGTCACTTGTCCTACCTATTGCATTTTTTCTGTGCTATTTTGTGTATAAATATGTGATTCTTCAGATGTTGTATTAGTCTATGCCTGATGAAGAGACCTGAGTAGTCTCGAAAGCTTGCAATTTGTTACCATCTTTTCAGTTAGCCATTAAAAGGTATCAACCACTGAGGACTCTCAAGTCTAAATATTTTTCTATCTACTGGCTAACACGGTACGAAGATACACATCTTTCCTATATCAAAATGGAGGATACCAGAATGTACCGCATCTTTATGGAACTGAAACCACTTCTGAAGAAATGTGCACAAATGGACAGCGACATTTTTTTCTTATCTAAATGCAAAAAGGAGAATCTAATTCCCAAAGGACTCTGGATTACAAACCCAATTCTTCACACCTACAATACCCATTATGCACAAAACCTTTGTCACAGGACTTCTGAAAGACTAAGGAACCATCTTTTGCATGTCTGCTACAGCATAAGGAGTAAAGTCCAAGGACAATTGGAAACTCTGAGGAAAACACTTACAGAAAGCACAGAGCAAAAATTACAACAATACTACAACAAACTACGGACCTTTCTGATTCAAAACAAGGAAAAGAAACTACACAGATTGCGCCTCCATTCCGGACTCTATACAAACAGATACAAAACAAAACCAAAACCTGACAACTCTGACAACCACTCCATTCCAGACACAAAAGCATCTAACTGTGTCATCAATCTCTCAGATTACAAACCCAGCAAAGTGGAGCTTGCCGTGCTTTCTAGAGGACTCTCATTTTGTCCTACTAAGGCCCTGGATAAAACCGAACTCTGCAGTGATATGGAACATTTTTTCAGGAGACTGCGCCTGAGGGAATACTTCAATGATACAGAAGGTTCAGATAACACTCGGACTGAAGGAAGAGGGATCCCAATAACCAAGAAGAGGTCAGACTGGACACCTCCACCTGGACGTAACCCTCATTTGGATAAATATATAGACTCATTCAGACATTTGATAAAATCCACCATCATAGCCACCAACAAGGGGACAAGCCTCCACAACAGTGCCCAGGAGAGAAAAAGGGCCCTACAGTCTTAAAACCAACAAAGAAACATCATTAAACCTGCTGACAAGGAGGTGCAATATCATGATGAACCATTTAGACTATATGAAGGAAGCAAACAGACAACTTACGGACACAAAGCTACTACAGAAAACTGGAGTCGGACCCTACACAGGACTATTACAAGGAACTAAGCAAGTTGGTATCTTGTCTGTCTGACAAATCCATAAGAGCGATGACCTGATACCCGAAAGTCCCAAAAACAGGGACATTCTACATGCTTCCCAAAATCCACAAAGCCGGAAATCCAGGGAGGCCGATTATTTCATGTTGGGGCAACCCTTATGAGCAAGTATCTGGATGGGTAGAGGGTGTCTTAAACCCCTGGTAAAGGATACAAACCCCCTACATTCAGGACCAACTGACCTACTGAATAAACTAGCAGCAATAGGTTTTCTACCAGAAGGAACCTTCCCGGCCACCATGGATGTGGAATCTTTGTACTTAATATCCCACACCAGGATGGATTAATTTCCCGCAAAGTCTTCATGGGAAACACCGGGAATGATGCTGATTCTGTGGTGAAACTCACAAAATTCATCCTCACCCACAATTACTTCGAAAATTTTACAACAAGATCTATCTTCAGGAGACTGGCACAGCTATGGGAAGTAAAATGGCTCCCCAGTATGCAAATCTTTTCATGGCCAAGCTTTTAAAGCGAAATTTTTGTCCTCCTGCCCCCTCAGGCCTCGGGCCTACTAGTACTTGATGACATTTTAATCATCTGGACGGGTTGGA
>JARQOD010000010.1:114334111-114437286 GCA_033576555.1 Oophaga sylvatica | reverse complement strand
AGATCCCCAAAGAACAGAGGAAGCCCCCAAACATGTAATGGCGGTTAGACAAGATGAAATACAGACACAGACAGAAAATAGTATGAGCAAACGCTGGGGCCCAATCTTCCTAGAAAGAAAAGGATATGAAGGACACTTACTGCTATCCAAAAAACCCTAAAAAAAATACCAACTCTACTAATTGCAAAAACACCTGAGATCACACGACCTCTACCACCTAAATTAGTTCTCTGGTGTAACAAAACTAAGCCGCAGCCACTGAAAAAAATGGAAAAGGCAAATGAACAAAAAACAGTGGCTCAGATAAACTGAGAGGAGCACAAGCCCCCGGAAGGGACCTGGCTGACCTCCACAGAAGTGCAGGGAAAAATGCAAAAAGCAAGCACAAAAATAAAAGCAGAAAATATCTTATCTGATAGCAGAAGATGCAGGCAAGACTCAGCAAGCTTCCAAATGAACCAGGAACCAAAGTTGAGACAAGAACAATAGATCACCGGCAACCTTGATGGGAGGGAACCTCCCTTATATAAGACCAGTCTGTAACTCCTGATTGCCAATCTTCACAATCTTCATTGAATGGTTCAGTACTGTTTGTAACCACCAGAGGGAGCTTCTGCTCAGAATTCATTTCTAACACATTCACAACACAGTGCATTCTCTCTCAAAATCTGGAACACAGTCCGAACATGTTTCACATGAGAGTCCCAGTCATTGGAAAATATCAAGATATCATCCAAATAAACAATCAGAAATTTATCCACAAAATCCCTGAAAATATCATTCATGAAGGATTGGAAGACGGAAGGAGCCCAAAGAGCATCAACATGTACTCAAAATGCCCCTCTGGGGTATTAAACGCCGTCTTCCATTCATCCCCGAGCTTAATGCGAATAAGGTTATACGCCCCCCTGAGGTCAAGCTTGGTAAACCAACTAGCACTTTTCACTCTGGAAAACAGGTCAGAAATCAAGGGTAACGGATATTGATATTTCACAGTGATCTTATTCAGGAGGCGATAATCAATACACGGCCTCAATGAACCATCCCTTTTGGCCACAAAGAAAAAACCGGAGCCCAAGGGTGAAGAGGATGGTCTGATATGACCCTTCTCCAATGATTCCTTGATATAAGATCGCATGGCATCGTGTTCAGGTACAGATAAGTTAAAAAGGCGACCCTTAGGAAATTTACCACCAGGCACTAACTCAATAGCGCAATCATAGTTTCTGTGAGGAGGTAAGGACACAGAATTACTTTCACTTAACACATCAGAAAAATCAGTCGAAAAGTCAGGAACATCCTGAGACTGGCAAGAGGCAGAAAAAACAGAAGTGCCAGCATTAACACATTGGCAGCCCCAACTGGTCACAGACACAGATTTCCAATCCAAAACAGGATTATGATTCTGCAACCAAGGGCAACCCAGAACAATAATGTCATGCAGATTATGCAACACCAGAAATTTGCAACTCTCCTGATGATCTGGTTCAACCCTCATTATCACCCGAGTAGAAAATTGGGGTTTATTCTCCGCCAAAGGGGTAGAATCAATGCCCAATAGGGGAATAGACTTCCGCAGGGGTATCATGGGAAAGCTACAACGTTTGGCAAAGTCAAAATCCATCAGGTTAATAGCTGCTCCTGAATCAACAAAAGCCTGAGCCGAAAATGTGGACTGGAGCAAATCAGGGTAACAGTCAACAGAAATTTAGTCTGAACACTACTCAAGACAACGTCTTCCCCGCTTAGGGCAGATGGAAATAGCATGAGAGGCATCACCACAGTAGAAACATAACCCATTGCGCTTTCGAAATTCATGACGCTGTGCCCCAGAAGTCACTCCATCACACTGCATGAGCTCAGGAGCTGGCCCACAAGGCAACACCATCTCACGCATACCTCTGAGCTCACGCAAACGTCTGTCAATTTGAATAGCCAAAGACATAGAATCATTGAGACCAGAGGGTACAGGGAATCCCACCATAACGTCCTTTACATTCTCTGACAGACCCTTCCAAAAAAGGGCTGCCAAAGCATCATCATTCCATTTGGTCAGGACTGCCCACTTTCGAAATTTCTGACAGTACAGTTCAGCGGCTTCACAGCCTTGACTTAATGCCAACAAGGTCTTCTCAGCCTGATCAGTGACATTAGGTTCATCGTACAACAACCCCAGAGCCTGAAAAAATATGTCAACATCATTCAAAACAGGATCCCCAGGTGTCAGGGAAAAAGCCCAATCCTGAGGGTCGCCGCGCAGGAGAGAGATGACAATTTGAACCTGCTGTGCTGCGTTCCCTGAGGACTTAGGCTTCAAGGCAAAAAGAACTTACAGTTATTTTTGAAATTCAGAAATTTAGCCCGATCCCCAAAAACAATCTGGCATGGGAATCCTAGGTTCCACAACCGGCAACCTAGCAAGATAGGAAGCAAATGTCATGATCCGTTCCAGGGTTTAGTCCTGTCTGCCCTTGGTCCGGGCGGATCATGTCAAGGGTAGTGTTGAGCGATACGATACTGCAAATATCGGGTATCGGCCGATATTAGCTGTATCGGGCTTTCGATTCCGAGTACCGATATTTTCGTCATATCGGATACCGGAATCGGATTTGTCACTGTCACTGTGAGTGTCCGTCGGTCGGGTCTGTCAGGAGTCAGCGGCACTTACCAGGCAGAAGATCTCCGGCGGTCACGTCCTGGACTGCTTGATGGCCGCCATTATCTTCTCCCTGGCGGTCACATGCAGTTTTTCGCGATAACTGCAGTGACTGCAGGGTAATCCCGGCCGTAAACCAGTCCGATGACGTCACCGCCGGGGAAGCAGGTAATCAGATGTGCTGCGCCGGGATGACAGGCTCTGCCTGTCATTCTGATGTAGCAGAGCTGGATCGTCGTGGGACACTCGTTACTATGGACTGCGTCGGACAGGTGGTATACTGCTGTTTTTTTTTTCTTTTTTTTACAGGAGATCGATGGCATCGCAGGATGAGACTGTAATAAAAGTAATGAAAACTGTTTTTTTTTTTATTAAATTAAAAAACTTTTTTATGAACATTCACCGTCCGGGTACATCAACAATTTAACTATTTACATACAGGGACCCTGTCCGGATTATTTATAATTCTTTGGCAGGGGTGTTCCAGGTACCACCTGGTACTCTTCTGATGCTTGCCAAACATCCGAGACACCAAGGACCACCAGGACCTGATGACGTCGTGTGGCCTGTACAGTCAAGTCGTGACCCGCTATCTGTGTCTGTGTGGCCACCTCTTTCATCTCCCTCCGGGTCTGGAGCCCTATGTCCCGGACTGAACGAACCCAGGGGGCCTAACAGGCGCCGGGTACGGGCCAGCTATAGTTATCATGTCCATAGCTGGGGCTGCTGAGGAGACCACTGAGGGAGGCTGGGGAGATTTACGGCGTGGGGTGGGCACTTGTGCAGAGGCCTGGATGTGGGAGGCTGAAGGCTCCGAGGGTCTCACAGGTTCCTGATACTCTGGGGAGTAGGGGTCGCACCTGGTAACATTTAGGGCGTACCATCCATTGTAACCCCAGTGTCGGGTGTAAGTCACCAAGTCTCCTGGCAACAGGTCCCTCCCCGGGTGTCCTTCTGGGAGGTGAGTCTCGACGTCCCGCCGGGTCACAAAAACTTCTAAATAAAGTCCAGGCTCCTGGATGAAGCCCCAACCAGCTTTCAATTTAAAGCTCCGTACTGCACCCTTACGCCACGGCTCCCTCAGGGTTCCTTTATCTTTTCTCATCCGGTCCTTATCTGCCCGGTCCTTCTCCAGGTTACGTTGCCGAAGCTTTTGGGATTCTCGCTCCTCCCTTTGTCGCTCTGCTTCCCGCTCCCAACGTCTCCACTCTTCCTCCTGACGCCGGTTGTAATTCTCCTCCACCAGCATCTCCATGTCTCCAAAATCAAACTGCAGCTTAGGATGTCCGGTTTGCGGCAGCTCTCCTGGCGCCCCCTAGTCCTGGCGGCGCTCACCTGCGGAGGAAGCAGCCGGCTCTGGAACAGATGACAGTCGGGGCTCCGGTACAGACTTGTAGACCTCTGGTGCCTGCGCGGCCTCCTCCATGAGGACGGGTGTCGCTTCTTCTGTCTCAGCGACGGGGGCAGACAGCGGGATCTGGAGTGCTGCCGGTGCTGCGTTTTTTGCAGGAACGGGTGCCTCCACTGCGACAACGTCAACCGGATCACATTGCAAGGGCTGGGATGCCCGCACGGACTCCTCTACTAGAACGGGTGCCTCACCTTCCGGTACAGACACTTCAGGTAAGAGGGATTGGCGCCGCTCCAAGTTTAGTTTTAGGGCACGCCAGCTGGCTTCCATCCTGGCGACCTCCTCCCGGTGCCGGGCCAGGCCTCTTAGGGTATCCCCTGCTTCTTGCAGCGTAGGAGGGTTTCCAGGCCGGGTGCCCAACGGTGGTTCCGTGGCGATCGGGTCGCTTCCGTGGGGGGAGAGCTGTGACTGCTCCATCCCTTCACACTTCTGCTCGTGTCCATTAGCCATCTCTGCCAAGTCACATGTGTCATTAGCATCTGGAGAGGGCCCCTCTTTTGTAGGGAGGCGGGACCTTCATGTTAGTTTCCGCACACTGAGGAGGATGAGGAGGCGGAACTGAAGAGCTGTGGGGCACAATCTTACATTGCAGTACCATTTAGAGTGGTCGGCCATCGTTTTCGCGCCACTGAGTGAGTGTACACCCACGAAGAGCACGTCCTTCTTCTTCACCAGTGCCTCGTCGTGACGCAGATATGGCGGAAAAATGGCAAATACATTCTCTGATGATTAGCAATTCTCAAGCACAAAACCAGTTCAATTCAGGCACACAGGACTCGCTTATTGCGAGCTACAGAATCCTGTTCGTGACGCCCAAGTTGAGTCGCACAGAGCCAGAGGTTTTGGGGGTACTCGGCACCGAGCCCGTCGACTTCTATGGGGTATGTCACGGCTTTACCCGGCAATTGAATCAGAGTCTATTTTACTATGTAGAAGTGTATAAACTATAAATATATGTATATATATATATATGTCACAATGACATGTATATATATATATATATATGTATTCTATGTGTGTATATTTTGTGTTTACAACGAAAGAAAGGGTTTTTTTTGTTGCGATATTTTGTTCCCATAGACTTACATGGGACTTCCGGAATCGGAATCGGATATCGACGATATTTAGTGATATCGGCGATACCATTCCGATACGATATTTTTAGATATCGAGCAGTATCGCTCAACACTAGTCAAGGGTTAACTTTGCTCTGCCTCATTCTGGGTTCAGGTTGGCTATTTAGCTCTCACACATCCTGCTAGCAGTGTGAGCTATACTGCTACCTTCGGCTTGTGAACCTGACTGGTAACCCTTGATTTGTCCTGCTGTTATCCCTGACTTGTCCCGTGTCTGTTGTTCCCCTCTGTCTGCTCTGTTCCCTACATTTCCTGTTTGTCTGTTTGATTCTCTGTTTTTTGACTTGGCCTGTATTCGGACTTGCTTCTGCTTTCTGTCTTTGTCTTATCTGCTTCTGACCGTTGCTGACCTCCTGGCTTTCTCCTGACCACGTATATTGCTTATTCCTTTTGTCCTGCTGCCTCCGTACGGTTTTGACTTGGCTTGCCTGACCACGCTCCTGCCACTTGGTGGCGCCTGTGTTGCTGCTCTGTAGAGGGCTTGCTGAGACCTGTGATACTTCAGATGACTGATTATTCCTGACTCAGTTTTGGACGTTTTTGCTGCCACCTGGTGGTGGTTTTGGCTGCTGCAGTGCAGGCCTACTCTGGTAGTGTGTAATCCCTTCTCCCCTCTGTAACCTACAGGTGGAGCACACACCAGCCTGCATTACAGCTGCGTGACAGCAATACTCCGAACCTCAGTGGCAAACTGATCCATACGGCCAGACAACTGTGCAAACTCCACTGAGAGAAAAAAAAATCCTCCTCAGCACCCAGAGAGAAAGAGGGAAAAAATGCAACAAACAGAAAAAAAAATCTCTGACAACTCTGACAACTTTTTTTCTTTCCACACTATTTTTCCCTTCTGTGAGTACCATATAATTTTAGTTTTGGGCTGGTGATACTGTTACTGTTATGTTTAGGTAGCTGAGGAGAAAAAGCAAAAACGGTAATACACCAGAGAGGCTGGAACCTATTGGATTGCAGTAACCTGAACTAACCACACAACTAGAGGTAGCCGTGGAGCGTTCCTACGTTGATCCTAGACGCCTCGTCACAGCCTGAGAGATAACTACACCTAAAGGCAGAAAGATGAAAGCTATCTGCCCCAGAGCAGATCCCCAAAGAAAATAGGAAGCCCCCAAACATGTAATGGCGGTTAGACAAGAAGATAGCAAGGACACAGTCAGAAAATAGAATGAGCAAACGTTGGAGCCCAATCTTTCTAGACAGAAAAGTACAGGAAAGAATTCTGACTGCAATCCAACAAAAACCCTAAAAAATACCAGCACTTCTGATTGCCAAAAAATCTGAGATCACACGATCTCTACCACCTAAATCAGATCTCTGGTGTAACAAAACAAAGCCGCAGCCACTGAAAAAACAGGAAAAAGCAAATGAACAAATAACAGTGGCTACAGATAAATTGAGAGGAGCACAGGCCCCAGGAGGGGACCCGGCTGACCTCCACAAAAGTTCAGAAAACTATGCAAAAAGCAAGCACAAAAAGAAAAGCAGAAAATATCTTATCTGAAAGCAGCAGGTGCAGGCAAGACTCCAGCAAACTTCCAAATGAACCAGGAACCACAATTGAGACAAGAACAATTGATCACCGGCGACCATCAAGGGATGGAACCTCCCTTATATCAGTCCAGTCAAGTGAACCCAGATTGCCATTCCTCGCTGAAAGGTTCAGTACTGTCTGTAACCACGAGAGGGAGCCTCTGCTCAGAAACCATCTCTAGCACATTCACAACACATTTACATGGAACAACCTTCAGGTTTCAAAGATGAAAGAAATCCAAACAAGTTTGTAAACTACAGAAAAGAATATATGGTTTAAAACAAGCAGCTAAAGTGTGGAATGACAAAATCATGGAAGTACTAACAAATGAAAAATTTCAAAGAAGCAAAGCTGATCCATGCTTGTACACAAAAAGGCTGAGTAATAGATGGATTTATATACTCATATATGTAGACGACATTTTGATTTGTATTAAACAAGAAAGGAATAAAGAAAACATTCTAAAAACCCTGAAACAAAATTTTGAAATCAAAGACTTTGGAAATGTAAAACAGTACCTAGGAATACAGACAGAAAGACAAGAAGTACTGTGGTTAAGACAATTGTTGACAGAATTAGGACAATCACACTTGGAACCAACAAAACTAAAAGAGGATCAAGGAGTCTTGAAGTTGGAGTATTGCTCTATTGAAGAAATGACAGCAGACATTTTCATGAAGGCATTGAATGCTGATAAACATCAGAGACTAGTGTTGAGCGATACTGCTCGATATCTAAAAATATCGGATCGGAATGGTATCGCCGATATCACTAAATATCGTCGATATCCGATTCCGATACCGGAAGTCCCATGTAAGTCTATGGGAACAAAATATCGCAACTAAAAAAACACTTTCTTTCATTGTAAACACAAAATATACACACATAGAATATATATATTATATATATATATATATACATGTCATTGTGACATATATATATATACATATATTTATAGTTTATACACTTCTACATAGTAAAATAGACTCTGATTCAATTGCCGGGTAAAGCCGTGACATACCCCATAGAAGTCGACGGGCTCGGTGCCGAGTACCCCCAAAACCTCTGGCTCTGTGCGACTCAACTTGGGCGTCACGAACAGGATTCTGTAGCTCGCTATAAGCGAGTCCTGTGTGCCTGAATTGAACTGGTTTTGTGCTTGAGAATTGCTAAAATCATCAGAGAATGTATTTGCCATTTTTCCGCCATATCTGCATCACGACGAGGCACTGGTGAAGAAGAAGGGCGTGCTCTTCGTGGGTGTACACTCACTCAGTGGCGCGAAAACGATGGCCGACCACTCTAAATGGTACTGCAATGTAAGATCGTGCCCCACAGCTCTTGAGTTCCGCCTCCTCATCCTCCTCAGTGTGCGGAAACTAACACGAAGGTCCCGCCTCACTACAAAAGAGGGGCCCTCTCCAGATGCTAATGACACATGTGACTTGGCAGAGATGGCTAATGGACACGAGCAGAAGTGTGAAGGGATGGAGCAGTCACAGCTCTCCCCCCACGGAAGCGACCCGATCGCCACGGAACCACCGTTGGGCACCCGGCCTGGAAACCCTCCTACGCTGCAAGAAGCGGAGGATACCCTAAGAGGCCTGGCCCGGCACCGGGAGGAGGTCGCCAGGATGGAAGCCAGCTGGTGTGCCCTAAAACTAAACTTGGAGCGGCGCCAATCCCTCTTACCTGAAGTGTCTGTACCGGAAGGTGAGGCACCCGTTCTAGTAGAGGAGTCCGTGCGGGCATCCCAGCCCTTGCAATGTGATCCGGTTGACGTTGTCGCAGTGGAGGCACCCGTTCCTGCAAAAAACGCAGCACCGGCAGCACCCCAGATCCCGCTGTCTGCCCCCGTCGCTGAGACAGAAGAAGCGACACCCGTCCTCATGGAGGAGGCCGCGCAGGCACCAGAGGTCTACCTGTCTGTACCGGAGCCCCGACTGTCATCTGTTCCAGAGCCGGCTGCTTCCTCCGCAGGTGAGCGCCGCCAGGACTGTCGGGCGCCAGGAGAGCTGCGCAACCGGACATCGTAAGCTGCAGTTTGATGGTGGAGACATGGAGATGCTGGTGGAGGAGAATTACAACCGGCGTCAGGAGGAAGAGTGTAGACGTCGGGAGAGAGAAGCCGAGCGACAAAGGGAGCAGCGCGAATCCCAGAAGCTTCGCCAACGTCACATCGAGAAGGACCGGGCAGATAAGGACCGGATGAGAAAAGATAAAGGAACCCTGAGGGAGCCGTGGCGTAAGGGTGCAGTACGGAGCTTTAAATTGAAAGCTGGTTGGGGCTTCATCCAGGAGCCTGGACTTTATTTAGAAGTTTTTGTGACCCGGCGGGACGTGGAGACTCACCTCCCAGAAGGACACCCGGGGAGGGACCTGTTGCCAGGAGACTTGGTAACTTACACCCGACACTGGGGTTACAATGGATGATATGCCCTAAATGTCACCAGGTGCGACCCCTGGTCCCCAGAGTGTCAGGAACCTGTGAGACCCTCGGAGCCTTCAGCCTCCCACATCCAGGCCTCTGCACAAGTGCCCACCCCACGCCGTAAATCTCCCCAGCCTCCCTCAGTGGTCTCCTCAGCAGCCCCAGCTATGGACATGATAATGATAGCTGGCCCGTACCCGGCGCCTGTTAGGCCCCTGGGGTTCGTTCAGTCCGGGACATAGGGCTCCAGACTCGGAGGGAGATGAAAGAGGTGGCCACACAGACACAGATAGCGGGTCACGACTTGACTGTACAGGACACACGACGTCATCAGGTCCTGGTGGTCCTTGGTGTCTCGGATGTTTGGCAAGCATCAGAAGAGTACCAGGTGGTACCTGGAACACCCCTGCCAAAGAATTATAAATAACCCGGACAGGGTCCCTGTATGTAAATAGTTAAATTGTTGATGTACCCGGACGGGTGAATGTTCATAAAAAAGTTTTTTAATTTAATAAAAAAAAACAACACAGTTTTCATTACTTTTATTACAGTCTCATCCTGCGACGCCATCGATCTCATGTAAAAAAATGAAAAAAAAAAACAGCAGTATACCACCTGTCCGACGTAGTCCATAGTAACGAGGGTCCCACGACGATCCAGCTCTGCTACATCAGAATGACATCAGAGGCAGGCAGGCAGAGCCTGTCATCCCGTCGCAGCACAGCTGATTACCTGCTTCCCCGGCGGTGACGTCATCGGACTGGTTTACGGCCGGGATTACCCTGCAGTCACTGCAGTTATCGCGAAAAACTGCATGTGACCGCCAGGGAGAAGATAATGGCGGCCATCAAGCAGTCCAGGACGTGACCGCCGGAGATCTTCTGCCAGGTAAGTGCCGCTGACTCCTGACAGACCCGACCGACGGACACTCACAGTGACAGTGACAAATCCGATTCCGGTATCCGATATGACGAAAATATCGGTACTCGGAATCGAAAGCCCAATACAGCTAATATCGGCCGATACCCGATATTTGCAGTATCGTATCGCTCAACACTATCAGAGACTAATAAAAAAGTTGGGTTTGATTGAAAAAGTCCTTATTGTTGAGAAAGGGTGTTGGCATATGCAACAGATTAGGACTTATTATAAGTAAAAGGAGGACTTTATGCTCACCTGACTGCAGATGGCGATGTTGTGTAACCTTTCCTTCTGTTTAATGTGTTGTATAAGAATTAGTCTTAATTGTAGTTTCACTTTCGTTTTGTTCCTGTTTTTCCTGATGCAATGCTAAAATGACTGTGCATTTTCCTTTTTACCTCATGTTGTCAGAAGTAAAAGCTTGTTATCCCATGCAGCTTGCTCTGTGAAGTTTTCTACTGCAAAGGTGTGTATTCAGAAGCTGTGCAACAAGATTCTTTATGGGGTTAAGGTCAGGTGAGTTTGCTGGCCAATCAAGCACAGTGATACTGTTGTATTTAAACCAGGTATTGCTACTTTTGGCAGTGTGGACAGGTGCCAAGTTCGGCTGGAGAATTCAATTTCCATCTCCAAAAAGCTTGAAGGGTAGAGAGAAGCATGAAGTGCTCTAAAATTTCCTGGTAGACGGCTGCACTGACTTCGGTCTTGATAAAGCAGAGTGGACCTATACCAGCAGATGACATGGCTCCTCAAACCATCACTGATTGTGGAAATTCAGATTAGACCTCAAGCAGCTTGGATTGTGTGCCTCTCCACCAGTAGCGTAGCTACCTGGGGGGCAGAGAGGGCGGTGGCCCCGGGCCCCGCGCTCGGAGGGGGCCCACCCGGAGCTACGCTACTGTACCTGTATCGGCGTGCACAGAGCGCCGATACAGTTACATTCTGTGGCAGAGCAGGGAGAATCACTCTCCCTGCTCTGCCGCCCGGCCGCTATGGGACCTGAACAGGCGGTGGGGGGCCCGTTGCCAGCAGTGGTCAGCCCGTCATTGGAGGGTCAGCTGTATCAGCATCTAGCCAATACAGCTGACCGAATTGTGAGAGAAGAGAGGGAGAGCAGTGATCAGCACAGGAGCCCGGAGGAAGAGAGGTGAGCACTGGATTTATTATTTTTGTAATGGGGGTGCATTATACTACAGAGGCTCTATATGGGGGTGCATTATATTACAGAGGCTCCATATGGGGGTGCATTATAATACAGAGGCTTCATATGGGGGGTGCATTATAATACAGAGGCTCCATATGGGGGTGCATTATACTACAGAGGCTACATATAGGGGTGCATTATACTACAGAGGCTCCATATGGGGGTGCATTATAATACAGAGGCTGTCTATGGGGGGCTGCATTTTAATACAAAGGCTGCCTATGGGGGTCCATTATAATACAAAGGCTGCCTATGGGGGTTCATTATAATACAAAGGCTCCATATGGGGGTGCATTATAATACAGAGGCTCCATATGGGGGTGCATTATATTACAGAGGCTCCATATGGTGGTGCATTATAATACAGAGGCTCCATATGGGGGTGCATTATAATACAGAGGCTCCATATGGGGGTGCATTATACTACAGAGGCTACATATAGGGGTGCATTATACTACAGAGGCTCCATATGGGGGTGCATTATAATACAGAGGCTGTCTATGGGGGGCTGCATTATAATACAAAGGCTCCCTATGGGGTGCATTATACTACAGAGGCTGCCTATGGGGGCTGCATTTTAATACAAAGGCTGCCTATGGGGGTCCATTATAATACAAAGGCTGCCTATGGGGGTTCATTATAATACAAAGGCTGCTTATGGGGGGCTGCATTATAATATAGAGACTGCCTATGGGGGGCTGCATTATAATAAGAGGCTGCATTATAATAAAGAGGGTGCCTATGGGAGTGCATTATAATACAGAGGCTGCCAATGGGGGTGCATTATAATATAGAAGCTGCCTATGGGAGTGCAATATAATATAGAGGCTGCCTACGGGGGTGCATTATAATATAGAGGCTGTCTATGGGGGTGCATTATTCTATATTGAGGACTATCTGGTGTATTATGCTATATGGATGCTATCTAGGGACCATCATACAGTGTTGGAGCCATTAAATAGTTTGGGGATATTAAGGGGTCAGAATCAGTAGCGTAGCTACCGGGGTGTCAGAGGGGGCAGTGGCCTCAGGCCCCGCGCTCGGAGGGAGGCCCACCCAGAGCTACACTACTGTAACTATCGGCGTGCACAGCGCGCCGATACAGTTACATTCTGCGGCAGAGCAAGGAGAATCGCTCTCCCTGCTCTGCCGCCGGCCGCTATGAGGCCTGAACAGGCGGTGGGGGGCCCGATGCCAGCAGTGGGCACCCCGCCAGTCATCGGAGGGTCAGCTGTATCGGCATCTAGCCAATACAGCTGACCGCATTGTGAGAGAAGGAGCGAGCGCTCCTTCTCTCCCATAATCCCCCTCTCAGCGTCTGACAGCAGGTGCAATGACGTCACTGCCAGGCACCCGCTGTCAGGAGAAGAGAGGGAGAGCAGTGAGCCGCACAGGAACCAGGAGCAAGAGAGGTGAGTACTGGATTTATTATTTTTGTAATGGGGGTTAATTATACTGCAGAGGCTCCATATGGGGAGTGCATTATACCACAGAGGCTCTATATGGGAGTGCATTATACTGCAGAGGCTCTATATGGGAGTGCATTATACTGCAGAGGCTCCCTATGGGGGTGCATTACACTACAGAGGCTCCATATGGGGGTGCATTATAATACAGAGGCTCCATATGGGGGTGCATTAATTACAGAGGCTCCATATGGGGGTGCATTATATTACAGAGGCTCCATATGGGGGTGCATTATACTACAGAGGCTCCATATGGGAGTGCATTATAATACAGAGGCTGTCTATGGGGGGCTGCATTATAATACAAAGGCTGCCTATGGGGGTGCATTAAACTACAGAGGCTCCCTGTGGAGGTGCATTATACTACAGAGGCTGCCTATGGGGGGCTGCATTATAATACACAGGCTGTCTATGGGGGGCTGCATCATAATATAGAGGCTGTCTATGGGGGGCTGCATTATAATATAGAGGCTGCATTATAATAAGAGGGTGCCTATGGGGGTGCATTATAATACAGAGGCTGCCTATGGGGTGCATTATTCTACAGAGGCTCCATATGGGAGTGCATTATAATACAGAGGCTCTCTATGGGGGGCTGCATTATAATACAAAGGCTGCCTATGGGGATGCATTATACTACAGAGGCTCCCTGTGGAGCATTATAATACAGAGGCTGTTTATGGGGGGCTGCATTATAATACAGAGGCTGTCTATGGGGGGCTGCATCATAATATAGAGGCTGCCTATGGGGGGCTGCATTATAATATAGAGGCTGCCTATGGGGGTGCATTATAATACAAAGGCTGCATATGGGGGTGCATTATAATACAAAGGCTGCATATGGGGGTTCATTATAATACAAAGGCTGCCTATGGGGGTGCATTATAATACAAAGGCTGCCTATGGGGGTGCATTATAATACAAAGGCTGCCTATGGGGGTGCATTATAATACAGAGGCTGCCTATGGGGGTGCATTATAATACAAAGGCTGCCTATGAGGATTCATTATAATACAAAGGCTGCTTATCGGGAGCTGCATTATAATATAGAGGCTGCCTATGGGGGGCTGCATTATAATATAGAGGCTGCATTATAATGTAGAGGGTGCCTATGGGGTGCATTACAATACAGAGGCTGTCTATGGGGGTGCATTGTAATATAGAAGCTGCCTATGGGAGTGCATTATAATACAGAGGCTGCCTATGGGGGTGCATTATAATATAGAAGCTGCCTATGGGAGTGCATTGTAATATAGAGGCTGCCTACGGGGGTGCATTATAATATAGAGGCTGTCTGTGGGGGTGCATTATAATATAGAGGCTGCCTATGGGGGTGCATTATGCTATATTGAGGACTATCTGGTGTATTATGCTATATGGATGCTATCCAGGGGCCATCATACAGTGTTGGAGCCATTAAATAGTTTGGGGATATTAAGGGGTCAGTATATATCCAGTAAGGGGCATTATATGGTGTATAGGGGAGCTGTACAGGGAGGAGACTTTGGACATTATTAAATGTAAAGTGGGCACTTATTGTTATAGGGGAACTCGGGTTACTGTGACTGTCAAAGGGGCACACGGGGCATTATTACTTTCTAGGGGACAAAATCTGGGCTCTGTTTTCTAGGGCACTTGCACCCGGCATTACTATATTCTAGAGAGTTGCTTTAGAATTTAGAGGGCTCAGAGAACCACACAATAGGTGCAGTAATAGGGACACATATGGCAGCAGCGTCTCAGTATTGGGGTATCAGGTGCAGTAATAGGGACACATGGCAGCAGCGGCTCAGCATTGGGGTATCAGGAGCAGTAAAAGGGACACATATGGCAGCAGTGGCTCAGTATTGGGGTATCAGCAGGATGAGGAGTTTGTGCAGGTTGAGAATAGTCCAATCGGTACCGTGACAGTGCTGAAAATATGAGAAGTTAAACGTGTCTTTGTTGTATTCTCTGTAGTCGAGTCCTTGCTGGAGGAGTCGTTATGTCGGTCTGGACCAGATGGAAAAGACATGAAAAGTGAACGATTCCATCAGAAAGAACGTCGTCATCGGTAAGTCATTATCTGTACCTGTGCTGTAATCTATTATATGCTCTGTAGGACTGGTATTATTTACCACTGACCATATGGCAGTGATATCAATAATGGTCTTTTTATATATATATATATATATATATATATATATATATATATATAAAGATAATGATTGGCAATAGCGTGGTCATTTGCTGAGGTTCTCTGGTTAGGGGCCTACTCAGAAGTTTGGCCCCCCTGTGATGAAGGAACAGCCACCATCTTGGATATTGGCCTGTCCCAGCTGCCAGTTTGTCTGAATTCACAGAGCCACAGGCAGCTAACTGCTCCAAAACCCCATGGCCTGTAGGCATTTAAGACAACAGGGTTTAGTCTCCACTGTGAATGACAAGGTCTTTAGTATGCTAAGTAGATCCGGCTCAAAACAGGATTTACTGCTCCAATGTGGAATAGCAAGGTCTGTTAGTATGATAATGAGATAAGGCCAAAACAAGACTACAAAGCTTTTTACTCTGGAAAATAGGTTAGAAATCAAGGGTAACGGATATTGGTATTTAACAGTGATCGTATTCAGGAGATGATAGTCAATACACGGCTGTTATGAATGTGCTAGAGATGGTTTCTGAGCAGAGGCTCCCTCTGGTGGTTACAGACAGTACTGAACCTTTCAGCGATGAATGGCAATCTGGGATCACGGACTGGTCTGATATAAGGGAGGTTCCCTCCCATGATGGTTGCCGGTGATCAATTGTTCTTGTCTCAATTGTGGTTCCTGGTTCATTTGGAAGTTTGGTGAGTCTTGCCTGCATCTTCTGCTATCAGATAAGATATTTTCTGCTTTTATTTTTGTGCTTGCTTTTTGCATTGTTCCCTGCACTTCTGTGGAGGTCAGCCAGGTTCCCTTCGGGGGCTTGTGCTCCTCTCAGTTTATCTGGAGCCACTGTTTTTTGTTCATTTGCTTTTTCCTGTTTTTTCAGTGGCTGCGGCTTAGTTTTGTTACACCAGAGATCTGATTTAGGTGTTAGAGATCGTGTGATCTCAGGTGTTTTTGCAATCAGAAGAGTTGGTATTTTTTAGGGGTTTTTTTGGATTGCAGTGAGTATCCTTTCCTGTACTTTTCTGTCTAGACAGATTGGGCCCCAGCGTTTGCTCATTCTATTTAGTGTCTGTGTCCGTGCTTCTTCTTGTCTAACCGCCATTACATGTTTGGGGGCTTCCTATTTTCTTTGGGGATCTGCTCCGGGGCAGATAGCTTTCCTCTTTCTATGTTTAGGTGTAGTTAACCTCTCAGGCTGTGACGAGGCGTCTAGGACCAATGTAGGAACGCTCCACGGCTACCTCTAGTTGTGTGGTTTGTTCAGGTTACTGCAATCCAATAGGTTCCAGCCACTCTGGTGTATTGCAGTTTTTGCTTACTCTCCTCAGCTACCAAAACATAACAGTGTCACCGGCCCAAACTGAAAATTATATGGTACTCACAGAAGGGTAAAATAGTGTGGAAAAAAAAAAAAGTTGTCAGAGTTGTCAGAGATTTTTTTTTCCTGTTTGTTGCATTTTTTCCTCTTTCTCTCTGGGTGCTGAGGAGGATTTTATTTTCTCTCAATGGTGCTTGCACAGTTGTCTGGCCGTGTTGATCAGCTTGCCACTGAGGTTCGGAGTATTGCTACCTATCTTGCTAGGTTGCCGGTTGTGGAACCTAGGATTCCCATGCCAGATTTATTTTTGAGGGATCGGGCTAAATTTCTGAATTTCAAAAATAACTGTAAGTTGTTTTTTGCCTTAAAGCCTAAGTCCTCAGGTAACGCAGCACAGCAGGTTCAAATTGTCATCTCTCTCCTGCGTGGCGATCCTCAGGATTGGGCTTTTTCCCTGACACCTGGGGATCCTGTTTTGAATGATATTGATGAATTTTTTCTGGCTCTGGGGTTATTGTACGATGAACCTAATGTCACTGATCAAGCTGAAAAAACCTTGTTGGCATTAAATCAGGGTCTTGAACACGCTGAGTTGTACTGTCAGAAATTCCGAAAGTGGGCAGTTCTGACCAAATGAAATGATGATGCTTTGGCAGCCATTTTTCGGAAGGGGCTGTCAGAGAATGTAAAGGATGTTATGGTGGGATTCCCTGCTCCCTCTGGTCTCAATGATTCTATGTCATTGGCTATTCAAATTGACAGACGTTTTAGTGAGCGCAGAGGTATGCGTGAGATAGTGTTGCCTTGTGAGCCAGCTTCTGAGCCCAAGCAGTGTGATAGAGTGACTTCTGGGGCACAGCGTCATGAGTTTCGAAAGTGCAATGGGTTATGTTTCTACTGTGGTGATGCCTCTCATGCTATTTCAGTCTGCCCTAAGCGGGGAAGACGTTTTGCATGCTCAGTTGTCTTGGGTAGTGTTCAGACTAAATTTCTGTTGACTGTTACCCTGATTTGCTCCATGTCCATATTTTCTGCTCAGGATTTTGTTGATTCAGGAGCAGCTATTAACCTGATGGATTTTGACTTTGCCAAATGTTGTGGGTTTTCCATGATACCCCTGCAGAAGTCTATTCCCCTTCTGGGCATTGATTCTACCCCTTTGGCGGAGAATAAACCCCAGTTTTCTACTCAGGTGATAATGAGGGTTGAACCAGATCATCAGGAGAGTTGCAAATTTCTGGTGCTGTATAATCTGCATGACATTATTGTACTAGGTTTCCCTTGGTTACAGTCTCATAATCCTGTTTTGGATTGGAAATCTGTGTCTATGACCAGTTGGGGCTGCCTATGTGTTAATGCCGACACTCCTGTTTTTTCTCCCTCTCCCAAGTTTCAGGATGTTCCTGACTTTTTGACTGATTTTTCGGATGTATTTAGTGAAAGTAAATCTGCATATTTGCCCCTCACAGGAGCTACGATTGCGCTATTGAATTAGTGCCTGGTGGTACATTTCCTAAAGGTCGCCTTTTTAACTTGTCTGTACCTGAACACGATGCTATGCGATCTTATGTCAAGGAGTCATTGGAGAAGGGTCATATCAGACCATCCTCTTCACCCTTGGGTGCCGGTTTTTTCTTTGTGGCCAAAAAGGATGGTTCATTGAGGCCGTGTATTGATTATCGTCTCTTGAACAAGTTCACTGTGAAATATCAATATCCGTTACCCTTGATTTCTGACCTGTTTTCCAGAGTGAAAAGTGCTAGTTGGTTTACCAAGCTTGACCTCAGGGGGGCGTATAACCTTATTCGCATTAAGCACGGGGATGAATGGAAGACGGCGTTTAATACCCCAGAGGGGCATTTTGAGTACCTAGTGATGCCCTTTGGGCTCACTAATGCTCCTTCCGTCTTCCAATCCTTCATGAATGATATTTTCAGGGATTTTGTGGATAAATTTCTGATTGTTTATTTGGATGATATCTTGATTTTTTCCAATGACTGAGACTCTCATGTGAAACATGTTCGGACTGTGTTCCAGATTTTGAGAGAGAATGCACTGTATGTGAAGGGATCAAAGTGTCATTTCTGGGATTCATTTTGTCTCCGTCTGTTATTGAAATGGACCCGGTCAAGGTTCAGGCAATCTGTGATTGGGTCCAACCTACTTCATTAAATGTTATGAACTGCTACAAGCACTAAGGAAAGATGGGAATTCTGTCCCTACAATAAAACTGAGCTTGATCCCTACGATGTAACGGGGAACCTGATCCTGCGACCAGACCCGCTAAAGTCCTCAGCTAGTCTGAACGAAGACCTATAGTTGCGAGGGAGGAATCCCTACAAGATCTAGGGACTGGGAGAAAAGGTGGACACCTCCTAACAGAAATTGTAGCAAGGAAAATTAAACAGAAAACAAATTACTACGAGATCCTAAGATTAAGCAAAACTGACAGAGTAAGGCACCTAAGCACCCGGCTAGCTTAAGAGTAGATAATACAATGAAGTCCAGCAAAGCCAGAAGGGCGGAGCCAGACTAAATAGGGAAAAAAGGTCATGTGACCAGCAAACTGAAACAAAATCTAACAAGAGGGTTCTAACATTAAAGGCTCTTCAGAGATTTTTGGGTTTTGCCAATTTTTATCGTAAATTTATTGGTAATTTCTCCGGTATTGTTAAACCATTGACTTTTGACCAAAAAGGGTTCTGATGTGGTGAATTGGCCTCCTGAGGCAGTCTCTGCATTTCAGGAACTTAAGCAGAGATTCACTTCTGCTCCTGTTCTATGGCAGCCTGATGTTTCTCTACCATTTCAGGTGGAGGTTGATGCCTCTGAAATTGGGGCAGGTGCCGTTTTGTCCCAAAGAGATCCAGAGACATCTAAGAGCAACCCTTGTGCCTTTTTCTCTCGAAAATTTTCTCCAACTGAACGTAATTATGACGTGGGTAATCGGGAGTTATTGGCCATGAAGTGGGCCTTTGAAGAGTGGAGACATTGGCTGGAAGGAGCCAAACATCAGGTGGTGGTCCTCACGGACCATAAGAATCTGGTTTATCTCAAATCAGCCAAGCGACTAAATCCTAGACAGGCCAGGTGGGCCTTGTTTTTCACACCTTTTAATTTTGTGGTTTCTTTTCTTCCTGGCACTAAGAATGTTAAGGCGGATGCCCTCTCAAGGAGTTTCTTTGCGGACTTTCCAGAGTTATCTGATCCTACTGTTATTTTGAAAGATGGTGTAGTTCTTTCCGCCATCTCGCCCAATTTGAGACTGGCCTTGGACGGGTGTCAGGAGGATAAACCTGAGCGCTGCCCTATTGGGAAATTGTTTGTCCCAGACCAGTGGAAGAAGAGTGTGATGTCTGAGACTCATTGTACCGCGTTGGCTGGTCATCCCGGGATTTTTGGTACCAGAGACTTGGTGAGTCGGTCCTTTTGGTGGCCTACTTTGTCTCGTGACGTCAGGGAATTTGTGCAGTCCTGTGGGACTTGCTCTCGCTCCAAGCCTTGCTCTTGCTCTAGTGGTTTGTTAATGCCATTACCTGTGCCCAAGAGGCCATGGACCCATATCTCTATGGATTTTATTTCCGACCTCCCTGTTTCTCAGAGAATGACCGTTATCTGGGTAATCTGTGATAGGTTTTCCAAGATGATACATCTTGTGCCATTACCTAAGTTACCTTCCTCCTCCGAATTGGTGCCTTTGTTCCTTCAGCACGTGGCTCGGTTACATGGCATTCCGGAGAATATTGTGTCTTACAGAGGAGTCCAGTTTGTTTCCAGATTTTAGAGGACATTTTGTTCTAAACTTGGTGTTCAATTATCTTTCTCCTCTGCTTTTCATCCTCAGACCAATGGACAAACCGAGAGAACAAACCAGACCTTGGAGACTTATTTGAGATGTTTTGTGTCTGCTGATCAAGATGACTGGGTCTCTTTTTTGCCTTTGGCTGAGTTTGCTCTTAATAATAGGGCTAGCTCTGCCACCTTGATTTCTCCATTTTTCTGCAATTTTGTGTTTCACCCTCGATTTTCTTCGGGACAGGCGGAGGCTTCTGTCTGTCCAGGTGTTGACTCTGTTGTGGAGCGAATGCAGCAGATTTGGGACCAGGTAGTGGAGAGGTTGTCTCTCTCTCAGGAGAAGGACCAACAGTTTGCCAACCGGCATAGGACTGATGGTCCTCGGTTTAAAGTGGGGGACTTGGTTTGGTTGTCCTCAAGAAATATCCTATGAGGGTTGCATCTCCAAAGTTTAAGCCCAGGTTCATTGGACCTTATAAGATCATGGAGATTCTTAATCCTGTTTCCTTCCGTTTGCTTCTTCCAGGGACATTTAAGATCCATAACGTGTTCCACAAGTCCTTATTGAAGAGGTTTGTCGAGCCAGTGGTTCCTATGGCTGTGCCTCCTGACGCTGTTTCGGTTGAGGGCAATCTGGAGTATGTGGTTGAGAAAATATTGGATTCTCGTTTTTCTAGACAGAAACTCCAGTATTTGGTTAAGTGGAGAGGTTATGGTCAGGAGGACAATTCTTGAGTGTTTGCTTGCTTCGGACATCCATGCTAGGAGACTGATCCGTGCCTATCACTGAGCTCATCCTGATCGGCCTGGTTGCACTAGTGAGGGTTCGGTGACCCCTCCTCAAGGGGGGGTACTGTTATGAATGTGCTAGAGATGGTTTCTGAGCAGAGGCTCCCTCTGGTGGTTACAGACAGTACTGAACCTTTCAGCGAGGAGTGGCAATCAGGGATCACGGACTGGTCTGATATAAGGGAGGTTCCCTCCCATGATGGTTGCCGGTGATCAATTGTTCTTGTCTCAATTGTGGTTCCTGGTTCATTTGGAAGTTTGCTGGAGTCTTGCCTGCATCTACTGCTTTCAGATAAGATATTTTTTGCTTTTCTTTTTGTGCTTGCTTTTTGCATTGTTTTCTGCACTTTTGTGGAGGTTAGCCAGGTCCCCTCCTGGGACCTGAGCTCCTCACAGTTTATCTGCAGCCACTGTTATTTGCTCATTTGCTTTTTCCTGTTTTTTCAGCGGCTGCAGCTTGGTTTTGTTCACACTGAGATCTGATTTAGCGGGTGGCGAGATCGTGTGATCTCAGTATTTTTGTAATCAGAATTGTTGGATTTTTGTAGGGTTTTCTGGGTTGCAGAAAGTAATCTCTCCTTTCCTATCCTATTTAGTCAGCTTGTGGCCCCAGCGTTTGCTCAATCTATTTTCTGCCTATGTTTGTGTTTTCATCTTGTCTAACCGCCATTATATGTTAGGGGGCTTCCTATTTTCTTTGGGGATCTGCTCCGGGGCAGATAGCTTTCATCTTTCTGCCTTTAGGTGTAGTTATCTCTCAGGCTGTGACGAGGCGTCTAGGATCAACGTAGGAACGCTCCACGGCTACCTCTAGTTGTGTCGTTAGTTTAGGAATCTGCAACCCATCAGTTACCAACATCTCAGGTGTTCTGCTGCCCTGCTGTTGTTCCTGTCCTCCTCAGCTACCGAAACATAACACTTATTGCACTATTCCTGTGTCCTGTTGTGTATAAATATGTGATTCTTCAGATTTTGTATTAGTCTATGCCTGATGAAGAGACCCGAGTAGTCTCGAGAGCTTGCAATTTGTTACCATCTTTTCAGTTAGCCATTAAAAGGTATCAACCACTGAGGACTCTCAATTTTACATATTGTGCAATAGTAAGAAAATGGGAGAAATACAAAATGACTGTCAATCGACATCGATCTGGGGCACCATGCAAAATCTCACCTTGTGGGCTATCCATAGAATCATAGAATCATAGAATGGTAGAGTTGGAAGGGACCTCCTGGGCCATCTGGTCCAACCCCCTGCTCAAAGCAGGATTCTCTAAATCATCCCCGACAGATGTCTGTCCAGCCTCTGTTTGAAGACTTCCATTGATGGAGAACTTACCACCTCTCGTGGCAGCCTGTTCCACTCATTGATCACCCTAACTGTCAAAAAGTTTTTTCTAATATCTAATTTGTGTCTCCTCCCATTCAGTTTCATCCCATTGCTTCTAGTCTTTCCTTGTGCAAATGAGAATAAAGTTGATCCTTCTACAATATGACAGCCCTTGAGATATTTGTAGACAGCTATTAAATCTCCTCTCAGTCTTCTTTTTTGCAAGCTAAACATTCCCAAATCCTGCAACCGTTCCTCATAGGACATGGTTTGCAGACCGGTCACCATTCTGGTGGTTCTTCTCTGAACTTGCTCCAGTTTGTTGATGTCTTTTTTAAAATGTGGTGCCCAAAACTGGACACAGTATTCCAGATGAGGTCTGACCAAAGAGGAGTAGAGGGCAATAATGACCTCACGTGATCTAGACTGTATGCTTCTGTTGATACATCCTAGAATTGTATTTGCCTTTTTTGCTGCTGCATCACACTGTTGACTCATGTTCAGTCTGTGATCAATTAGTATACCCAAGTCTTTTTCACATGTGCTGTTACTTAGCCCTATTCCTCCCATTTTGTATATGCTTTTTTCATTTTTGTTGCCCAGATGTAGTACTTTGCATTTTTCCCTGTTAAAAACCATTCTGTTAGTTGCTGCCCACTGCTCCAGTTTATTTATATCTTTTTGAATCCTCTCTCTCTCTTCTCTAGTATTAGCTACCCCTCCTAGCTTTGTGTCATCAGCAAATTTGATCAGTTTACCCTCAATTCCTTCATCTAAATCATTGATAAAGATGTTGAACAATACAGGGCCCAAAACAGAGCCTTGTGGTACCCCACTTGAGACATTCTTCCAACTGGATGTGCAGCCATTTACGACCACTCTTTGAGTCCGATCACTAAGCCAGTTATGAATCCACCTAACAGTTGCCTTGTCCATTCCATACTTAGTCATTTTTTTCAATAAGGATTGTGTGAGATACTTTGTCAAATGCTTTGCTGAAGTCAAGATATACTATATCTACAGCATTTCCCTGATCCACCCAGTCAGTGATTCTGTCATAGAAGTAAATTAAGTTGGTTTGACATGACTTATTAGTTACAAACCCATGCTGACTCTGTTTAATCACTTCATTCTTATGCAGGTACTTACATACATGTTCTTTAATAATGTGTTCAAAGATCTTTCCTGGTATAGAAGTCAGACTCACCGGCCTGTAGTTCCTCCTTGTTCATGAAGAAGGTGAGAGATCAGCCTCAAACTACACGGGGAATTTGTTAATGATCTCAAGGCAGCTGGGTCCACATTCACAAAGAAAAACATTGGTAACACATTACACCGTAAAGAATTAAAATTCTGCAGTGCCCGCAAGGTTCCCATGCTCAAAAAGGCCCATCTGAAGTTGGCCAATGAACACCTGTGTAACAACCCTGCTGGCATCACTGCATGGCCTCCCGTTCCCCACATACCAACTTGCTCACTGCTCCAGGTCATGCTGTGATTTCTGTCTGCTGCCAGCTCCATGCCTTGTGCCTCTTGTCTTCTATCTACTCTCTGGATGTCTCCTGGCTGTGTACATAGGGAGGCGGCGCCAGAACTCTCTGGTTCTTATGGAGTCAGGGTCCACCTTGTCCCTGACCAATTACCATTAGCCCTCTAGTATTTAGGGAAGTTCCACCCTGTGGATCGGGCCTGTGCAATGTGTTAACTCAGTTAATATCTTGCTACTGAGCTTCCAGGTCTTGCTCTGTGTTCCTCCATCTTTGGAGGCTTCACTCCTAGCTTTGCCTTGTACCTGTTTGTCCACCCTCCAGGAGGCTGAATATACTGGCCTCTGTGCTCTTGCTACTGACCATATCTTGTACTTGTACTTGACACCCTCCAGGAGGCAGAATACATGGTCCCTGTGTCGTTGTCCCTGTACCTCGTCTCGTGTCATTTCCTTGTTTGAACTCTGTCCTACCTCTGCCTCTTAGTCTCCTTTTCTGTGGTTTCCTTCCCTGCTGTGTCTTGCCTAGTGTTCTCTCTGAATATCTTTCTGCCTCTTGTCAGCACTCCTGCGGTTCTGCTCCGTTCCACTCTGCTTTGCTCCTGCAGCTGCAGTAATCTCTAGCTGCAGTTCCTCTCCGCATTCTTGCAGTTCGCTCTGCGTCACTCCTGAAGCTGCAGAACTCTTGCTGCAGCTTCTTCCGCATATCTTGTGGTTCCGCCCTGCTTCACTCCTGCAGCTGTAGAACCTCTTGCTGCAGCTCCTCTCCGCATACCTTGCAGTTCTGCTTTGCTTTGCTCCTGCCACTGCAGAACCTCTTGCTGCTCTACAGCCCTTCTTCGCAGCCTTGCGGTTCTCCTCCTGTGTGAACAGGTCTCTACCTGTTCTTCCATACACCATTTCTTCCAGTCAGTTCCAGTATCTACAGTACATTTGCTGTGTGAACAGGTCTCTACCTGTTTCTCCATACACCATTCCTTCCAGTCAGTTCAAGTACCTGCATTTGCTGTGTGAACAGGTCTCTACTTGTTTCTCCATAAACCATTCATTCCAGTCAGTTCCAGTATCTGCATTTGCTGTGTGAACAGGGCCTGCCAGCCCTGTGTCTCATCCATGCCTACCAGCCCTGTGTCTCATCTGTGCCTGCCAGCCCTGTGTTTCATCCTTGCCTGCCAGCCCTGTGTTTCATCCGTGCCTGCCAGCCCTGTGTCTCATCCGTGCCTGCCAGCCCTATGTTTTGTCCGTGCCTGCCAGCCCTGTGTCTCGTCCATGCCTGCCAGCCCAGTGTCTCAGCTGTGCCATCCTGCCAGTGTCTCAGCCGTGCCACCGTCTCCCCCAAGTGGGATCAGCAGCCACATCCAGACATCACCCTGGAGTGGCACCTGCCTGCCGCACAAGCCTGACCTCACCATCAGGGGCCCCAGTGAAGACAGAGGCAACTGTCTTAGTCATGCCCCTTCCAGGGAAGTCTGGTTTGTGGCACAGTGGGGCCACAACCCCCTGGCTCATGCCCACCAGCCAGGGCATGAGCGTGACTACCTGGATGATTCTGTGAGTGACTGGGAGAATGTGCTGTGGCTAGATGAGACAAAAATTGGCATTAACTCAACTCGCCGTGTTTGGAGGAAGAGAAATGCTGCCTATGACCCAAAGAACACCATCCCCACTGTCAAGCATAGAGGTGGAGACATTATGTTTTGGGGATGTTTCTCTGAAAAGGGCACAGGACTACTTCACCGCATCAATGGGAGAATGGATGGAGCCATGTACCGTAAAATCCTAAGTAACAACCGCCTTCCCTCTGCCAGGACATTAAAAATGGGTTGTGGCTGGGTCTTCCAGCAAGACAATGACCCAAAACATACAGCCTACACAACAAAGGAGTGGCTCAAAAAGAAACATATTAAGGTCATGGAGTGGCCTAGCCAGTCTCCAGACTTTAATCCCATAGAAAACTTATGGAGGAAGTTGAAACTCTGAGTTGCTAAGCGACAGCCTCAAAATCTTAATGATTTAGAGATGATCAGCAAAGAGGAGTGAACCAAAATTCCTCCTGACATGTGCTCAACTTCATCATCAACTACAAAAAACATCTGACTGCTGTGCTTGCCAACAAGGGTTTTGCCACCAAGTATTAAGTCTTGTTTGCCAGAGGGAAGAAATTCTTATTTCTCACTGCAAAATGCAAATAAATTTATATAATTTATACAATGTGATTTTTTGGATTTTATTTTTGATATTCTATCTCTCAATGTTAAAATTAACCTACCCTTAAAATTATAGACTGTTCGTGTCCTTTTCAGTGGGCAAACATAAAATCAGCAAGGGATCAAATAATTATTTCCTTCACTGTATAGGGCATTGCCACGTTCAGCAGAATTTGTGTGACAAATCTTGGTGCCATTTTTACCCATTTGCCTGTGTTAATATGTAAAATTTTTTGTAAAAATGTAATTATTTTTTAATCATGGCCCAATAGTATAAAATTCTGTGACACACCTGTGGTGTCAATATGATCACTGCACCCATTGATGAATTCATTGAGAGGTATAGTTTGTAAAATGATGACACTTATGGGGGGATTTTGCTCTTCTGGGACCTCAGGAGCTCTGCTAATGTGACATGGCACCCTCAAACCATTACAGCAAAATGTGTACTACAATATGGCTCTCATTCTCCTCTAAGCTATGAACTGTGCCTCAAAAGTAGTTTTCGACTACAGATGATGTATCAGCCACACATGGGGTATTTCCTCGTTCAGCAGAAATTGTGTGACAAATTTTTATGACATTTTTATCCATTTCCCCATGTAAAAATGTAAACTCTGGAGCTAAAGCAAAAGGTTTATGGTAAAAATAAAATTATTTTTCTTCATTGTCTAATGCTATAAAGTTCTGTGACACTCACCATGGTGTTCATATGATCACTGCACCCTTAGATGAATTCACTGAGATGTGTAGTTTGTAAAATGGGGTCACTTATGGGTTCTTCTGCTGTTCTGGCACCTCAGAGGCTCTTCATGCGCTGTTTAATCGGTGGGTGTTCCTTCCTGCTTGATGCTTCACAGCGTGACTTAGTTTGCTTGAATTTGCTTCTAACAGCTCCCCTGACGAGTACTTTATAGTTATCACTTAGGAGTTGAGCTGGATACTCTTTACGCGATATCCTAAAGTATCTCGGAATCGTGAATGGTTTATCAAGCCCGATATATCACTAAAATATCGGATCGAAATTACCCGTTTTAAATCCGATCATACGCGGAAGTCCCATGTAAGTCTAGGGAACCAAATATCGACATTAAAAAAAACCCATTCTTGCCTTGTTGGTTAATTGTACATGAAGGAAAACAACAAAGAGTAATGTAGAATGTATTGGTGGAGGTTGAGGAGACAATAAAGGCATAATGTTTAACCCAATCAAAATGGAATAGCATAATATATTTTTTTTTTAAAGATTTCGGATTGACGAAGAAATTGACAATGTTAACGTTTTTTCTATTTTGGCAAATATGTATTTTACACAACTTCCATGCCTCTTCACCTTTTTAACTTTTCCACACACTTTCTCCTTCATAATCTTCGCAGCATCATCTTTTCATCAAATTATTCTTCATCTTCACCTTCTTAATCTTCTTCTTAAACTTCTTGCTATTCATTTTGTTAACATTACTCATATTTCTTTATTCTATTAATTACATATTCAATTTTCATATTCTGCTTCATCTTCTTCATCATATTCTTATTTGTGACAGAGAATCCTGTACTTGTAATCTGTCAAAGTATGAATTTTTCATCCTTCCGTTCTTGCTGTCACAAAAGATTTAAATTACAACAGTATTTGTCCGTGTTCAGTTTAGCCTGCAGCAGCAGGCATTTTCCAGGGGCACCACGAGGAGGAACGGACTCACCCCCATACACTGCTTAGTCTTCTTCTGCTTAGAATTTAGAGCATATATTTTGCTCTTCATTTTGGTCTTATACTTCATGTTCTTCTGCTTTTAGATCTTCTGCTTATTGTTCTTGTGTCTCTTGTTCCGTATCTTGTATTTGTAGCACAATCTTGTACCAGCTGATGTTACTGGGACACGGTTACTAAGCAGGAGGTACCTGTGCTCCAAAGCACTACCAAGGACCAGCAGACGTTGCTGGAACTCGGATACCAAGATGGAGGCACCTAGGCCAAAGGCACTGCGGAGAACCAGCTGACGGTACTGAACCCGGAGGGGCAGCAGAAGGAAAAGAGCCAATGGCACAACCGAGGACCAGCTGACGTTACTGGGACACGGTTACTAAGCAGGAGGTACCTGTGCTCCAAAGCACTACCAAGGACCAGCAGACGTTGCTGGAACTCGGATACCAAGATGGAGGCACCTAGGCCAAAGGCACTGCGGAGAACCAGCTGACGGTACTGGAACCCGGAGGGGCAGCAGAAGGAAAAGAGCCAATGGCACAACCGAGGACCAGCTGACGTTACTGAACCCCAGTAACACAGGAGCAAGTGTTGACTGTGCTAACAGCACTTCCGAGCAACAACTGGCGGTGTTGGAGCCCAGGGTCAAGGAGGATGTTTAAATACTAGATCAAGTAATTTCCTTGTTACCTGTCAATTTTAAATGTCTATACTTCAAACAAGAGAAAGATAACCTTTACTACCATAAGATGATGATTTCATTTAAACTAATATCTAGATAAATAAAGAATTGACAAACATAAACACATACATTAACATGTTGAACAGCAATGCAAACCACAAAATAAATTAGTTAAGGAATCTGCTATACGGTTGTACATAAAAGCATACAAGTACATATCTGAATCCATTAATGATGGATAAGTAACAGTATGTACACCATTTTTATTGTATAGACAATGAATGTCTGACTTCAAAACATCATCAGCATTACAAGTTATCTGTGACATTACTAAAATGTTACATTTGCTGAATAATGTCACTAAACAGTTTATACAAAATTATACAATTTCCATCATGTAATACTCATAATATGTGGCAATAATCATGTTTATTAACAAACATAACCTTTAAAAAGTGCATAGTGCATAGTGAAAATTGCTATTTATGCCTGACTGTCGACTTGCAAGCATGACAACGGATAGATAAGGTATATATAGATGAGACTGCATAGCCACAGATGGTGAATGGCGATGTAATACTGTACCTCAATAAAGTGTGCGTCACTACTACATAATTTTTTTTATATAGCTTTATAAACAGGGTACGTGGATGTATGCTTGCGCCTTTGTTTTGACGCACAGACTGCCTTCCTGCTGAGACGCGTTGGGTAGTGAACAGTTGTGTGCAGTGTTCACTGTAGTCTGAGGTTTTCCTTTTTGGAGTGCAGATCACGCTCCAGTTAGTTCTTCAACCACTGCTGGTTGTAGTCTGCTGAGCGTGTGTCACTGGCACATCCTTGAAATTTTTCTCTAATTGTTGCTGCTCCACTCTATTACAAATAAATAAAATCTATTAGTGTGACGCGCTTCCATCCGTATACAATACATTGGTTGCAAACACTATAGAAGTACACAAAGGGGCCTTTCACACCTACTGAACAGTTGTGTGCAGTGTTCACTGCAGTCTCTGCGGAATAACCACACTTAGGCCTTATAACTTTTCAGACTTTCTTTATCAATCTACCAAGATGAAGAAGGCAGGGAGTAAGGCACGTGGTCGTGGAGTTTCTTCAGGGAGAGGACGTGGGGATTCTGTGGCTGCTGCGGCCCCCAGTGACACAGCATCCACCAGTTTTCCCCGGGCCGTGAGCGTTCCTTTATGCGCACTTTTGTAGGAGCTCGGAGTACCCCCCTGCTGCGGGAAGAACAAATTGAAGCCGTTGTTGTTTGGATCTCAGCCAATGCATCGACTTCAATTGCTTCCACCTCCTCTCAGGACCACAGCACTGTTGGGCAACCATCTGTCTCTTCACCGCCTGGCAAATTGCCCAGGCAGTCAGAGAGTTCTGTACAGGAGCCAGCTGAGTGTCTGCTTCTGTTCTCAGAATCTATTGGCTTGCAAACAGGGGCCCAGCCAAGCAGCATTCTGTAATGTGAAGAAGAGGGAGTATGCAGTGATGCGCAACAGCTGTGTCTCTCTGAATCTGAAGAGGCGGGTGAGACAGTGCCGATGGTCAGCACACCGCAGAACGCATCTGATGATGATGATGAGACCCAGGTGCCAGTTTCTGTTGAGCATGGTGCTGGCCAGACCACCCAACAGCAGGTGTTGGAAGAGGGTAGTGGAGATGATGAGGTCCAATACCCAACATGGCATGAAGAACAGGAAGGTGGTGGGAGCAGCTCAGAGGAATAATAATAATATTTATTTATATAGCGCCATCATATTCCGCAGCGCTTTACAGTTTAGCAGTTTCAGAACACAAGTCATAAGTAACAACGTTAACAATACAATAATTTAAGCTAAATAAGTCGCCCCTGCTCGTGACAGCTTACAATGTACAATGAGATGGGGGAGATACAAAGTATAGGTGTTTATATACAATGGTGCATTTACAATGATGTTCCAGCCATCTTAAGGGACTGAGGGATGGAGATAGTGAATGGGCTAGAGACACACACACACTTACACAGAATACATAGAATGACTTTGATTAGTGAATGTGATAGGCCGCTCTGAACAAATGTGTTTTGAGGGAGCGCCTGAAACCATGCAAATTGTGGATAGTCCTAATTTCTTGGGGTACAGCATTCCAGAGGATTGGCGTAGAGCAGGAGAAGTCTTGGAGTCGGGAGTGGGAGGTACGTATTAGTGCAGAGGTTAGTCGAAAGTCGTTTGCAGAGCGCAGCAGTCGGTTAGGCCGATAGATAGAAATGAGGGAGGAGATGTAGGAGGGGTGCTGCACTGTGGAGAGCTTTGTGGGTGAGAACCAGTACTTTGGTTGAAAGCTGGGAGAGGCCTAGAGAAATGGTTAGTGATAGAAGGAAGATAGAGGAAGACATTGCCCCAACGGTACAAACAGGAGGGAGAGTTAGGCTGCAGACTCGGTTGCCTGTAGCCTCCAGTTTGGCACCTGTTCGGAGCAGTTGTGTTCCAAAAGTCAAAACGTGCGCTCCCAGGACTTGCACTGCGTGGTCCTTTTTTCACACACTTGCACATGATATTTGCTATGTGAAATGCAAGCTGTGTAATCAAAAATTAAAAATAGCTAAAAGTGTCAGTCACCTCAATACCAAAATATGTGTAAACATGTGCGGACAAAGCACGTAGTTGAGTTACAAAGACACACTGGAGATGTAGGCCAACCTACAGCAGCACCTACATCTTCAGGTTGTGTTGAAGCCTCTTCATCGAGCTCACACACAGCTGGTTATGCTTCCTCACAGGATCGCCATGGAAGAACCTCGGCCACTGTTGTCCAGAGACAAACTGTTATTCCACACACAGCAGCAAGTTCCCTGTCATCCTCACACTCCCAGGCCACAAAACAGCCAGCGGTAGCACAGGCATGGGATAAAACACGGCCATACTCCGCAAACCATGCACGAGCACAGGCTCTGAATGCTGGCATTGCAAAACTCCTGTCCCTTGAAATGCTGTGATTCAGGCTGGTGGAGACAGACAGTTTCCGTAACTGAATATCATTGTCAATCCCACAATACAATGTGCCAAGCCGATTTCATTTCAGCAGGCAAGCCGTCCCTGGTCTGCAAAAGCATGTTGAGGGAAAAATTAAACATGCGCTACTAAAAGCCCTCAGTAGCAAGGTCCACCTGACCACCGATGCGTGGACCAGTACCCATTGTTATGATCTGCTACAACCAGTAAGGAAAGAAGGGAATTCTGTCCCTACAATACAACTAAGCTGAATCCCTACGATGTAACGGGGAACCTGATCCTGCGACCAGACCCGCTAAAGTCCTCATCTAGTGTGAACGAAGACCTATAGTTGCGAGGGAGTAATCCCTACAAGATCTAGGGACTGGGAGAAAAGGTGGACACCTCCTAGTCCTAACATAAATTGTAGCATGGATAATTAAACAGAAAAATAAATACTTTGTGATCCTAACATCAAGCAAAACTCACAGATTAAGGCACCTAAGCACCCGGCTAGCTTAACAGTAGATAATACAATGAAGTCAAGCAAAGCCAGAAGGGCGGAGCCAGACTAAATAGGGAAAAAAGGTCATGTGACCAGCAAACTGAAACAAAACCTAACAAGAGGGTTCTAACACCCATGGCCAGGGACAATACCTTTCCCTCACTGCCCATTGGGTCAATGTTGTGCAGCCGGGTACTGATCTTGCGAGTGGCGCTGTACGTGTTCTGCCAACTCCAAGGATTGCAGGAATCAAGTCTGTACACATTGATTCCCCCTCCTATTCCAGTTCCTCAGAATCATCGCTGCAGGAGCCGTCACGGTCTACCTCCACATGGACCCGTGAACGTTTACCTGTTGCGACCGATATGAGCACAGCCGTGTCCAAATGTCAACAGGCCATCCTGAAATTAATTTCCATGGGGAATCTTAGCCACACAGCGCAGGAGCTCTGTAATGCCATAAAGCAGGAGAGCGACGTGTGGTTTTTGGAAGAGAATCTACAGGCAGGCTTGGTAGTGTGTGACAATGGCCGAAATCTGGTGTCAGCTCTGGGCCTTGGGCAACCTCACTCACATACCATGTCTGTCATATGTGCTCAACTTGGTCGTGCAGAGTTTTTTGAGGGACTATCCGGATCTTGATGCACTGCTGCACAAGGTCCGCCTAGAGTGCGCTCACTTGCGACGTTCCAGCATGGCCAGATCGCTGATTGCAGCTCTGCAACGCAGATTTCACCTTCATGAACATCGCATTATATGTGACGTACCCACCAGGTGGAATTCCTCGTTACATATGTTGGAGCGGTTGTGTGAGCAGCAGCCAACAGTAATGGAGTATCAGCTGCATCAGGCGCAGTCAACTCGCAATTTGCGGCGTTCACACTTCACCACTACTGAGTGGGCCTCTATAATAAGAATAATAATATTATTTATTTATATAGCGCCATAATATTCCGCAGTGCTTTACAGTTTAACAGTTTCAAAACACGAGTCATAAGTAACAACGTTAACAATACAATAATTAAAGCAAAATCAGCCGCCCCTGCTGGTGAAAGCTTACAATCTACAATGAGGTGTGGAGATACAAAGTACAGGTGTTTATATACAATGGTGTTTTTACAATGATGGTCCAGCCATTTTAAGGAAGTGAGGGATGCATGGAGATAGTGAATGGGCTACACACACAGAATTACACATAGAATGACTTTGATTAGTGAATGTGATAGGCCACTGTGAACAAATGTGTTTTGAGGGAGCGCCTGAAACCATCCAAATTGCGGATAGTCCTAATTTCTTGGGGTAGAGCATTCCAGAGGATTGGCGCAGCGCGGGTGAAGTCTTGGAGTTGGGAGTGGGAGGTACGGATTAGTGCAGAGGTTAGTCGAAGGTCGTTTGCAGAGTGCAGCAGTCGGTTAGGCCGATAAATATAAATAAGGGAGGAGATGTAGGGGGGTGCTGCGCTGTGGAGAGCTATGTTGGTGAGAACCAGTAATTAGAATTGGATCCTATAATGAATGGGCAGCCACTGCCAGTGTAATGAGTGGCGAATAACTCTATGAAGGATATCTGCCACGTTTTGCGTGCGTTTGATGAGTCAACGCGGATGGCGAGTGCAGATGATGCACTAGTCAGCCTGACTGTCCCCCTTATCTGCCTGCTTCAAAAAACACTGCAAGCACTAAGGCATGAGGTTTTGGAAGAGGTGGAGGATGAGGAGTCACAAATTCCATCACCTTCTGGACAGTCAGCGCAACGTGGTTCCTCACAAAGGGCTGGAGGACTTTCAAAGTACCATGCTGTATCAACAATTGAACCTCCAGAGTCGCTGTCTATATTTTCATAACCATTACAAACTTTTAATGTATTTACAAAGCACATAATGTACATTTTTTGTCTATCCTTTTGTAATGCTATTGTGTTTCCATAAACTGATGTTACAGAATTATGATACAAAGTTTTTAAATTTTGAGTTTTAAATTTTGTAAATTTATATGTATTTGAAGGACTTTGTGAGGAGGATGAGGAGTCACAAATTCCATCACCTTCTGGACAGTCAGCGCAACGTGGTTCTTCACAAAGGGCTGGAGGACTTTCAAAGTACCATGCTGTATCAACAATTGAACCTCCAGAGTCGCTGTCTATATTTTCATAACCATTACAAACTTTTAATGTATTTACAAAGCACATAATGTACATTTTTTGTCTATCCTTTTGTAATGCTATTGTGTTTCCATAAACTGATGTTACAGAATTATGATACAAAGTTTTTAAATTTTGAGTTTTAAATTTTGTAAATTTATATGTATTTGAAGGACTTTGTGAGGAGGAGTCAATGGAGGAGGAAGACATCGCTCCAGAGGGAGGTAGACAATGCTCTAGTCAGTATGTAGACCAAGGGTGGGGTGATGCACAGCAGGCGGAGATGACGCCTCTTGCAGGGGACAACGTTTCTTGGCCAGTTGGGAGTCTGCAGCACATGGTTGATTTCATGCTGCAGTGGCTGAGAAACGACCGCCGCATCGAACACATTCACACCACGTCTGATTATTGGGTGTACACCCTCCTAGACCCTCGCTACCGGGACAACTTACAAAGCCTCATCACACCGTTGAACCGGGAGCGTAAAATGCGGAAGTACCAAGACACACTGGTGCAATCCATAATGTTCTCCATTCCAGCCGAGAGCACTGCTGCTGCTACTGATTTACAAAGCAGCTCTGTGCGTCGAGGCAGTGGAGACAGCTCTGCAACAAGAGGGAGCACAAGCAGCGCCTCTGCACAGGCAAAAACCAGTATGTTCCAAATGTGTCGAAGTTTTGTGGCAGCGCCACCAATGTCTACACCATCCGAGACGGCTCCAGTCAGCAGGAGGCAACATTTCCGTAAGATGGTTACAGACTACATGTCTTGCCCTCTCAGTGTACTCTCAGATGGCTCTTCCCCATTCAAGTTTTGTGTCTCTAAGCTGGATACATGGCCAGAGCTTAGCCAGTATGCATTGGAGGTGCTGGCTTGATCTGCTGGCAGTGTATTATCGGAGCGCGTCTTTACTGCTGCAGGTGGTGTACTAACAGACCGTTGCATGCGACTATCCTACGATAATGTACAACGGCTTACTTTTCTGAAAATGAACTAGGCATGGATCTCGCCTGAATTTGCCTGTCCGGTTTCAGATTAACTAACTGGTTGACAACGTTTTCCATGTCTCCTGTTATGTTCATCTTTCTACCACCTGAGCTATACTCCCTGGGCTACAACACTGCCAGTTGCTGCTCAGAAGTGTCGTGTCCACAGACCAATACACAAGCTATAGTAATAGTGGGGTTCAGTAACGCCTGCTGTTCCCCTGCTGTGTGTCCGGCAAAAATTACTGCTACCTAGCTACACATGTTTAAAAAAACATGACATGTTAAAGTGGCTAGTGCTACACATAGATATCAGGCTACACCCTTATTTCTAAGCTGTAAACAAGTGAAACGTCAAATTTAAAACCATTCAATGATTAGTGTTGGTAACAAATCTGTAACTAAATAATTGTGACATATTATGGCAGATATCCACATGTCTAACACAAATGCTAACACAAAAGCATACTTATGCTATAGGGTACTGATGGTGAACCTTCTCACTCCATAACTTTGACCAATCCAACTCACATCATGCCTCAAATGCTGCAATGTTGGAAGTGCATAATGTGGGTTGAACTTTGACAACAGCTGCAGTGCGAAGGTTATCCTTCTGTGTTCTTGGCTTTTAAATAAAAGCATACAAGTAAATATAATAATACATTGTTGATTAAGGGACATGATGTACACCTGTAATATTGTGCAAACAATGGATGTAGGACTATTCCTCTTCAACATTACTTATATTTGTGTCATTTGAAAAAATACATATTTTAGTTAAAAATTAAAAACCCATGTTCAGTAGCTGTGAAAGGCCCGTTTGTGTACTTCTATATTGTTTGCAACCAATGTATTGTATACGGATGGAAGCGCGTCACACTAATAGATTAGATTTATTTTAAATGGAATGTAGCAGAACCAATTGGAGATAAATGAAAAGGATGAGCCACTGAGACACGCTCAGCAGAGTACAAGCAGCAGTGCTTGAACATGTAACTGGAGCGTGATCTGCACTCAAAAAAGTAAAAAACACAGACTGAAGTGAACACTGAAACACAACTGTCCACAATCTGTGAAAAGCTCCTTTCTGTACTTCTATAGTGTTTGCAACCAATGTATTGTATACGGATGGAAGCGCGTCACACTAATAGATTAGATTTATTTTAAATGGAATGTAGCAGAACCAATTGGAGATAAATGAAAAGGATGAGCCACTGAGACACGCTCAGCAGAGTACAAGCAGCAGTGCTTGAACATGTAACTGGAGCGTGATCTGCACTCAAAAAAGTAAAAAACACAGACTGAAGTGAACACTGAAACACAACTGTCCACAATCTGTGAAAAGCTCCTTTCTGTACTTCTATAGTGTTTGCAACCAATGTATTGTATACGGATGGAAGCGCGTCACACTAATAGATTAGATTTATTTTAAATGGAATGTAGCAGAACCAATTGGAGATAAATGAAAAGGATGAGCCACTGAGACACGCTCAGCAGAGTACAAGCAGCAGTGCTTGAACATGTAACTGGAGCGTGATCTGCACTCAAAAAAGTAAAAAACACAGACTGAAGTGAACACTGAAACACAACTGTCCACAATCTGTGAAAAGCTCCTTTCTGTACTTCTATAGTGTTTGCAACCAATGTATTGTATACGGATGGAAGCGCGTCACACTAATACTATTAGTGTGACGCGCTTCCATCCGTATACAATACATTGGTTGCAAACACTATAGAAGTACAGAAAGGAGCTTTTCACAGATTGTGGACAGTTGTGTTTCAGTGTTCACTTCAGTCTGTGTTTTTTACTTTTTTGAGTGCAGATCACGCTCCAGTTACTTGTTCAAGCACTGCTGCTTGTACTCTGCTGAGCGTGTCTCAGTGGCTCATCCTTTTCATTTATCTCCAATTGGTTCTGCTACATTCCATTTAAAATAAATCTAATCTATTAGTCTAATAGATTAGATTTATTTTAAATGGAATGTAGCAGAACCAATTGGAGATAAATGAAAAGGATGAGCCACTGAGACACGCTCAGCAGAGTACAAGCAGCAGTGCTTGAACATGTAACTGGAGCGTGATCTGCACTAAAAAAAGTAAAAAACACAGACTGAAGTGAACACTGAAACACAACTGTCCACAATCTGTGAAAAGCTCCTTTGTGTAGTTCTATAGTGTTTGCAACCAATGTATTGTATACGGATGGAAGCACGTCACACTAATAGATTTGATTTTTTTTTCTAATATAATGGAGCTGCACCAATTCCACAAAATAAAAAACAAAAAAAAAAAAAAAAGAGTCAGTGACACGTGCAGATGCCTACAAACAGCGGTGGATGCAGAGCAAACTGCAGCGTCACCTGCACTGTCACACACACACCTTGCACAGAGCTGTTAAAACAACACTGGCAAAATGAAGCTTTACACAGCGGTTGGTAAACTAGCCTGCCTCAAGCACAGTAGTACACAAAATCGCAATATCTAACTGTCCCTCAGAGTGAGCAGAGTAGCGTTCTGTCCCTTACTGAGTTCACAGCACAGTGACGCTAAAATGGCGGCGGCGCCTTTTATAGTGCATTCTGACATCATTTCAGCAGCCAATCACAGCCATGCCATTAGTTAAGATGACCGCAGCATTACAGGATGTGCCCACACTTCGTAGGATTCCTCATTGGCTGACTAAAATCACATTGCCTCTCAAAGAATTATGGGAACTTCCGATTCCGGTATACGATATGGAAAAAGTATCGGAATTAAGTATCGGAATTCCGATAACGCGAATATCGGCCGATACCCGATACTTGCGGTATCGGAATGCTCAACACTAGTTATCATGCTTTTTGGATATTTAAACGCTGTCTTAACACATTGTCTCTCACTCCCCTGACGAAGCCTCACTTGTGGGGGCGATACGCGTGGGGTCCTTTCCTGGTCCACCCTGGTCCCTCACCTCTAGGGATTGTTCATGCAGTTCATCATCTCTCTTGGGTAATATACCTTGCTCTTTACAGGCTGCTAATATATCTTTTTCCATATATGTGGTCCACTTGGTGGGTTCCTTTGTAGCCATCTTTTTCGGTCTCCTTATCTGGATTCCTTTCTTGCCCCTCTCAGGAATACCAGCTTTTCCACTATATAGGTTTTTTTTCTAGGTGTGAATAAGGTATTGTTACCATTTATAGCCTCATGAGTAGTGTTGAGCGATACTGCTCGATAGCTAAAAATATCGGATCGGAATGGTATCGCCGATATTACTAAAATATCGGCGATACCCGATACCGATACCGGAAGTCCCATGTAAGTCTACGGGAACCAAATATCGACATTAAAAAAAACCCATTCTTGCCTTGTTGGTTAATTGTACATGAAGGAAAACAACAAAGAGTAATGTAGAATGTATTGGGGGAGGTTGAGGAGACAATAAAGGCATACATATTTAACCCAATGCATTGGAATAGCATTAATATATTTTTTTTTGGAAATACGTTTGGATTGACGAACAAATTGACAATGTTGTTAACCTTTTTTCTATTTTGGCAAATATGTATGTTTCACAACTTCCATGCTCTTCACCTTTTTAACTTTTGCCAGTGCCACACTTTCTCCTTCATAATCTTCAGCAGCATCATCTTTCTCATCAAATTATTCTTCATCTTCACCTTCTTAATCTTCTTCTTAAACTTCTTGCTATTCATGTTTTTGTTTACATTACTCATATTGTTATTATTAAGCTATTAATCTTCTTCATATTCAAATTCTTCATCTTCTTCCTCTTCATCTTCTTCATCATATTCTTATTTGTGACAGAGATTCCTGTACTTGTATTCTGTAAAAGTATGAATTGTTCATCCTTCCGTTCTTGCTGTCACAAAAGATTTAAATTACAACAGTATTTGTCCGTGTTCAGTTTAGCCTGCAGCAGCAGGCATTTTCCAGGGGCACCACGAGGAGGAACGGACTCACCCCCATACACTGCTTAGTCTTCTTCTGCTTATAATTTAGAGCATATATTTTGCTCTTCATTTTGGTCTTATACTTCATGTTCTTCTGCTTTTTGATCTTCTGCTTATTGTTCTTCTGTCTCTTGTTCTGTATCTTGTAGTTTGTCTTAACCTTCTTTGTCCTGTTGGTGATCTTCTTCTGGGTAATCTTTTATTTTTTCTTTGTGATGGTGTTCAGGCTGGTTGGCTTCATGCTCGTCGTCCTTGTTGTCGTCATCTTCTTCTGGGTGGTCTTTAAGGTCGTCTAATTTCCGAGAACCAGCTGACGTTACTGGAACCCGGACGGGTATCAGATGGAGCAAGAGACAATGGAAGTAACGAGGACCAGCTGACTGTGCTGGAACCCGGAGGGGCAGCAGAAGGAAAAGAGGCAATGTCACAACCGAGTACCAGCTGACGTTACTGTGACACGGTTACTAAGCAGGAGGTACCTGTGCTCCAAAGCACTACCAAGGACCAGCAGACGTTGGTGGAACTCGGATACGGAGATGGAGGCACCTAGGCCAAAGGCACTGGGGAGAACCAGTTGACGGTACTGGACCCCGGACGGGTAGCAGAAGGAAAAGAGGCAATGTCACAACCGAGTACCAGCTGACGTTACTGTGACACGGTTACTAAGCAGGAGGTACCTGTGCTCCAAAGCACTACCAAGGACCAGCAGATGTTGGTGGAACTCGGATACGGAGATGGAGGCACCTAGGCCAAAGGCACTGGGGAGAACCAGTTGACGGTACTGGACCCCGGACGGGTAGCAGAAGGATAAGAGGCAATGTCACAACCGAGTACCAGCTGACGTTACTGTGACACGGTTACTAAGCAGGAGGTACCTGTGCTCCAAAGCACTACCAAGGACCAGCAGACGTTGTGGAACTCGGATACGGAGATGGAGGCACCTAGGCCAAAGGCACTGGGGAGAACCAGTTGACGGTACTGGACCCCGGACGGGTAGCAGAAGGAAAAGAGGCAATGTCACAACCGAGTACCAGCTGACGTTACTGTGACACGGTTACTAAGCAGGAGGTACCTGTGCTCCAAAGCACTACCAAGGACCAGCAGACGTTGGTGGAACTCGGATACGGAGATGGAGGCACTAGGCCAAAGGCACTGGGGAGAACCAGTTGACGGTACTGGACCCCGGACGGGTAGCAGAAGGAAAAGAGGCAATGTCACAACCGAGTACCAGCTGACGTTACTGTGACACGGTTACTAAGCAGGAGGTACCTGTGCTCCAAAGCACTACCAAGGACCAGCAGACGTTGGTGGAACTCGGATACGGAGATGGAGGCACCTAGGCCAAAGGCACTGGGGAGAACCAGTTAACGGTACTGGACCCCGGACGGGTAGCAGAACGCACCCATGAAAATGTAAGTTGACAGGACGCAAGCCGTCCGCAGTTACCGAATCACACAGTCCTACAGTGGGTGCTTGTCCTATTGTCACAATGGAAACAGCCTTTATTTACATATCCCACAGCACACATAGGAATCACCTAAACTGCAGGCACCATAGAGTCGGCTAACCCGAATGCAACACGACAGCACAACTTATTGGAGGATAATTGACGTTCACACTGCCAGGAAACAGCTGTCGTGCTGTAACCAGGCTGGCCAGGAGTCAGTACCCCTGCCAATTACTTACGAGCAACAAATGGCGGTGTTGTAGCCCAGGGAGTAGAGTTCAGGTGGTAGAAAGATGAACATAACAGGAGACATGGAAAACGTTGACAAACAGTTATTTAATCTGAAAACGGACAGGCAAATTCAGGTGAGATCCATGCCTTGTTCATTTTCAGAAAAGTAAGCCGGTCTACATTCTCTGAGGATAGTCGCATGCGACGGTCTGTTACTACACCACCTGCAGCACTAAAGACGCGCTCAGATAATACACTGGCAGCAGGGCAAGCCAGCACCTCCAATGCATACTGGCTAAGCTCTGGCCATGTATCCAACTTAGAGACCCAAAATTTGAAAGGGGAAGAGGCATCTGGAGTACACTTAGAGGGAAAGCCAAGTAGTCTGTCACCATCTTACGGAAACGTTTCTTCCTGGTAACTGGAGCCGTATCGGATGGTTTAGACCTTGCTGGCGCTGTCACAAAACTTCGCCACATTTGTAACATACAGCTCTTGCCCTGTGCAGAGGCGCTGCTTGTGCTCCCTCTTGTTGTAGAGGTGTCTACACTGCCTCGACGCACAGAGCTGCTTTGTAAAGCAGTAGCAGCAGCAGCTCTCTCGGCTGGAATGTACAACAGTATGGATTGCACCAGTGTGTCTTGGTACTCCTGCATTTTACGGTCCCGGTTCACCGGTGTGATGAGGGTTTGTAAGTTGTCCCGGTAGCGAGGGTCTAGGAGGGTGTACACCCAATAATCTGACGTGGTGAGAATGTGGGCGATGCGGCGGTCGTTTCTCAGGCACTGAAGCATGAAATCAACCATGTGCTGCAGACTCCCAACTGGCCAACAAAGGCTGTCCTCTGGAAGAGGCGTCATCTCTGCCTCCTCTGCATCACCCCACCCTCGCTCTACATACTGACTAGAGCGTTGTGTACCTCCCTCTGTAGGGATTTCTTCCTCCTCCATTGACTCCTCCTCCTCATCCTCCTCACAAAGTGAGCCCTGCCCAGTCCTTTGTGAGGAACCACGTTGCGCTGACTGTCCTGAAGGTAATTGAATTTGTGACTCCTCATCCTCCACCTCTTCCAAAACCTCTTCCTTTAGTGCTTTCAGTGATTTCTGAAGCAGGCAGATAAGGGGGACAGTCATGCTGACTAGTGCATCATCTGCACTCGCCATCCGCGTTGAGACATCAAACGCACGCAAAACATCGCAGATGTCCTTCATAGAGGCCCACTCAGTAGTGGTGAAGTGTGAAGGGCGCAAATTGCGAGTTGATTGCGCCTGTTGCAGCTGATACTCCATTACTGCTGGCTGCTGCTCACACAACCGCTCCAACATATGTAACGTGGAATTCCACCTGGTGGGTACGTCACATATAATGCGATGTTCAGGAAGGCGACATATGCGTTGCAGAGCTGCAATGCGCGATCTGGCCATGCTGGAACGTCGCAAGTGAGCGCACTCTAGGCGGACCTTGTGCAGCAGTGCATCAAGATCCGGATAGTCCCTCAAAAAACTCTGCACGACCAAGTTGAGCACATGTGCCAGACATGGTATGTGAGTGAGGTTGCCAAGGCCCAGAGCTGCCACCAGATTTCGGCCATTGTCACACACTACCAAGCCTGGCTGGAGATTAGCTGACAAAAACCACACGTCGCTCTCCTGCTTGATGGCATCCCAGAGCTCCTGCGCTGTGTGGCTTCGATTCCCCATGGAAATTAATTTCAGGACGGCCTATTGACGTTTGGCCACGGCTGTGCTCATATCGGTCGCAACAGGTAAGCATTCACGGGTCCATGTGGAGGTATACCGTGACGGCTCGTGCAGCGATGATTCTGAGGAACTGGAGTAGGAGGAGGAATCAATGTGTACAGACTGGATTCCTGCAATCCTTGGAGTTGGCAGAACACGTACAGCGCCACTGGCAAGATCTGTACCCGGCTCCACAACATTGACCCAATGGGCAGTGAGGGAAAGGTATCGTCCCTGGCCATGGGTACTGGTTCACGCATCGGTGGTCAGGTGGACCCTGCTACTGACGGCGTTTAGTAGCGCATGTTTAATGTTTCCATCGACATGTTTTTGCAGAGCAGGGACGGCTTGCCTGCTGAAATAAAATCGGCTTGGCACATTATATTGTGGGACTGCCAATGCCATTAAGTTCCTGAAACTGTCAGTCTCCACCAGCCTGAATGACAGCATTTCAAGGGACAGGAGTTTTGCAATGCCAGCATTCAGAGCCTGTGCTCGTGGATGGTTTGCCGAGTATGGCCGTCTTTTATCCCATGCCTGTGGTACCGATGGCTGTTTTGTGGTCTGGGAGTGTGACGATGTCTGTGAACTTGCTGCTGTGGGTGGAATAACAGTTTGTCTATGGACAACAGTGACCGAGGTTCTTCCATGGAGATCCTGTGAGGAAGCCGAACCAGGTGTGTGTGAGCTGGAGGTAGAGGCTCCAACACGACCTGAAGATGTAGGTGCTGCTGTAGGTTGGCCTACATCTCCAGTGTGTCTTTGTAACTCAGCTACGTGCTTTGTCCGTACATGTTTCCACATATTTGTGGTATTCAGGTTACTGATATTTTTACCTCTTTTAACTTTTTGCTTACACAGCTTGCATTGAACATAGCAAATATCATCTATAAGTCTGTCAAAAAAGGACCACGCAGTGCAAGTCATGGGAGCGCCAATTTTGACATTTGTAAGAGAACTGCTCCCAACAGGTGCCAAACTGGAGGCTACAGGCAAGCGAGTCTGCAGCCTACCTCTCCCTCCTCTTTGTACCGTTGGGCCAATCTCTTCCTCAGAGCTGCTCCCACCACCTTCCTGTTGCTCACGCCATGTTGGGTCTCGGACTTCATCATCTCCACTACCCTCTTCCAACACCTGCTGCTGTTGGATGGTCTGGGCAGCACCATGCTCCACAAAACCTGGCACCTGAGTCTCATCATCATCATGAGATGCGTTCTGCGGTGTGCTGTCCATCGGCACTGGCTCACCCGCCTCTTCAGATTGAGAGAGACACAGCTGTTGCGCATCACTGCATACTCCCTCTTCTTCAAATTGCAGAATGCTGCTTGCCTGTGCCCGTGTTTGCGAGCCAACAGATTCTGAGAACAGAAGCAGAGACTCAGCTGGCTCCTGTACAGAACTCTCTGACTGCCTGGCCAATTTGACAGGCGGTGAACAGACAGATGGTTGCTCAACAGTGTTGTGTTCCTGAGAGGAGGTGGAAGGAATTGAAGTCGATGCATTGGCTGCCATCCAACCAACAACGGCTTCAATTTGTTCTTCCCGCAGCAGGGGGCACGCCGAGCTCCTACCAAAGTGCGCATAAAGGAACGCTCACGGGGATAAATGGTGGATGCTGTGTCACTGAGGGCGGCAGCAGCCACAGAATCCCCATGTCCTCTCCCTGCTGAAACTCCACGGCCACGACCACGTGCCTTACTCACTGACTTCTTCATCTTGGTAGATTGATAAAGAAAGTCAGAAAAGTTATAAGGCCTAAGTGTGGTTATTACGCAGAGACTGAAGTGAACACTGAAACACAACTGTTCACAATCTGTGAAAGGCTACTCCTTTGTCTACTTCTATAGTGTTTGCAACCAATGTATTGGATACGGATGGAAGCGCGTCACACTAATAGATTATATTTATTTAAATGGAATGGAGCAGAACCAATTGGAGAGAAATGACAAGGATGAGGAACTGAGACACGCTCAGCAGAGTACAAGCAGCAGTGCTTGAACAAGTAACTGGAGCGTGATGTGCACTCAAAAAATAAAAAACACAGACTGAAGTGAACACTGAAACACAACTGTTCACAATCTGTGAAAGGCTACTCCTTTGTCTACTTCTATAGTGTTTGCAACCAATGTATTGGATACGGATGGAAGCGCGTCACACTAATAGATTATATTTATTTTAAATGGAATGGAGCAGAACCAATTGGAGAGAAATGACAAGGATGAGGAACTGAGACACGCTCAGCAGAGTACAAGCAGCAGTGCTTGAACAAGTAACTGGAGCGTGATGTGCACTCAAAAAATAAAAAACACAGACTGAAGTGAACACTGAAACACAACTGTTCACAATCTGTGAAAGGCTACTCCTTTGTCTACTTCTATAGTGTTTGCAACCAATGTATTGGTTACGGATGGAAGCGCGTCACACTAATAGTTAAATTGCATGGAGCAGCAAGAATTACACTGAAGAAAAAAAAAAGAGTCTGTGAGTGACACGTGCAGATGCCTACAGACAGCGTTGCATGCAGAGCAAACTGCAGCGTCACCTGCACTCACACACACCTTGCAGAGCTGTTAAAACAACACTGCAGGCAAAAGGAAGCTTTACACAGCGGTTGGTGCTAGCCTGCCTAAAGCACAGTACACTAAATCGCAATCTCTAACTGTCCCTCAGAGTCAGCACAGCAGCGTTCTGTCCCTTACTGAATTCACAGCACAGTGACGCTAAAATTGCCGCGGCGCCTTTTATAGTGCATTCTGACATCATTTCAGCATCCAATCACAGCCATGCCGTTAGTTAACATGACCGCAGCAGTACAGGATGTGCCCACACTTCTTTGGATTCCTCATTGGCTGACTAAAATCACATTGCCTCTCAAAGAATTATGGGAACTTCCGATTCCGGTATACGATATATGAAAAATATCGGAACTAAGTATCGAAAGGCCGATACAGCTAATATCGGCCGATACCCGATACTTGCGGTATCGTATCGCTCAACACTACTCATGAGCTATGTGGACTTGATTTCATGCTTTTTTAATTGTTTTTATTGTCATTCTGTGTGTTAATAAAGTGTTATCCTTTACTACAATTGCTGTGGTGTGCATATTTTCCAGTAGTGCTTTCTTCTCTTTTCTTGTATTTGCTTACTACCGGCTTGCACCCCTGCATGGTTATTCTTATATAATTTTATGTATACGGCTGTGCGTTTGGTTTTTTCTTTATAACCTTGACTCAGCCCAATGTTATATAATGAAGTAAATCGCCTGAGGGTTAAAAATGCTACACCTAGATGAATTCTTCAAGAGGTGTAGTGTCCAAAATAGGGTCACTAATGGGTTTTTTCTGTTTTGGCATGTCAGGACCTCTTCAAATGTGACATGGCATCCGCAATCTATTCCAGCCAAAATTGCACTCCAAAATTCAATTGGCATTCCTTCCTTTCTGATCCCTAGCAGTGTGCCCAAACTGTTGTTTTCCACATCATAGAAATCATCATAGAAATCGCAGAACAAATTTTGGGGTCCATTTCTCCTTTTGCTTTTGTGAAAAGAAAACATTTGAGGTGAAAACAACATTTTTTCTGGAAAAATGTATTTTTTCATTTTCACGACTTAACGCTATAAAATTCTGTGAAGCACCTGCTCACCACACTTCTAGATAATTTACTTGAAGGGGTAGTTTCCAAAATGGGGTTACTTATGGAGGGATTCCACTGTTTAGGCACATTAGGGTCTATGCAAATGCAACATAGAGTTCGCTATCTATTCCAGACAAAATGGTGATCCTTCCCTTCTGAACCCTGCCATGCGCACAAACAGTAGTTTTCCACCATATATGAGGTATTCCAGTACTGAGGATAAATTGAACAACAAACTGTATCATGAAAATTCTTCTGTTTCTCTTGTGAAAATAAAAAATTTGAGTCTGAAACAACATTTTTGAGGGAAAAATGTATTTGTTTTTCATTTTCACAGCTCAAAATTATAACATTTTGTGAAGCACATGTGGGTTCAAGGTGCTCCCAACACCACTAGATAAATTCCTTGAGGGGTGTAGTTACCAAAATAGGATCATTTGTGTGGGGATTCCACTGTTTAGGTGCATCAGTGGCTCTGCAAATGCAACATGGCATCCACTATCTATTTCAGGTGTTAGGATTTGAACCTGTGAACCATGGCTTGTTAGTCTGTTCCTTTGCTGTGGAGCTATTCGGAAATTGTATAACGTCAGCCTGAAACCATATGAACTTCGTCTGGGATAGAGATCATCACCTGCCCTGCTGATTGTTCCTGCCCTGAGTGAGACTGATTGGATAGAGATCATCACCTGCCCTGCTGATTGCTCTCGCCCTGATTAAGACTGATTGGACCTGAAATATATACCTGGCCCTGTGCAGCTTCCTGTTGCTGTATATTATGGTGCTCAGGCTGAGTGAAGCATTATCTGAGCTCCTGATCTGGAAGGTGTTCTGCTGGCGCCTTCCTGTCTCTTGTGGAAACCCTGCTGTTCCTACCTCGAACTTCTATCATCTATACGGACTTGGTGCTTGTGTGTGATCTCGGCCGGCCCTAGCTTGGGCGGGCTCCGGCATCTGCCGACATAGTGAACTACCACCACCATATACTGCACTTCCAGAAGTCTTTCCACGGTCCGGTCACCTGCACACTTCTGCTCTGGCCACTGACCTCCAGTCCAGTATCGCCAGTAACGTGACAGAATACTCAGCCTCTCAAAAATGGAGGCCGCTGGAGCAGAAACTATGGAGACACGTGTCAGAAAACTGCAGGGTGCAATATCCAGTCTGCACACCGAACAGATGAATGGAAAATCACGGATGGATGCATTTATTGCACAAAGCGATCATAATGTCCAGAATCACCAACAAGCTATCCAAGATCTGCAGAATGCGGTACAAGTGTTGACTGCTCGAATTACACAGCTAGAAGGACAAGCTTCCGTCTCAGAGTCTGCCACGCCCCCCAAGCTACCACCTTTTCGTTTTGGCGGTGATCGAGATAAATTTAGTGGATTTTTGAATCAATGTTACCTGTTCTTCGATACACATGCTAATCAGTTCCCAACTGATAGGTCAAAGGTGCTATGCATCATTATGCTGTTAACCCACAAAGCAATCGCTTGGGCTAATCCTCTGATTGAGACTCGTCCCGAGTCTAGGATAGGAGATCGAGTGTGGTTATCCACTAAGAATTTGAAATTGAAGATTCCTTCTCCTAAATTAGGACAAAAGTTTGTGGGACCATACAAAATCAGTAAGATTGTGAGTCCATTAGCCGTACGTCTACAACTACCAACATCAATGAAGATTCATCCTGTTTTTCATGTGTCTTTGTTGAAAGCCACCACAGCCAATCCATTTCCAGAAAGATCCCCTCCGCCTCCCGATGCAATTGAAGTGGACGGACAGGAGCAGTTTGTGGTGGAAAAGATCTTGGATTCCCGAATACACAGAAATTGTTTACAATATTTAATCAAATGGCAGGGCTACGACACGGAAGAAAATTCATGGGAACCAGTAAGAAACGTCAATGCTCCTCGTTTGATTAGACAACTTCAACAGCGGTATCCTGCAAAGCCTGGGCAAGTTGCGTCCAGAGGCCGCCGTTAAGAGGGGAGTATTGTTAGGATTTGAACCTGTGAACCATGGCTTGCTAGTCTGTTCCTTTGCTGTGGTGCTATTCGGAACTTGTATAACTTCAGCCTGAAACCATATGAACTTCGTCTGGGATAGAGATCATCACCTGCCCTGCTGATTGTTCCCGCCTTGATTGACACTGATTGCATAGAAATCATCACCTGCCCTGCTGATTGCTCTCACCCTGATTAAGACTGATTGGACCTTCTATATATACCTGGCCCTGTGCAGCTTCCTGTTGCTGAGTATATTGTGGTGCTCAGTCTAACTTAGTGAAGCATTATCTGAGCTCCTGATCTGGAAGGTGTTCTGCTGGCGCCTTCCTGTCTCTTTTGGAAACCCTGCTGTTCCTACCTCGAACTTCTATCATCTAAACGGACTTGGTGCTTGTGTGTGATCTCGGCCGCCCTAGCTTGGGCGGGCTCCGGCATCTGCCGACATAGTGAACTACCACCACCATATACTACACTTCCAGAAGTCTTCCCACGGTCCGGTCACCTGCACACTTCTGCTCCGGCCACTGACCTCCAGTCCAGTATCGCCAGTAACGTGACACCAGGCAATTTTGGGCTCCAAATATTGAATGTTACTCCTTCCTTCCAAGCCCAGCCATGCAACCAATCAATATGCTCAGGAGAAACTGTACAGCAAATTGTATGGTGTATTTACTCCTGTTACCCTCTCAAGAAGGCAAAAAATGGGGCTAAAGCTATATTTTTGTGTAAAAAAGTAAAGTTTTCATTTTTTTCTTCCACGTTATTTCATTCCTGTGAAACCCCTAAAATGTTAATAAACTTCTTGAATTTTTTGAGCCCCTTGAGGGGTACAGTTTTTAAAATGGTGTCACTTTTAGGTATTTTCTGTCATTTAGGTCCCTTAGGCTACTTTCACACTTGTGTTTTTTAGCGCTGCGTTTCGAGCGCACATAAAACGCAATAAAAATACGCGTGCAAACGCTTGTAATAGCTGCGATATTTAGTCGCATAAGTGTGCACGTTGCTGAAAAAACGCAGCGATTGCATGCGATTGTATGTGATTTCAAGCGTTTTTGCATGCGTTTGCGTTTTTTTCGGCGCATTTCACAGGAGGAAAATCCTTGAAAAATTCTTGCAGCTGACTCCACCAACAGGACACCAGTGGGCGTGTCTTATGTGAAATCTTTATATAGAGCCTGTTCACAGCCATTCTTCACATTTGCTTGCATTTGCCTTTGTGACATGGATCTGCGCTGGAAGATTTTCCACTTCAACTTGGATCTGGACATTGCGATGGCTCAGGCTTATGCAGTGGCTTGCAATGAAGAAAGGGAGAGAGAGAGACAGCGAAGACGACAGCGGCGGCGTTTGTGGGTACATCCCATTGTTGAACTCCGGGAGAGCCGTGGAGCGTACCACACACTCTATAGCGAGCTGCAGGCAAACCCTGAGAAATTTACCGACTATACCCGGATGTCACAAGAAAGCTTCATGGATGTACTTGCTCGTGTACAACAATTCATCCGGAGACAGGACACACAGCTCCGTCGGGCAAGTCCTCCAGGGGAAAGACTCCTGGTGACATTACGGTACGTAATATTGCTAAACCAATGCCTGCATCATTTAATTTGTTCTGCCATGTACTATTCCAAAGCTGCAAGAATTATTGTTCTGCCATCTAGTAAACAAAGACCTGCAGAATTATTTGTATGCCATGTCCTTTTTTTTCTCTTTAGTTAAATGTTTTAAAAAAACATATACAATAATATATATTGTATTTCTTTCACAGATTCCTTGCTACTGGAGAGAGCCTCTCTTCACTTAACTTCCAGTACAGGATTGGTATCTCCACCTTGTCAGGAATTGTTGTGGACACCTGCCGGGCATTGTGGAATGTTCTCTGTCCAGAATTTATGCCCCTGTCCACCACAGAAAAGTGGCTAGAAATAGCTGAAAAATTCTGGACAACCTGCAATTTCCCCAACTGTTTGGGAGCAGTTGATGGGAAACACATCCGCATCATCAAACCAAAAAGAACAGGCTCGGAGAACTACAATTACAAAAAGTGCTTCTCTACAGTTCTCATGGCCATTGGTGATGCAGACTGTATGTTTGTTGCAGTGGACATTGGGGCATTTGGCCATGGAAATGACTCACAGGCCTTTAAGAACTCGGACATGGGCAGGAGGTTGTACAGTCATGGCCAAAAGTTTTGAGAATGACACAAATATTATATTTTCACATGATCTGCTGCCCTCTGGTTTTTATGTGTGTTTGACAGGTGTTTTTATCACAGACAGAAATATAATAATTGCAAACATATGAGTAACAAAAGCTTATATTGACAGTTAGAATGAGTTAATGCAGCAAGTCAATATTTGCAGTGTTGACCCTTCTTCAGGACCTCTGCAATTCTCCCTGGCATGCTCTCAATCAACTTCTGGACCAAATCCTGACTGATAGCAGTCCATTCTTGCACAATCAATGCTTTCTTTTTGTCAGAATTTTTAGGTTTTTGTTTGTCCACCCGTCTCTTGATGATTGACCACAAGTTCTCAATGGGATTAAGATCTGGGGAGTTTCCAGGCCATGGACCCAAAATCTCTATGTTTTGTTCCCTGAGCCATTTAGTTATTACCTTTGCTTTATGGAAAGATGCTCCATCATGCTGGAAAAGGCATTGTTGATCGCCAAACTGCTCTTGGAGGGTTGGGAGAAGTTGCTCTTGGAGGACATTCTGGTACCATTCTTTATTCATGGCTGTGTTTTTAGGCAAGACTGTGAGAGAGCCGATTCCCTCGGCTGAGAAGCAACCCTGTTATGTTTCGGTAGCTGAGGAGTGCAGGTAAAAAAGGCAATACACCAGAGAAGTTGGAATCTATGAGATTGCAGTACCCTGACTAACCACCACAACTAGAGGCAGCCGTGGAGCGTTCCTACGTTGGTCCTAGATGCCTCGTCACAGCCTGAGAAACTAACTACACCTAAAGATAGAAAGAGGAAAGCTATCTGCCCCGGAGCAGATCCCCAAAGAACATAGAAAGCCCCCAAACATGTAATGGCGGTTAGACAAGATGAAATACTGACACAGACAGAAAATAGTATGAGCAAACGTTGGGGCCCAAACTACCTAAATAGAAAAGGATAGGAAGGGCACTTACTGCAATCCCAAAAAACCCTGAAAAGCACCAACTCTACTAATTTCAAAATCACCTGAGATCACACGACCTCTACCACCTAAATTAGTTCTCTGGTGTAACAAAATCAAAACAGCAGCCACTGAAAAAACTGGAAAAAGCAAAAGTACAAACATCAGTGGCTGAACTAAACTGAGAGGGCAAACGCCCCCGGAGGGGACCCTGAAGGCCCCCACAGAAGTGCAGGACAAAATGCAAAAATCAAGCACAAAAACAAAAAGAAGAAAATGTCTTATCTGTTAGCAGGAGATGCAGACACGACACAGCAGGCTACAAAGGAAACAGGACTCAAGGATTGAGACCAGAACAATTGATCACCAGCAACCCTGATGGGAAGGCGACTCCCTTATATAAGACCAGTCAGCAACACCTGATTCCCACTCCTCACAATCTTCACTGGACAGTCCAGTACCGCTTGTAACCACCAGAGGGAGCCTCTGCTCAGAACTCATTTCAAGTCCATTCACAACAGTACCCCCCCCTTGAGGAGGGGTCACCGAACACTCACTTGAGCAACCAGGTCGGTCAGGATGAGTTCTATGATACGCACGGATGAGTCTCCTAGCATGGATGTCCGAAGCAAACACCCAAGAATTGTCCTCCTGACCATAACCTCTCCACTTAACCAAATACTGGAGTTTCCGTCTAGAAAAACGAGAATTCAATATTTTCTCAACCACAAACTCCATATTGCCCTCAACCAGAACAGGGTCAGGAGGCAAAGCAGTAGGAACCACTGGCTCAACAAACCTCTTCAACAAGGACTTGTGGAACACGTTATGGATCTTAAATGTCCCTGGAAGAAGCAAACGAAAAGAAACAGGATTAAGAATCTCCATGATCTTATAAGGTCCAATGAACCTAGGCTTAAATTTAGGAGATGCCACTCTCATAGGAATATTTCTTGAGGACAACCAGACCAAGTCCCCCACTTTAAACTGAGGACCATCAGTCCTATGCCGGTTAGCAAACCGCTGGGCCCTCTCCTGAGAGAGGGACAACCTCTCCACTACCTGGTCCCAAATCTGTTGCATACGCTCCACAACAGAGTCAACACCCGGACAGACAGAAGCCTCCGTCTGTCCTGAAGAAAATCGAGGGTGAAACCCAGAATTACAGAAAAATGGAGACATCAAAGTGGCAGAGCTAGCCCTATTATTAAGAGCAAACTCAGCCAAAGGCAAAAAAGAGACCCAGTCATCCTGATCAGCAGACACAAAGCATCTTAGATAAGTCTCCAATGTCTGGTTTGTTCTCTCAGTTTGACCATTGGTCTGAGAATGAAACGCCGAGGAGAAAGACAATTGAACACCAAGTTTAGAACAAAAGGTCCTCCAAAATCTGGAAACAAACTGGACTCCTCTGTCAGACACAATGTTCTCAGGAATGCCGTGTAAACGAACCATGTGCTGAAGGAACAAAGGCACCAATTCAGAGGAGGAAGGCAACTTAGGAAATGGCACAAGATGTATCATCTTGGAAAACCTATCACAAATCACCCAGATGACGGTCATTCTCTGAGAAACAGGGAGGTCGGAAATGAAATCCATAGAGATATGGGTCCATGGTCTCTTGGGCACAGGCAATGGCATCAACAAACCACTAGAGCGAGAGCAAGTCCCGCAGGACTGCACAAATTCCCTGACATCACGAGACAAGGTAGGCCACCAAAACGACCGACTAACCAAGTCTCTGGTACCAAAAATTCCGGGATGCCCCGCCAACGCGGAACAATGAATCTCAGACATCACACTCTTTTTCCACTGGTCCGGGACAAACAATTTTCCAACAGGGCAGCGCTCGGGACTATCCTCCTGACACCCCTCCAGAGCATGTCTCAAATTGGGTGAGATGGCGGAAAGAACTACACCCTCTTTCAAAATAACAGAAGGATCAGATAACTCAGGAGAGTCCGCAAGGAAACTCCTCGAGAGGGCATCCGCCTTAACATTCTTAGTGCCAGGAAGAAAGGAAACCACAAAATTAAAACATGTGAAAAACAAGGCCCACCTGGCCTGTCTAGGATTGAGTCGCTTGGCAGATTCCAGATAAACCAGATTCTTATGGTCCGTAAGGACCACCACCTGATGTTTGGCTCCCTCCAGCCAATGTCTCCACTCTTCAAAAGCCCACTCCATGGCCAATAAGTCCCGATTACCCACGTCATAATTACGTTCAGTAGGAGAAAATTTTCGAGAGAAAAAGGTACAAGGGTTACTTTTAGAGGTCTCTGGATCTTTTTGGGACAAAACGGCACCTGCCCCAATTTCAGAGGCATCAACCTCCACCTGAAATGGCAGAGAAACATCAGGCTGCCGTAGAACAGGAGCAGAAGTGAATCTCTGCTTAAGTTCCTGAAATGCAGAGACTGCCTCAGGAGGCCAATTCACCACATCAGAACCCTTTCTGGTCAAATCAGTCAATGGTTTAACAATAACAGAGAAATTACCAATAAATTTACGATAAAAATTGGCAAAACCCAAAAATCTTTGAAGAGCCTTTAATGAAGTAGGTTGGACCCAATCACAGATGGCCTGAACCTTGACCGGGTCCATTTCAATAACAGATGGGGACAAAATGAATCCCAGAAATGAGATCCTCTGTACGCCAAAAAGACACTTTGATCCCTTCACATACAGAGCATTCTCTCTCAAAATCTGGAATACAGTTCGAACATGTTTCACATGAGAGTCCCAGTCATTAGAAAAAATCAAGATATCATCCAAATAAACAATCAGAAATTTATCCACAAAATCCCTGAAAATGTCATTCATGAAGGACTGGAAGACAGAAGGAGCATTAGTGAGCCCAAAGGGCATCACTAGGTACTCAAAATGCCCCTCAGGGGTATTGAATGCCGTCTTCCATTCATCCCCGTGCTTAATGCGAATAAGGTTATATGCCCCCTGAGGTCAAGCTTGGTAAACCAAGTAGCGTTTTTCACCCTGGAAAACAGGTCTGAAATCAAAGGTAACGGGTATTGATATTTTACAGTAATATTGTTGAAAAGACGATAATCAATACACGGCCTTAATGAACCATCCTTTTTGGCCACAAAGAAAAAACCGGCACCTAAGGGTGAAGAGGATGGTCTGATATGACCCTTCTCCAATGATTCCTTGATATAAGACCGCATAGCGTCATGTTCAGGTACAGACAAGTTAAAAAGGCGACCTTTAGGGAATTTACTACCAGGCACTAATTCAATAGCGCAGTCATAGCTCCTATGGGGAGGCAAGGATGCAGATTTACTTTCGCTAAACACATCAGAAAAATCAATCAAAAAGTCAGGAACATCCTGAGCCTGGGGGAGGCAGAAAAAACAGGAGTGTTGGTATTAACACATTGGCAGCCCCAACTGGTTACAGACACAGATTTCCAATCCAAAACAGGATTATGAGACTGTAACCAAGGGAAACCCAGTACGATAATGTCATGCAGATTATACAGCACCAAAAATTTACAGCACTCCTGATGATCAGGTTCAACCCTCATTATCACCTGAGTAGAGAACTGAGGTTTATTCTCAGCCAAAGGGGTAGAATCGATCCCCAGTAGGGGAATAGACTTCTGTAGGGGTATCAAGGGAAACCCACAACGTTTAGCAAAATCATAATCCATCAGGTTAATAGCTGCTCCAGAATCAACAAAAGCCTGAGCAGAAAATGAGGACAGAGAGCATATCAGAGTGACAGTTAATAAAAACTTAGTCTGAACACTACCCAAGACAACTGAGCGTGCAAAACGTCTTCCCCGCTTAGGGCAGACTGAAATAGCATGAGAGGCATCACCACAGTAGAAACATAACCCATTGCGCTTTCGAAACTCATGACGCTGTGCCCCAGACACCACTCTATCACACTGCATGGGTTCAGAAGCAGGTTCACAAGGCAACACCATTCCGCGCATACTTCTCCGTCTGTCAATTTGAATCGCTATTGACATAGAATCATTGAGACCAGAGGGGACAGAGAATCCCACCATAACATCCTTTACATTATCTGACAGACCCATCCGAAAAAGGGCCGCCAAAGCGTCGTCATTCCACTTGGTCAGGACTGCCCACCTACGGAATCTCTGACAGTATAACTCAGCGTCATCAAGCCCCTGATTTAATGCCAACAAGGCTTTTTCAGCTTGATCAGTGACATTAGGCTCATCGTACAATAACCCCAAAGCCTGAAAAAATGCATCAACATCACTCAAAACAGGATCCCCAGGTGTCAGGGAAAAAGCCCAATCCTGAGGATCGCCGCGCAGGAGAGAGATGACAATTTGAACCTGCTGCGCTGCGTTCCCTGAGGACTTAGATTTTAAGGCAAAAAACAATTTACAATTATTTTTGAAATTCTGAAACTTAGCTCGATCCCCTAAAAACAAATCTGGCATGGGAATCCTAGGTTCCACAACAGGCAACCTAGCAAGATAGGCAGCAATACTCCGAACCTCAGTAGCAAGCTGATCCACACGGCCAGACAACTGTGCAAACTCCATTGAGAGAAAAAAAAAATCCTCCCCAGCACCCAGAGATACAGAGGGAATAAAAAAATGCAACAAACAGAAAAATATCTCTGACAACTCTGACAACCTTTTTTCTTTCACAATATTTTTTCCCTTCTGTGAGTACCATACAATTTTCAATTTTTGGGCCGGTGATACTGTTATGTTTCGGTAGCTGAGGAGTGCAGGTAAAAAAAGGCAATACACCATAGAAGTTGGAATCTATGAGATTCCAGTACCCTGACTAACCACCACAACTAGAGGCAGCCGTGGAGCGTTCCTACGTTGGTCCTTGATGCCTCGTCACAGCCTGAGAAACTAACTACACCTAAAGATAGAAAGAGGAAAGCTATCTGCCCCGGAGCAGATCCCCAAAGAACATAGAAAGCCCCCAAACATGTAATGGCGGTTAGACAAGATGAAATACTGACACAGACAGAAAATAGTATGAGCAAACGTTGGGGCCCAAACTACCTAAATAGAAAAGGATAGGAAGGGCACTTACTGCAATCCCAAAAAACCCTGAAAAGCACCAACTCTACTAATTTCAAAATTACCTGAGATCACACGACCTCTACCACCTAAATTAGTTCTCTGGTGTAACAAAATCAAAACAGCAGCCACTGAAAAAACTGGAAAAAGCAAAAGTACAAACATCAGTGGCTGAACTAAACTGAGAGGGCAAACGCCCCCGGAGGGGACCCTGAAGGCCCCCACAGAAGTGCAGGACAAAATGCAAAAATCAAGCACAAAAACAAAAAGAAGAAAATGTCTTATCTGTTAGCAGGAGATGCAGACACGACACAGCAGGCTACAAAGGAAACAGGACTCAAGGATTGAGACCAGAACAATTGATCACCGGCAACCCTGATGGGAAGGCGACTCCCTTATATAAGACCAGTCAGCAACACCTGATTCCCACTCCTCACAATCTTCACTGGACAGTCCAGTACCGCTTGTAACCACCAGAGGGAGCCTCTGCTCAGAACTCATTTCAAGTCCATTCACAACACAACCCCTCACATGAATGTTTTCAGGATGCTTAACAGTTGGCATGAGACAAGACTGGTGGTAGCGCTCACCTTGTCTTCTCCGAATGAGGCGTTTTCCTGATGTCCCAAACAATCGAAAAGGGGATTCATCAGAGAAAATAACTTTACCCCAGTCCTCAGCAGTCCACTGCCTGTACATTTTGCAGAATATCAGTCTGTCCATGATGTTTTTTCTGGAGAGAAGTGGCTTCTTTGCTGCCCTCCTTGAGACCAGGCCTTGCTCCAAGATGTTAAAAATGCTTAATTTCATATATTTTTCCAGGAATTGAAACCAGATGAGATACTTCTAAAGAAAATGTCACGTTTCTTATAAAAAAAATGTAGTGGTTTATTGGACTGTTCATCAAAAAAACATCATTACAGGAAAACATAAAGTGAGTGAAATAGTTACGAAGAGATTGTCCATTTGTATATAGCAAAACTTGTACACATCTTTCCTTGGTGTCCTGAATGGAAAAATGACATTCTGTCTTTGTCAGCAATGTCTCAGGGAAGCAACACGTGGTTATATGGCAGCTGTCTGTTCATTCATCGTAGTCCTTGTCCCATGTGTCTGTATAGAGAGTGCGAGAGAGCAAGAGCCCCCCTCCCTTCGTGTAGCCATTATATATGTCCCTTAGATCATGTGATCTCTGTTTATGGAGTTGCCACTTTACCATACAGAAATAGCATCTGTAATGTCAGCTGAAAGTCAATGTACTCAGTACAGAATTGAGTGTATAACGAATAAATCCATAACCAATAATTAATATTTAACAATTCCCCCTTTTGAGGGTGACAGACATTAATTGGAACCCTCAAAGTAGAGAAGTTCATCTTTAGGATAATCAGATCTTCTTTCTTCTTTTCTTCTTCTTTGGCAAAAATAATTTTAATTTCCATAACAATAATAACCATAATAATATCAGATTATTGTTATACACACTCAATAACATAATTATGCGAATTCATGTTATGGCAAGCAGTGACTAATATTCATATAAAATATGTGTATTATACTTTCCTAAACCTAAATCGAAGCATCTCCTGTCCAGTCATCATCATCTGATGTCATCTGGTCTTCATCTTGACGTCTTGTTCTTGATTCTTTTAAAACTGTCTTTATATGATAATTGCTTTGGAATAACATGTAGATATTGTGGAGACCGTGTGTCATGTGTCCATCAAAGTCCATAAATTCACATGTTGATAAAAAACAAAATCCATTGATGAAATGAAGCTTTAATATCTGAGCAGTGTCACCTTTAAAGACCTGGACTTACATTGGCTCGCCTTGTATATTTCTGGAATCCTCCATGCCATCTGCAATAGTCTTGGAACAGGTGTGACGTCTTTGGTCAGCAAAGCAAGGGTTAAAATGACTCTTCCTTGCTAAAGATAGCACCATAACCAGTCCTTAGTCCTAATACACAGGACTCATGTCAGGGTTGTAGCTTCCTGACAATTACCTTATTGTTCACCAGCTTTCATTGAAGCTTCATAGGTGATAGGAAACCACTGGAACGTGATAAAAGCGTGATCACACAGTTCATATTAGCATCATAGGATCATAGTCCTCTGTAGTCGTGGTTGTCAGGTTAGATACTGCGATCGTGGCTGTCAGTGGTGGATACTGCAGTTCTGGCTGTCGGTGATGAAATGAATTGTAATTGACACAGTCTGTTATTACTCAGACATCATATAGCATTTTTACCTTCTGGAACTTCGGCTTTTTCTTCTTGCAACTTTTTAAATTTACTTGAATTTAGACATATGAAAAGTCTTTATTAACGTAATTCCAATATCTTGCTTGAAGTCTTCATTCCCTATTCTATCTGGTATCTGGTAATTTTCCTGACCTATAATATCACAGCGTACCATAGCAATCAGTAATATCCATAGAAGTATTATCAGAATAGTAATATGGAATTCATGTTTGTGTAGTAAAACAATAATAAATGATATTGCATTATTAACCATATTCTTCATGAGCTAGAACATTTTTATGTCACAGGTGTAATTACCTTTTCAACCCATAGGTGTCAGTGTGTTTTTCATGTAACAAGTGTTTCCATCTTTATTACTAAAACTTTATTAATGGACTATATTTATTAGACCAATAATAGGTAAGAATGTATAGCCATGAACCAAAATGTGAATATGAGTGAATGAATGAATGAATGAATGAATTATTGTATTTACTCAGAATTAGAACATTTTCTTTTAATGGAACGATATCTTCACTATATTTAATGAAGCAATATTCTCATACTAGACATTACTTTATTAAATATTGATGTTTCTTTCTTGATTGAGATAAAAAATAAAAATTAAGAATCAAAAAGAGAGATAAAGGAAGAATAAAAATTAAAAAATGAAAAATAAGAATAAAAACAAAAATAAGAATAAAAATAAAAATAAGAATAAAAATAAGAATAAACATAAAAATAAGGCCTTTATATGTTTATGACAAATGCTGAGTAGTTATGTTTTCAGTAACACATACCCTTAATATTTCCATTATCTGGATGATTTCATATTTGTCATGACCTTGTGTTACTAAAATATTCATATTATGCAACTTTGCATGTAATTTCCTTCTTAGTGTAAAGACATTACTCTTTAAAATACTTAATGTTATTATCTCTAGTAGATATACCATTGTAGTCTTTAAAATGTGTGAAGAAGAGGTATTGATGAAATGTGATGATGTATTCAAGATCAAAAACACATTTCCCCCTTAATACCAAAAAAAATATTATTCTGTGAAATAATTGATTTATCAAAACCAAAATGAAAAAAATAATTGTTTTATAAATTATTTATGTAACTTCTGTTTTAGCTTTAACCATATATTTGTCTGAAGATGTGTACCATCTATGTAACCATTAAAAATAAGAATAACATTGAATATCATAAAATTATCTTTTGGGAAAAGGAAAAATAATAATCTAAATGTAAATTTTCTGGATAAACCATTTTGATGTGTGATTACACTTATCTACTATTAACTAAAAAATAATAATTACTAAAGGAATATATGTTGAGTAGATAATATTCATTATGTATCTTAATATTCTAATAATTGAACTGATTTGTATTATTTCTTTTAAAAACAAGTTGTTGTTTTTCTCGCATACCATGAATTTTGAAACCTCTCCTTTCATACATCACATACTCTTAGGTTATATTCACTCTTAGCAGCTGCTCATACACGCATCTGTCATCTGTCACTCAGACTGTGACACGGATAAGTTCACACCACAGATTTCTCATACAAAAAGGTAGGAATACATGTCCCAAATAATTGTATCCTAATTATCAATGCGCATTGTAAACTACTAAATTTAATATTTTAATATTTCTTTGAATATTCCCCAAATACACATAACAAACTTTGTGAACCATTTATAGATAGAAGGACTCATAAGAAAATTAGGTATGAGCTGTATATACTTGGTGCAAGGGTTTGCAACTGAAATTGAACCCTGTAACTTAAGAGGCCTAAAAAAAAAATTATTTTCACTGAAGCTACAAGAGCTTTAAGTTGCAACCACTGAAATAGGGGTATATGGTAGCCTTATAATTAGAACAGTTTAAATGTCACATGTGTGACTGTCATGCAGTAAATAACATATTGCCATGCAAATAAATAACTTCAAAATGTTAGCAACACACAAAAACTAAATTTAGATTCAGTTAGTTACATATTATTTCCTTTTAAGTGTTAAATATATAAAAACATGCAGTTATTACAAATTCCTGTGTAAATAAAGGAATAAATCCATTTAAGAGAATTTTTCCCGATTAAGTCCTACTTTAAAGTGAAAATTCTAAGGATAAATAAGAGATAAGGTTAAATATCATATACATTCAGAAATAAAACAATTGCAATGTCTTATACATATATATGTATTGGCTTTAATGTAATTCTAAATATTTTCTGTAGTTTATTTTAATTATATCACTATAGATATAGATATACAGTTATACAATCTCTACTTATACAAGTATACTATATATACTGTATGAATATATATATATATATATATATATATATATCTACAAAAGCTGTAGAACTACAGAATTATATTTGTAAAATAATTACAAATAACTGAATAATATATTGTATATCACTTTTACACAACATATAATTTCATTTTCAGTCAATTCCTAAACCAAATCTTATTTCTTTGTCAAAGATGTTCTGAAAAGCTCTGTTTATCATTCCTTTTTTTAATGATTGTTTGAGTAGCTCCGATAATGAGCTGTAAACTGAAGACTCAGCTATGTCTCTCTGAAGAATCATCTGTTCCTGTCTTTCAATGTCCGCCATTTGTCTCTTTACAGAGCGGTCTGAACTTTGAATTATTAACTCTTTCTGCAAAGCGGACTCTTGGATTTTTTTATAGGGTTTATAACAAATATGTAATTTTCTCCGTATGTCATAGATTTGATTACGGGGATGACTCAGTTTAGGAGATTTTGACACTGGCTTTTGAAAAGATCTTACTCTATCACGATTCTCATGTTTTCTAGCAAAATCAAGGAATTGCGCACATTCAAATAAAGTATCTTTTTGTGACGCAATAACACGAGATACAGAATTTAGGAATCCAAATTTGTCCACAAAATACTTTATCATTGATTGTGTTTTGACATTGGTAATTAGAGTTTTGTACAACCTTTCAAATATGGACATGAATGTAAAAGTACATTCTTTCCGACCAATCCTTAATTTTTGAAGAATATCAATATCTGGACAATTTTCATTTAATGCACAGAAAATCAGAATTTTCAGTCTGTCTTTATCATCTAGATCTCCATGTAAGTCGTTATCACAAGTCAATTTTAATGTTAAACGTCTGGAAAAGGTTGCAGGAAGCCACAATTTAAATAATTGATTTTTCTCGTCATTACTTAAATCAAGTTTATCAATAAAACTTTCAAAAATTTCAGAATTTCTGCATACATGGATTTTGTTATCATGTGCAGGAATGATTTTGCATAATTTTAACAAATTTTTCCTAATTTTAATTTGGAGTTGGGCCTCTGAATTGTCTTCTATTTTTGGTGGCCTTTGTACATCCGTCCCTCGTACGTCATCATCTGCATCAGTTCTGAAGTCTCCTCCCATGTTCCCTCCTCCATCAGTTCTCAAGTCTCCTCCCACATTTCCACCATCTTTTTTTACATCGTCAGAGACAAGGTCACCTTGAGTAGCCATTACAGACACATGTCCCACATCTTGCTCAATTTCCTCATTACAGTCATGGCCAAAAGTTTTGAGAATGACACAAATATTATATTTTCACATGACCTGCTGCCCTCTGGTTTTTATGTGTGTTTGACAGATGTTTTTATCACAGACATAAATATAATAATTGCAAACATATGAGTAACAAAAGCTTATATTGACAGTTAGAATGAGTTAATGCAGCAAGTCAATATTTGCAGTGTTGACCCTTTTTCTTCAGGACCTCTGCAATTCTCCCTGGCATGCTCTCAATCAACTTCTGGACCAAATCCTGACTGATAGCAGTCCATTCTTGCACAATCAATGCTTTAACCCCTTCACCCCCAAGGGTGGTTTGCACGTTAATGACCGGGCCAATTTTTACAATTCTGACCACTGTCTCTTTATGAGGTTATAACTCTGGAACGCTTCAACGGATCTTCGCGATTCTGAGATTGTTTTCTTGTGACATATTGTACTTCATGTTAGTGGTAAAATTTCTTCGATATAACTTGCGTTTATTTTTGAAAAAAACGCAAATATGGCGAAAATTTTTAAAATTTTGCAATTTTCAAACTTTTAATTTTTATTCCCTTAAAACAGAGAAATATATCACACAAAACAGTTAAGAAATAACATTTCCCACATGTCTACTTTACATCAGCACAATTTTGGAACCCAAATTTTTTTTTGTTAGGAAGTTATAAGGGTTAAAAGTTGACCAGCGATTTCTCATTTTTACAACAAAATTTACAAAGCCATTTTTTTTAGGGACCACCTCACATTTGAAGTCACTTTGAGGGGTCTATATGGCAGAAAATACCCAAAAGTGACACCATTCTAAAAACTGCACCCCTCAAGGTACTCAAAACCACATTCAAGAAGTTTATTAACCCTTCAGGTGCTTCACAGTAACTAAAGCAACTTGGAAGGAAAAAATGAATATTTTACGTTTTAGCCACAAAAATGATCTTTTACAAACTTTTTTTTTATTTTCACAAGGGTAAAATGAGAAAATGGACAGATAAGGTTGTTATGCAATTTCTCCTGAGTACGCCAATACCCCATATGTGGGGGAAAACCACTGTTTGGGCAAACGGCAGAGCTCGTAAGGGAAGGAGCGACGTTTGACTTTTTCAAACTAAAATTGGCTGGAATTTAGATTGTATGCCATGTCGCGTTTGGAGAGCCCCTGATGCGCCTAAACAGTGGAAACCCCCCACAAGTGACACCATTTTGGAAACTAGACCCCCTAAGGTACTTATCTAGATCTGTTGTGAGCACTTTGAACCCTCAAGTGTTTCACAAAAGTTTATAAAGCCTGGGTGTGAAAAAAAAAAAAAATCAATTTTCCACAAAAATGATTTTTTAGTCCCTAATTTTTGAATTTTCCCAAGGAAATTGGACCCCAAAAGTTGTTGTCCAATTTGTCCTGAGTACGCTGATACCCCATATGTGGGGGGGGAAACTGTTTGGGCGCACGGCAGGGCTTGGAAAGGAAGTAGTAATGTTTTGGAATGCAGACGTTAATGGGGGTCATGTTCCGTTTGCAGTGCCCCAGATGAGCCTAAACAGTGGAAACCCCCACAAGTGACCCCATTTTGGAAACTAGACCCCCTAAGGAACTTATCTAGATCTTTGGTGAGCACTTTGAACCCCAAGTGCTTCACACAAGTTTATAATGCCCGGGCATGAAAATAAAAAATCCTATTTTTTTCCCACAAAAATTATCTTTTAGTCACTAATTTTTTATTTTCCCAAGGGTAACAGGAGAAATTGGACCACATAAGTTGTTGTACAATTTGTCCTGAGTACGCTGATACCCCATATGTGGGGGGGAACCACTGTTTGGGCGCACGGCAGAGCTCGGAATGGAAGAAGCACCATTTGACTTTTTCCAACCAAAATTGGCTGGAATTGAGTTTGGATGCCATGTTGCATTTGGAGAGCCCCTGATGTGCCTAAACAGTGGAAACCCCCCACAAATGACCCCATTTGGGAAACTAGACCCCCTAAGGAACTTATCTAGATTTTTGATGAGCAATTTGAACCCCCAAGTGCTTCACACAAGTTTATAACGTAGAGCCGTAAAATTTAAAAATCATATTTTTTCCACAAAAATGATCTTTTCACCCCAATTTTTATTTTTCCAAGGGTAACAAGACTCCAAAAGTTATTGTGCAATTTGTCCTGAGTGCACTGATACCCCATATGTGGGGGTAAACCACTGTTTGGGTGCATGGCAGAGTTTGGAAGAGAAGGAGCGCCGTCTGACTTTTTCAACGCAGAATTGGCTGGACGCCATGTCGTGTTTGGAGAGCTCCTGATCTGCCTAAACAGTGGAAACCCCATAAATGACACCATTTTGGAAACTAGACCCCTCAAGGAACTTATCTAGATGTGTGGTGAGAACTTTGAACCCCCAGGTGTTTCACTAAAGTTTATAACGTACAGCCGTAAAATAAAAAATCTTTTTTTTTTTTTACAAAAATGATTTTTTCGCCCCCAATATTTTATTTTCACAAGGGTAACAGAAGAAATTGGAACGCAAAAGTTGTTGTCCAATTTGTCCTGAGTACACTGATACCCAATATGTGGGAGAATACTACTGTATGGGCACACGTCGGGGCTCGGAAGGGAAGTAGTGACGTTTTGGATTGCAGACTTTGATGGAATGGTCTGGGGGCGTCATGTCACATTTGGAGAGCCCCTGATGCACCTAAACAGTGGAAACCCCCCACAAGTGACCCCATTTTGGCAAATAGACCCCACAAGGAACTTATCTAGATGTGTGGTGAGCACTTTTAACCCCGAAGTGCTTCACAGAAGTTTATAACGCACAGCCGTAAAAATAAAAAATCTTTTTTTTTTACAAAAATGATTTTTTCGCCCCCAATATTTTATTTTCACAAGGGTAACAGGAGAAATTGGACCCCAAAAGTTGTTGTCCAATTTGTCCTGAGTACGCTGATACCCAATATGTGGGAGAAAACTACTGTATGGGCGCACGTCAGGGCTCGGAAGGAAGTAGTGACGTTTTGGATTGCAGACTTTGATGGAATGGTCTGGGTGCGTCATGTCGCATTTGGAGAGCCCCTGATGCGCCTAAACAGTGGAAACCCCCCACAAGTGACCCCATTTTGGAAAATAGACCCCACAAGGAACTTATCTAGATGTGTGGTGAGCACTTTGAACCCCAAAGTGCTTCACAGAAGTTTATAACGCACAGCCGTAAAAAAAAAAATCTTTTTTTTTTTTTGCAAAAATGATTTTTTCGCCCCAATATTTTATTTTTACAAGGGTAACATGAGAAATTGGACCCCAAAAGTTGTTGCCCAATTTGTCCTGAGTACGCTGATACCCAATATGTGGGAGAAAACTACTGTATGGGTACACGTTGGGGCTTGGAAGGGAAGTAGTGACGTTTTGGATTGCAGACTTTGATGGAATGGTCTGGGGGCGTCATGTCACATTTGGAGAGCCCCTGATGCGCCTAAACAGTGGAAATCCCCAACAAGTGACCCCATTTTGGAAAATAGACCCCACAAGGAACTTATCTAGGTGTGTGGTGAGCGCTATGAAGCCCCAAGTGCTTCACAGAAGTTTATAATGTACAGCCATAAAAACAAAAAAATAATTTTTTTTGTACAAAAATGATATTTTCGCCCTCAGTTTTTTATTTTCCCAAGGGTAACAGAAGAAATAGGACAAATTGCACAATAACTCTTGGGGTCCAGAGTACGCTGATACCCCATATGTGGGGATAAACTACTGTTTGGACGCATGGCAGAGCTCAGAAGTGAAGGAGCACCGTTTGACTTTTTCAACGCAGAATTGGCTGGAATTGAGATCAGACGCCATGTCACATTTGGAGAGCCCCTGATGTGCCTAAACAGCGGAAACCCCCCAATTCTAACTCCAACCTAACCCCATCACACCCCTAACCCTAGTCCCAACCCTAACCACAAACCTAACCCTAACACACCCCTAATCCCAACCCTAACCCTAATCCTAACTTTAGCGCCAACCCTAACCCTAACTTTAGCCGCAACCCTAACCCTAATGGGAAAATGGAAATAAATACATTTTTTTAATTTTATTATTTTTCCCTAACTAAGGGGGTGATAAAGGGGGGTTTGATTTACTATTTAAAGTGGGTTTTTATGATTGGCAGCTGTCACGCTAAAAGACGCTTTTTATTGCAAAAATAGTTTTTTGCATCGCCACATTTTGAGAGCTATAATTTTTGCATATTTTGGCCCACAGAGTCATGTGAGGTCTTATTTTTTGCGGTACGAGTTGACGTTTTTATTTGTACCATTTTTGAGCAGGTGACATTTTTTGATCGCTTTTTATTTCAATTTTTGGGAGGTTAGAATGAACAAAAATCAGCAATTCATGAATTTCTTTTGGGGGGGCTTTTTTTTATGTCCCCCGTGTGGAAAAAATGAAAAAAACAGTTTTAAATCCTTTCGGTCAGAACGTTAGGCGATCCCTTTTTTAAAAATTTTTTTTATGTTTTGGCGCTTTTATAAAAAAACTTTTTATATAAAAAAAATTTATTATTTGCATCGCTTTATTTGCGAGCTAAAAACTTTTTTTTTTTTTTGTGATGAGCTGTAGGGGGCTTTTTTTTTGCGGGACAAGATGCGTTTTCAGCGTCCCATGTTTTTTTTATATCGGTTTTTTTGATCGCCGTTATCCTTTTTTTTTGTCGGCGGTATGATGATAAAGCATTGATTTTTTGCTCTTTTTTTTTTTTTTTTTAAGGGTTCACAAAGGGGTAACTTTGAACAGTTTTATGGGGGGGGGGCCCCCCTTTTTTACGAACGCGGCATACAAATATGGGGTATTTTTAAATTGTTTTTGTTTTTTTTATTTACAGAAGAAATAAAATTTATGGGGAAATATTTTTTTTTTTTATTTATTTTGGATTTTTTTTTAAATTTTTTTTTTTTTTTAAAAACTTTTTTACTTTGTCCCAGGGTGGACTACTGATTTTTTCCCAATCGTGGTGGACAGGGCAACCGCACCTGTCACCCCAGCGATGCTACATAGTGCAGGCTCTCAGTGCCTGCTCTCGGCTCACTGAGGTACCCCGCCCCCCCTCCAGGACCCCCCCCCGCCCATCTTGATCCGGTCCTGGAGAGAACCCCTCAGAACCAGCGCGATCACATGCGTGTCGAGTCTCAGGGCGCGCAGGGAGCCCCCACCCCCGCGATCCCCCTGTCCCCCCATAAAACCGCGATAAAGTTTAAATCGGGGTTTGTGCTAGGGGTTTTTTGTGCCGGGGTCCGTGCCCGCCCTGACACCAGTCTGGTGTAGCTGTGATATCAGCTGACACCCCGGCGATTAGCGCTCCCCTCAGGACCCCGCAGTGATCGCCTTGACGTACAAATCCCGGGGCCCATTTTATGGCGGAATAGTACGTATAGGCGATCAGCGGCGTCCTGGGGGGAAAGCGCACAAAAATCCCCGCGGGTTCAGCGATTCCCCGCCACCCATACGGTTTTGTCGGACGTTCACAACCGCTCCGGCCATTAAACCCCCTAGCACCCCCGCGATCAAACATGCTGCGTTACGGGCACAGGGAGTCGCGCGGTGGGGGCTCCCTGCGCCCCCCCCTGAGCCCCTCAGCCCAGCGCGATGTGATGCGCTGTTCTGAGGCTCTCCCTCCCAGACCCACAAGATGGGCGCCGGTTCAGGGAGGGAGGCGGCTACCTCGTGCCTGCCGAGACCGGCATGAGAAGCCTGCATCTATGCCTGACAAACGCGGGTTTGTGACAGTTGCTGTGCACCTGTCACAAACCCGCGATTTTTAAAAAATACAGTGTGTCCCCCCTGGACAAAATTAAAAAAAATTAAAAAAATAAAAAAAAATGTTAAAAAAAAATCAAATAAATAAAAAAAAAAAAAAATCCCCAAAAAACAAAATTTTTCCTGAAATAAAAAAAACAAAACAATAATGTACACTATTGGGACGCCGCTTTTTTTAACGCCCCCCCCATAAAACTGTTCCCCTAGTTAACCCCTTAGTGAACCCCTTAAAAAAAAAAAAAAAAAAAGCAAAAAAATCAAAGCTTATCATCATACCCCGAACAAAAAGGGAATAACCCCGATCAAAAAGACGATATAATAACATGGTACCGAGAAAACGTCATCTGTCCCCCAAAAAAGAGCCCCATACAGCATCAACAGCAAAAAAATAAAAAAGTAAAAGCTCGCAGAAAAACGATGCAAAAATAAATTTTTTATAAAAATAGTTTTTTTCTATAAAAACGCCAAAACAAAAAAAAAATTATAAAATGGGGGTATGCCCCTAATCCCTAGACCCGAAGAATAAAACTGTTTTTTCAAATTTACCCCACGAACAATAAAACGCCTCCCCAAAAGAAAAATTTATGAATTGCTGAATTTTTTTTTTTCATTTTTAAAACCCCCCAAAATTGAATAAAAGCGATCAAAAATAAACCGCTCAAAAAGACAAATAAAAAGTCCCAATCTACCCCAAAAATAAACCCCCATGACTCTGGGGCCAAAATAGGAAAAATTATAGCCCCCAAAGTGGCGATTTCAAAAAACTATTTTTGAATAAAAAATCTTTTAGCGTGACAGCTGCCAAAAATAAAAAACCCGCTTTAAATATAAATCAAACCCCTTTTTTCACCCCCCTTTGTTAGGGAAAAAAATAAAAAATTTAAAAAAATTTTATTTATTTCCATTTCCCCTTAGGGTTAGGGGGGGTTGGGGGGGTTTGGGGATAAAGTTAGGTTAGGTTAGGGTTGGGATTAGGGGGGTGTAGGGTTAGTTTGTGGTTAGGGTTGGGACCCAGGGTTTTGGGTGTGTTTTGGGGGTTGGGTTGGAGTTAGAATGGGGGGTTCCGCTGTTAGGCACATCAGGTCTCAAATGTGCATGGCGCTGATCTCTTTTCCCGCCAATTCTGCGTTTAAAAATCAAACGTGTCCCTTACTCTGAGCCTGCATGCGTCCCAAAAAGTATTTATCCCCCAAAAAAGGGGATCAGCGAAATTGGACCCCCAAAATATTGTGCAATTTTTTTCCTTTCCTTACCTGAAAAAAAAAAACGGGGCGAAAATACATTTTTGTACAAAAAAAATATTTTTTGTTTTTAAGGCTGTAATTTTAAAAAATCTGTGAAGCACTTGGGGCTCATACGCTCACCACACCCCTAAAAAGTTCCTGTGGGCTATTTTCCAAAATGGGGTCCTTTTTTGGGGATTTCCACTTTTAAAGGGCGCATAAAGGGCTCCCCAAAATTTTGACATGACCCCCCCCAACCATTCCATCAAAGCCCCTGCAATCCAAAACGTCACTACTTCCCTTCCAAGCCCCAACGGTCCCCATACAGTATTTCTCCCACTTATTGGGTATCACGAAACTCAGGCAATTGGGAAACAACTTTGGGTCCAATTTTCGTTCCCCTTGTAAAATAAATTTTGGGGCGAAAAAATCATTTTTGCAAAAAAAAAAAAAGATTTTTTTTTCGCTGTGCGTCTAAAATTTGTGAACCCTTTTGGGTCAAAGTGTCACCAAACCCTAAAAAATTTCCCCTTGTGGCCCTTTTCCCAAAAAGGGGTCACTGTGGGGGGGTTCCACTGTTTAGGCGCATAGGGCTCTAAAAGGGCGAAAAGACGCACCCAGACATTCCATCAAAGTCTGCAACCCAAAAACACCCTACCCCCTTCCGACCCCTGACGTCCCATACAAAAGGTTTTCCCCCACATATTGGTTATCAGCGTACCAGGCAATTGGGGAACAACAACTTTGGGCCCAATTCTCCTGTTACCCTGTAAAAATAAAATATTGGGGCGAAAAAATCATTTTTGAAAAAAAAAAAAAGATTTTTTTTTTTTACGGTGTGCTTTATAAACTCTGTGTCACTTCGGGGTTTAAAAGTGCACCAACATCTAGATAAGTTCCTTGTGGGGTTATCCCAAATTGGGTCACTTTGGGGGGTTTAATTTTGGTGATCAGGCTCCCAAATGTAAACATGCCCCCCCAGCCCAAACCACAAAGTCTGCAATAAAAACGTCACTACTTCCTTCCAAAGGCCCGGGAATTTGGGGCCCTACGTAGTTTCCCACATATTGGGTATCATTTAAACTCAGGACAAATTGGACAACAACTTTTGCTTCCCCCCCCAAAATTTCTTCTGTTACCCTTTTTGAAAATAAAATATTGGGGGCGAAAAAATCATTTTTGTAAAAAAAAAAAAAGATTTTTTATTACGGCGAGTATAAACTGGGTTAAACACTGGGGGTTCAAAGTTCTCACCAAAAACTAGATAAGTCCTTTGAGGGCTATTTCCCAAAAATTTGTTTTCATTTTGGGGGTTCCACTGTTTAGGCGGGTCAGGAGCTCTCCAAACAGACATGGCGTCCACCAATTTGCGTTGAAAAAGTCAGCGCGCCCTTCCTTCCAAACTCCCATGCACCCAAACGTGGTTTCCCCCCCCAATATGGGGTATCCCACTCAGAAAAATTTTGCACATAACTTTTGGGCTTGTTACCCTTGAAAAAAAAAAATTTGGGGGAAAAGATCATTTTGGGAAAAAATAGATTTTTAAATTTACGCTTAGTTTAAAAAATTGTTGGGAAACCCTTGGGGTTCAAAATTTCTCATCAAAAAACAAAAAAAATCCTTAGGGTCTATTTTTCCCAAAAGGGGGCATATGTGGGGGTTTCCACGTTTAGGCCATCAGGGGTCTCCAAATGCCCCCCATGGCATCCAAACCAATTCCAGCCCAATTTTTTGGGTTGGAAAAAAATCAAATGGTGCTTCTCCATTTCCCACTTGCCGTGCGCCCAAACAGTGGTTCCCCCCCCCATATGGGGTAAGCGTACTCAGGACAAATTGTACAACAATTTGTTGTCCAATTTCCCTGTACCCTTGAAAAAAAAAATTATGACTAAAAGATAATTTTTGGGGAAAAAAATAGGAAATTTTTTTTTCATGCCCGGGCATTATAAACTTGGTGAGACTGGGGGGCAAAGTGCTACCCAAAAATCTAGATAAGTTCCTTAGGGGTCTAGTTTTAAAATGGGTCACTTGGGGGTTTTCCCCTGTTAGCTTCTGGGGCACTGCAACGACATGACCCCCATTAACGTCTGCAAACCCAAAAAAATACTACTTCCCTTTCCCCCAAACCCTGCCGGCCCCAAACATTTCCCCCCCCCATATGGGGTATAAACGTACTCAGACAAATTGGCCCAAAAACTTTTTTGGGGGCCAATTTCCTGGAAAAAATTTAAAAATTGGGACTAAAAAAAAATTTTGTGAAATTTTTTTTTTTTTCACACCCCCGGCTTATAAACTTTGTGAACACCTGAGGTCAAAATGCTCACAACAGATCTAGATAAGTACCTTAGGGGGCAATTCCAAAATGTGTCACTTTTTGGGGGGTTTCCACTGTTGGGCATAGGGGCTCTCCAAAGCGAATGGCATCCAATCTAAAATTTCCCGCCAATTAGTTGAAAAAAACAAAGCGCCTTCCCTCGAGTCTGCCGTGTGCCCAAACATGGTTTTTTCCCCCCCCTATGGGGTATTGGCGTATCCAAAAAAAAGGGGAAATTGCAAAAAACCTAAAGTCCTTTTTCTTTTCCCCTTTTGGGAAAAAAAAAAAAAGTTTGTAAAAGATCATTTTGTGGCAAAAAGAAAAAAATTATTTTTCCTTCAATTGCTTTAGTAAATGTGGGAAACACCCGAAGTTAATCTTCTTGAATGTGGTTTGAGTACCTTGAGTGCATTTTTTTTTTAAAGGTGTCAATTTTGGGTATTTTTCCCGCCATAAAAGACCCCCCAAAGTGACTCAAATGTGAGGGGTCCCAAAAAAAAATGCTTTGGGAAATTTTGTTGTAAAATGAGAAAAGCTGGTCAACTTTTAACCCTTATAACTTCCTAACAAAAAAAAATTGGTTCCAAAATTTGCTTTATGTAAATTTTGAATGTGGTAATGTTTTTTTAACTGTTTGTTTTGATATATTTCCTTTTAAGGGAATAAAAATTCAAAGTTTGAAAAATGCAAAAATTTTAAAAATTTCGCCATAATTCGTTTTTCAAAAATAAACCAAATTATATCGAAGAAATTTACCATAACATGAAGTACAATATTCCACAAGAAAACAATCTCAAAAACGCGAAGATCCGTTGAAGCGTTCCAGAGTTATATCCTCATAAAGAGACAGTGGTCATAATTGAAAAATTGGCCCGGATCATTAACGTGCAAACCACCCTTGGTGGTGAAGGGGTTAAAGCATTGATTGTGCAAGAATGGACTGCTAACAGTCAGGAATTGTCCAGAAGTTTATTGAGACATGCCAGGGAGAAATTGTGCAGAGGCCTGAAGAAAAAGGTCAACACAGCAAATATTACTGCGCATTAACTCCATTCTAACTGTCAAAATAAGCCTTTTGTTAACTCATATGTTTTCAATTAATATATTATGTCTTTATAAAAACATCTGTCCAAACACACATAAAAACCAAGGGCAGCAGGTCATTGAAATAATAAATATTTGTATCATTCTCAAAACTTTTGGCCAAGACTTAATGAGGAAAATGAGCAAGATGTGGGACCATGTTTCCAGTAAAGGCTACTCAAGTGACCTTGTCTCTGACATGTAAAAAAAGATGGTGTGAAATGTGGGAGGAGCCTTGAGAACTGATGGAGGAGGAACATGGAGGAGACTTCAGACTGATGTCAGATTATTACGTACGCGGCCGGATGTACAAAGGCCACCAAAAATAGAAGTACAAATCATAGGCCCACTCCAATAAAATTATAAAAATTTGTTAAAAATGCAAACTCATTCCTGCACAGATAACAAAATCCATGTAGTGTCAGAAATTCTGAATTTTTGAAGTATATTGAATAAACTTGATTTAAGTATTGACGAGAAAAAATCAATTATTTAAATTGTGCTTCCTGCAACCTTTTCCATACTAGTAACATTAAAATGTGACTTGTGGATAACGTCATACATGGGATCTAGATGATAAAGACAGACAGAAAATTCAGATTATTCTGTTGCATTAAATGAAAAATTGTCCAGATATTGATATCTCAAAAATAAGGATTTGTCGAAAGAATTACTTTGTAACATTTCATGTCCATATTGGAAGGTTGTACAAAACTCTATTACCATGTCAAAAACCCAATAAATGATAAAGTAATTTTGTGGACAATTTGGATTCCAAATTCTTTATCCTCGTGTTATTGCGTCACAAAAAGAAATCTTATTTGAATGTGCGCATTTCCTTGATTTTGCTAGAAAAATGATGACTCCGTGATAGAGTAAGATCTTTTCAAAAGCCGTGTCAAAAATTCCCTAAACTGAGTCATCCCCGTAATCAAATCTATGACATACGGAGAAAATTACATATTTTTATAACCCTATAAAAAAATCCAAGAGTTCCGCTTGCAGAAAGATTTTATAAAACTTCAAAGTTCAGACCGCCTCAGAAAAGAAGACAAAATGGCGACAATTGAAAGACAGGAACAGATATTCTTCAGAGAGACATAGCAGAGTCTTCAGTTTACAGCACATTATCGAGCTACTCAACAATCATAAAAAAGGAATTATAAACCAGAGCTTTTTCATAACATACTTTTGACAAGCAATAAGATTTGTTTAGAATTGACTGCAAATGAAATTATATGTTTGTGTAAAGATGATATACAATATATTATTCAGTATTTGTAATTATTTTACAAATATAATTCTGTAGTTCTACAGCCTTTTGTAGATATTAATATAGAATATAAATATAAATAGTATATTCCATACAGTAAATATGTATAATAGTATAGTAGAGATTGAATAACTGTATATCTATATCTATAGAGATATAAATAAAAGTACACTACAGAAAATATTAGAATTACATGTAAAGCCAATACATATATATGGGTAAACATTGCATTTGTTTTTTATTTCTGAATGTATATGATATTAACCTTATCTCATATTTATCCTTAGAATTTCACTTTAAAGTAGGACTTAATCGGAAAAATTCTCTCAATGATTTATTCCTTTAATTTACACAGGAAATTATGTAATAACTGCCTGTTATTATATAATTTAACACTTAAAAGCGAAATAATATGTAACTAACAGAATCTAAATTAGTTTTTGTGTGGTTCTAACTTTTTTGAAATTATTTATTTTGCATGGCAATATGTTATTTACTTGCATACAGTCACACAAGTGACAATTAAAAACTTTTCTAAACATAAGGCAACCAATATACCCCTATTTCAGTGGATGCAACTTAAAGCACTTGTAGTTTTTTTATCTTCAGTAAAATAAATTTTTTTTTTAGGCCTCTTAAGATACAGGGTCCAATTTCCGTTGCAAACCCTTGCACCAAGTATATACAGCCCATACCTAATTTTCTTATGAGTCCTTCTACTAAAAATGTTCATCAAGTTTGATATGTTATTTGGGGAAATTCAAAGACTTATTAAATATTAAATTAAGTAGTTTACACGCGCATGATAATTATATACAATTAAATTTGGACATTTATACCTACATTTTTGTATGAGAAATCTGTGGTGTGAACTTTCCGTGTCACCGACTGAGTGACAGATGACAGAGCGTGTATGAGCAGCAGCTAGAGTGAATATAACCTAAGAGAATGTAAGTATGAAAGGATAGGTTTCAAAATTCATGGTATGCGAAAAAAACAACAACTTTGTTTTTAAAAGAAAAAAAAACAAATCATATCATTATTAAATATAATATACATAATGAATATTATCTACTCAAGCAATATATTCCTTTAGTAATTATAATTTTTAGTTAATAGTAGATAAGTGTAATCACACATCAAAAATGGTATATCAGAAAATTTACATTTAGATTATTATTTTTCCTTTTCCCCTAAGATAATTTATGATATTCAATTTTAATTCTTATTTTTAATTGTATTACATAGAATGGTACACATCTACAGACAAATATATGGTTATAAAGCTAAAACGATGTTACATAAATAATTTATAAAACAATTTTTTTTTCATTTTGGTTTTGATAAAACAATTATTTCCACAGAAAAATAATTTTTTTGTTAATAAGGTGAAATGTGTTTTTGAATCTTTAGAATAACATCATCACATTTCATCACTACCTCTACATCACACAATAAAAAGACAACAAAGGTAATCACTAGAGACAATAACATTTAGTAATTTTAAAGAGTAAAGTCTTACACTAAGAAGAAATTACATAGCAAAGTTGCATAAAATGAATAATTTAGTAACCCAAGGTCAAGAAACATAAAAGAAATCATCCAATAATGAAATTTAAGGTATGTGTTACTGATAACATAACTACACAGCAATTGTCCATAAACATATAAAGCCTTAATTTTTATGTTTATTCTAATTTTATTCTTATTTTTATTTTTAATACTTTAGTTGGTTTTAATCTTATTTTCAATTTTAAAATTTTTATTCTTCCTATTATCATCTCTTTTTGATTCTTAATTTTTATTTATTTTATACTCAATCACGAAAGAAACATCAATAATTAATAAAGTAATGTCTAGTATGAGAATATTCTCTATAAATATAGATAAGATATCTCCGAGATTAAAGAAAATGTTCTAATTCTGATTAACTACAATAAAATCATTCATTCATTCATTCATTCACTCATAATCACATTTTGGATCATGCTATACAATCCTACCTATACATGGTCTAATAAATATAGTCAATAATAAAGTTTATTTTAGAGTAATAAAGAAAGGAAACACTAGTAACATTCAAACACACGACACATATGTGATGAAAAGGTAATTACACCTGTGACAAAAAAAGTTTCTAGCTCATAAGAATATGGTTAATAATGCAATATCATTATTATTGTTTTACTACACCAACCATGAATTCCATATTACTATTCTGAAAAACTCTAATGATATTACAGTGATTGCTATGGTACCTGTGATATTATTGTTCAGGAAAATTACCAGAATACCAGATAGAATATGGAAATGAAACTTCAAGCAAGGATATTGGAATTACGTTAATAAAGACATTTTCATAAGTCTAAAATTCAGTAAATTAAAAAGTTGCAAGAAGAAAAAGCCGAAGTTCCAGAAGGTGAAAAATGCTATAGATTTCTGAGTAAATAACAACTGTGTCAAATACACTCATTTCATCACCGACAGCAGAACTGCAGTATCCACCACTGACAGCCACGATCGCAGTATCTAACCTACAACCACGACTACATAGCCTATTAGATCCTATGATGCTAATATGAACTGTGTTGATCACCTTTTATCACTTCCATGTAGGTTTCCTATCACCTCTGACGCTTCAATGAAAGCTGGTGAACAATAATAATTTGTCAGAAGCAACAAACCTACATGATTCCTGTGTATAGACTAAGGACTGTTTAGGTGCTATCATTAGCTAGGAAGATCAATTTAACCCTTGCTTTGCTGACCATAGACGTCACACCGGTTCCAAGACTATTGCAGAATGGCATGAGGATTCAGCAATATACAAGGCGAGCCAATGTAAGTCAGGTTCCATTAAAGTGACACTTGCTCAGATATTAAAGCTTCATTGTCAAACAATATTTTGTTTTTTATCAACATGTGAATTTAAGACTTAAGAAGTACACATGACACACGACTCCACAATAACAACAAGGTATAATCCAAGCAATTAATCATAAAAAGACCAGTTTTTAAAAGAATCAAGAACAAGACGTACAAGATGAAGACCAGATACATCAATGATGATGACTGGACAGGAGATGCTTCGATTTAGGTTTAGGAAAGTATAATACACATATTATATGAAAATTAGTCCACGTGCATCCAAAACAAGAATTCGCCATAATTATGTTATTGAGTGTGTATAACAATAATCTGTTTTAATAGGTTATTATTGTTATGGAAAATAAAATTATTTTTGCAAAGAAGAAGAAAAGAAGAAAGAAGATCTGATTATCCTAAAGATGAATTCTCTACATTGAGGCATCCAATAATCTGTCACCCTCAAAAGGGGGAATTGTTAAATATTAAATATTGGTTATGGATTTAATCGTTATACACTCTAATGTCTGTACTGGTACATTGACTTTCAGCTGAACATTACCGATACTATTTCTATAGGGTAAAGTGGCAACACCAAAACATAGAATCACATGATCTAAGGGACATATATAATGCTACACGAAGGGAGGGGGTGCACTTGCTCTCTCGCACTCTCCTATACAGACACATGGGACAGGTGAAGAGACACCTACAATAATGAACAACAGCGCCAAGGTAAACCACGTGTTGCTTCCCTGAGACATTGAGACAAAGACAGAATTCATTTTTTCCATTCAGGACACCAAGTAAAGAGTGAACAATGTTTTGCTATATACAAATGACAATCTCTTCGTAGACTATATTCACTCACTTTATGTTTTCTGTAAAGATGTTTTTTTGGATGAACATCCAATAAACACGTACATTTTTTTATATAATTAAACGAGGACCTTTTCTTTAGAAGTATCTCATCTGTTTTACAATTCCCAGGAAAAATATATGAAATTAGCATTTTTAACATCTTGAGCAAGTCCTGGACTCCAATGAGGGCAGCAAAGAAGCCCTTCTCTCCAGAAAAAACATCATGACAGACTGATATTCTGCAAAATGGTACAGGCAAGTGTACTGCTGAGACTGGTAAAGTATTTACTCTCTGATGAATCCCCTTTCGATTTGTTTAGGGACATCAGGAAAACGCCTCTTTCAGAAGACAAGGTGAGCCTACCACCATCTTGTCTCACGCCAACCTGTTCAGCATCCTGTAAAACAATTCATGTGAGGGGTTGTGATTGTGAATGGACTTGAAATGAGTTCTGAGCAGAGGCTCCCCCTCTGGTGGTTTACAAGCGCTACTGGACTTCCCAGTGAAGATTGGAGGAGTGGGAATCGGTGTTGCTGACAGGTCTTAATTAAGGGAGTCGCCTTCCATCAGGTTGCCTTGATCAATTGTTCTGGTCTCATCTTGATTCCAGTTTTTTTCCTTTGTACCTGCTGTGTCGTGTCCTTCCAAACTCCTGCTAACAGATTAAGTCATTTCTTCTTTTTGTTTTTGTTGCTTGAAATTTGCATTTGTCCTGCACATCTGTGGGGGCCTTCAGGTCCACCTCCTGGGGCGAATGCCCTCTCAGTTTAGTTCAGCCACAGATGTTTGTACTTTTGCTTTACCCAGTTTTTTCAGGGCTGCTGTTTGATTTTGTACACCAGAGAACTAATTTAGGTGTAGATGTCTGGATCTCAGGTAAATTTTTGAAATTAGTAGAGTTGGTGCTTTTCAGGGTTTTGGATTGCAGTAAGTGCCCTCCTAACCTTATCTATTTAGTATATTGCCCCCAACGTTTGCTCCAATACTTTTCTGTCTGTGTCATATTTCATCTTGTCTAACCGCCATTACATGATTGGGGCTTACTAATGTTTCTTTGGGAACTGCTCCGGGGCCAGATAGATATCCTCTCTATCTTAGTGTATTTAGTTTCACAGGCGTCGACGAGTCATCACGGACCAACGTAAGAACGGCTCCACGGCTAGCCTCTAGTTTTGGTGGTTAGTCAGGTATGAATCTCATAGATTCCAACTTCTATGGTGTATTGCCTTTTTTACCTGCACTCCTCAGCTACCGAACATAACAGTATCACCGGCCCAAAAATTGAAATTGTTATGGTACTCACAGAAGGAACAAATATTGTGAAAGAAAAAAGGTTGTCAGAGTTTCAGATATATTTTTTCTGTTTGTTTGGCATTTTTTTTTTCCCTCTGAATCTCTGGTGCTTGGGAGGATTTTTTTTTCTCTCATGAGTTTTGTGCACAGTTGTCTGCCGTGTGGCATACACTAGCCACTTGAGGTTTTCGGAGTATTGCTGCCTATCGCTAGGTTGCCTGTTGTGGAACTAGGATTCCATGCCAGATTTTGTTTTTAATGGATCGTAGCTAAGTTTCGAATTTCAAAAATAATTGGTAAATTGTTTTTAGCCTTAAAATATCTAAGTCCTCAGGGGAACGCATCGCAGCAGGTACAAATTGGATCATCTCTCTCACTAGCGCGGACGATCCTCAGATTGGGCTTTTCCCCTGACACCTGGGATCCTGTTTTGAGTGATGTTTGATGCATTTTTATCAGGCTTATGGGGGTTAGTGTACATGAGCCTAATGTCCCAGATCAAGCTGAAAAAGCCTTGTTCATTAAATCAGGGGCTGATGAGCTGATTTTATACTGTCAGAGATTTCCGTAAGGGGTTAGGGGGCAGTCCTGACCAGTGGAATGACGACGCTTTGCGCCCTTTTCTTCGAAGGGTCTGTCAGAAATAATGAAAAGGATTATGGTGGAATTCTCTGTCCCCTCTGGTCTCAAGGATTCTATGTCAATAGCGATTCAAATTGACAGACGGGGGAAAAAAAGGCGGATTTTGGGGGGCTTTTTAACCCCGCTTTGAAAACCCCGGGGGGGGTGATAGGGGTGTCTGGGGACGCGTCATGATTTTTGAAAGCCAAAGGGTTTTTTTTCTCTGGGGGGGAAGCCCTCAAACTATTTAGTTGGGGCCCCCCGGGGGGAAAAAGTTTTGCCCGCTCAGTTGTCTTGGGGAGTGTTCAGAAATAAGTTTTTTTTTAAATGCAATCGGGGGTGCCCCCCTGGGGGTCATTTTTGCTCAGGGGTTTTTTTATTCTGGGGGAGCTAAAAACCCGTGGATTAAGATTTTTCTAAAAGTTGTGGGGTTTTCCCCCTTTTTTTAAACCCCCCCCCGAAGTCTATTCCCCCCCCCCGGGGGGTTTGATTCCACCCCTTTGGCTGAAATAAACCCCCCTTCTCTTTCTCAGGGGGATATGGGGTTAACCGGGGGCAACAGGAGTGCTAAAAATTTTTTGGGGGCGTAAAATTTGCATGCATTATCGTACGGGGTTTTTCCCCTTTTTTTTCAGTCTCAAAAACCTTTTTTGGGTTGGAAAACTTTTCTGAAAACCGTTGGGCTGCGGGGGGTTTTTAATTTTCCAAAAAACCCCTGTTTTTTTGCCTCCCCCACTCAGGGTTCCTTTAAAAATTTTTTTATGATTTTTCGATGTTTTAGCGAAATTTTAAAACTCATCCTTGCCCCCCCCTAAGTATGATGGCGCTTTTGGGAAAAATTTCCCCGGTAGAAAAATTTCCCCAAAGGCCCCCCCTTTTTAAACTTGTCTAAACCCCGAAAATGACCCCCATGCGGCTTATAAAAAGGGGGAAACTTTTGGGGAAGGGTCATATCAACCAAACCTTTTTACCCTTAGGGCCGTTTTTTTTTTTTGGGGCCCAAAAAAAAGGGTGGTTTCCCTTTAAAGGGTGTATTGATTAACGTCTTTTAAAAAATTTTTAATGTAAAAAAATAAATTTTCCCCTTCCCTTTGATTTCAGACCTGTTTTCCAGGGTGAAAAACGCTACTTTGGGTTTTTCCCCAAGTTGCCCCGGGGGGGGAAAAACCCCCTTTAATTTCCCCGCATTCCCCCGGGGGGAAGGGGGGGAAGGGGGGGCTTTAAATACCCCGGGGGGCATTTTAAAAAAACCCTAAAATGCCCTTTGGGGGCCCTCACAAATGCCCTTTTCCCGTTTTCCCCAGTCCTTCTTTAAAAATTTTCAGGTTTTTTGTGGAAAATTTTTTTCCCTGATTGTTTTTTTGGGGTTGATATCTTGATTTTTTCAAATGAAGGGGAAATCTCATGTGAAACATGTTCAATTTTTTTCCCCGGTTTTGAGGAGAATGCTCTGGGGGGGAAAGGGGGTCAAATTTTTTTTGGCCCCCCGGGGGATCTAATTTTTCGGGTTTCATTTTGCCCCCTTGTTATTAAAAGGGGGACCCGGGGAAAATTTTTTTCCCGGAAATTTTTGTTTGGGCCCCCAAAACCCTACTTAAAAAAAGGGTCTTAAAATTTTTTTTGGGGTTTTTTCCCAAATTTTTTAAATTTTTTAAATTTTTTTTAAAAATTTCTCTGTATAAAAAACCCCAAATTGATTTTTTTTGCCCAAAAAAGGGGGTTCTGAGGGGGTTAATTGGCCCCGGGGCAGCCCTTTTTGCATTTCAGGAATTAAGCAGAGATTCACTTCTGCTCCTTTTTTTAAAAAAAAACCTTTTTTTCCTTTTTTTTATTTTTTTTTTTTTTTTTTTTTTTTTTTTTTTTCCCCCAAATTTAAAAAGGTTTTGGTTTTTTTTTTTTTAAAAACCTTTTTTTTAAAAAATTTTTGGGGCATTTTTTTTTTTTTTTTTTTTTTTCCCAAAAAAATTTTTTTTTTTCCCAAAAACCCCTTTTTAAAAAGGAAAAAAACCCTTTTTTTTTTAAACCCCTTTTTTTTTTTTTAAAAAAAATTTTTTTTCCTTTTTTTCCCCTTTTAAACCCCGGGTAATTTTTTTTTGCCCCGGGGGGTTTAAAACCGGTTTTTAAAATTTTTTCCCCCATTTTTTTGGGGCCCTTTTGGAAGGGGGGAAATGGAGACTTTGGGGGGGGGAGGGACCCAAACATCGGGGGGTCCTTGGGGGACCTTAAAATTGGTTTATCGGGAATCTGCCAACCCCCCCAAAATTCCTAGACAGGCCAGGGGGCCCTTTTTTTTTTCCCCTTTTTTTAAATTTTTTTTTGGGGGGTTTTTTTTTTTCCTTTTTTTCCCCTTTCACAAAAATTTTTAAAGGGGCGATGCCCTCTGGGGGAGTTTCCTTGGGGTTTTTCCCCCTGAGTTATCTCCCCCTTTTTCTTTTATTTAAAAGGGGGGTGTGTTCTTTCCGTTTTTCTCACCCAAATTTTAAGAGACATCGGGGGAGGGGGGGTCAGGGGGGGGGCCCGAGCGCCCCCTTTTTGGGGAAAAAATTTGTTTTTCCCGGCCCAGGGGAAAAAAGAGTGTGATTTTGTTTTTCCCCAATTTTTCCGCTTTGGGGGGGGCACCCGGAATTTTTGGTACCAAGACTTGGTTGTCGGTCGTTTTGGTGGCCTACCTTTCGTGATGTCAGGGAATTTTTTGCAGTCCTGCGGGCCCTTTCTCTCGCTTTTGGGGGTTTTTTGAGCCATTCCCCCGTCCCCAAAAAACCATGGCCCCCCTATCTCTATGGATTTTCTTTCCCCACCTCCTTTTTTCCGAGAAAAAACCGTCATCGGGGGGATTTGTGATGGGTTTTTCCCAAAATATACATTTTTTGCCTTTTTCCAAATTTTCCTTCCTCCTTAAATTTTTCCCCTTTTTTCCCTTTTGGAAAAAGGTTCTTTACACGGCATTTCCTGAAAACATTGTGTCGACAGAGGAGTCCAGTTTGTTTCCAGATTTTGGGGACCTTTTTTTAAAAAACCCCTTGGGGGTTTTTTTAAATTTTTTTTCCCTCGGGTTTATTCTCGACCAATCCCCCAAATAAAAAAAAAAACCCGGGGTTTGGGAAATTATCTAATGCTTTGTGTCTTTGGGGGAAAAGAGGGGTTTTCTCTTTTTTCCTTTTTGGGCTGGTTTGCTCTTAAAAATAGGGCTAGTTTCTGCCACTTTGATGCCCCCAAAATTTTTCTGAAAATTCGGGTTTTTCCCCCCCTCGATTTTCTTAAGGCAGACGGGGGCCCTTTTTTGTTGCCAGGGTTTTACTCTTTTGGGGCGTATGCAACTTTTTTGGGGGACCGGGAGGGGGGGGGTTGGGCCCTCCTCGGGGGGGGGGCCCAGGGGTTTAAAAACCCGGGAAAAGGGGACTGTGGTCCCGTTTAAAGGGGGGGAAATTTTGTCGGGTTGCCCTCAAGAAATTTCCTATGAGGGGGCATCTCCTAAATTTAAGCCAAAGGTTTTTCATTGGCCCTTAAAAATAAAGGAGTTTTTTTAAAATCCGTTTTTTTTTCGTTTTGCTTCCCCCAGGACTTTTAAAAACCCCCATAACGGTTCCAAAAAGGGTCCTTTTTAAAGGGGTTTTTTCCCCCCAGGGGGCCCTTTCTGTTTCCCCCTTTTGCCCCTTTTTGGTTTGGGGGGAAAATAGGGTTTTGTGGTTGAGAAAATTTTGAATTCTCTTTTTTCTGGGGGAAACTCCAGTTTTTTTGGTTAAGTGGGGGGGTTTAAAGGCAGAGGCAATTTTGGGTTTTTTGGCCTTCGGAAAACCTTTCTAGGAGCCACCGTGGAAATCATAGAACCACCCTAAACCGACCGGTTGCCCCAAGGAGTTTTTCGGGGGCCCCCCCCTAAAGGGGGGGGTACTGTTTGAATGGACTTGAAATGATTCCCGGCCCAGAGGCCCCCCGGGGTTACAAGCGGTACTGGACTTCCAGGGAAAATTTTAAGGGAATCGGGGGTTTTTTCCTGCTGGTTTTTTAAAAGGGAGTCGCCTTCCCATCAGGGGGTGGTGAAAAATTTGTTTTTTGGTCTCTTCCTTGGTCCCTTTTTCCCCTTTTTTCCCTGCGTTTTGTTCTCATCTCCGCTAAAATTTAGACTTTCTTTTTTGTTTTTTGCTTATTTTTGCATTTTGCCCCCGCATTTTTGTGGGGCCTTCAGGGTCCCCCCCGGGGGCGTTTGCCCCCTCAGTTTATTTTTAGCCACTGATGTTTTTACTTTTTTTTTTTCCTTTTTTTTTAGGCTGCTTTTTTTATTTTGTTCCACCAGAGAACAAATTTTTGGTGGTAAGGCCCGTGTAAATTTAGGTGTTTTTAAAAATAAAAGTTGGGGGTTTTTCAGGGTTTTTTGGGTTGCAGTAAGTCCCCCTTTCCCATCCTTTTCTATTTAGGATTTGGGGCCCCCCAATTTTTGCTCATACTTTTTTCTGCTGGTCAGTTTTTTTCACTTTTTAAAACCCCCATTAAGTTTGGGGCTTCTATGTTTTTTGGGGTTGGGCCCCGGGGGAGAAGTTTTCCCCTTTTTTTATCTTTAGGGGATTTAAATTTTTTTCGGTGTGACGAGGTTCTAGGACCAAGTAGGAACGCTCCCGGTGCCTCTAGTTGTGGGGGGTTTGCGGGGGATGCAACTTAGTTTCCCAAAATTCTCGGGGGATGCCTTTTTTTCCCGCACCCCTTTTTGAAACCCAAACATTGGTTTTGCTTCTCCCCCGGGGGAAATCGGCTCCTCACAGCTTGCCAAAAAAAACCCCCTGAATAAAGAATGGACCAAAGTCCTCCAAGAGCAACTTCCCCCCAAACCCCCAAGAGCTTTTTGGCAAAACAAAAATCCCTTTTTTAACATGGGAGCTCTTTCCATAAAGCAAAGGTAAAACAAAGGCTCGGGGGAAAAAAACAAAAAAATTTTGGGCCCCGGGGCCCGGGAAAATCCCCAAACTTAACCCCCTTTAAAATTGTGGTCTCATCAAGAGCCCGGGGGACAAACAAAACCAAAAAATTCTGCCCAAAAGAAAGATTGATTTTCAAAAGGGAAAGCTATCGGGTCAGGTTTTTGGGCCAAAAGTTTTTTAGGCATGGGGGGGAAAAATGAGAGGCCCCAAAAGGGGGCAACACGAAAAAAATTTACTTGCGCATTAACTCATTCTAACGTAAAAAAAAAGCTTTGTTACCATATTTTTTCAATTTTTATTTTTTTCCCTGTGAAAAAAAAACCTTTGCCCAAAAAACACTAAAAAAACCGGGGGAGCAACCCTTTTAAAAAAAAATATTTGGCATTCCAAAACTTTTGGATAAATGTACAACCCCTCCCATGTCCAGTTTTAAAAAAGGGCCTTTTAGTCTTTCCAGGGGCCCAAAAAACCCCCAAAGTCCCCTTAAAAAAAAAACATCGCAAAACCCGGGGCCCGAAACGTAAGAAGCACTTTTTGTAATTGTATTTTTTCCCCCCAGCCTTTTTCTTTTTGGTTTATGACGGTGTTTTTCCCCCTCAACTGCTCCCAAACATTTTGGGAAAATTTGCAGGTTGCCCCAAAATTTTTTTAGCTATTTCTACCCCTTTCTGGGGGAAGGGCATAAATTCTGGAAAAGGAACATTCCACAACCCCGGGCAGGGGGTCCCCCCCTTTTTCCCGACAAGTGGAGTTCCAATCCGTACGGGGAAATTTAAAGGGAAAACTCTCCCCCTTAAAAAAAACTTGAAGAAATACAAAAAAAATTATTTATTTTTTTTTAAAAAAATTTAAACCTAAAGAAAAAAAAAGGCCGGGCATAAAAAATAATTTTGCAGGCCCTTTGGGTTTTTAAAAGGCAAACATAATTCTTGCAGCTTTTGGAAAAACATGCAGAACAAATAAAATGTGCGGGCTTGGTTAGAAAAATTACCCCCAAAATCCCCCGAGTTTTTCCCCCGGGGGGACTTCCCCCACGGAGCTTTGCCTGTCTCGGATGAATTGTTGTACAGAGCAAGTACATCCAAAGTTTTTTTTTAAAAACCGGGTTTATTTTCTTTAAATTTCGGGGGTTTTGCCTGCACTGTATAGAGTTTTGTGGTACGCTCCCGCTCCCCGGTTCAACAAGGATGTACCCCCCAAACGCCCCCCCTGCGTCTTCGCCCCCCTCTCTCTCTCCCTTTCTTCTTTTCAACCCCCGCAAAACCCCGACCACGCAATGCCAGACCCAAAATTGAAGGGGAAAAAATTTTTTCCCGCCAGATCCATGTCAAAAAGGGGAAAGCAAGCAAATGTAAAAAAGCTGGAACAGGCTCTATAAAAAAATTTTTACTTAAACACCCCAGGGGTTTTCCCTTTTGGGGGTCAGCTGCAAGAATTTTCAAGGTTTCCCCGTGAAATGCCCGAAAAAACGAAAAAGCATGAAAAAAAGCTTGAAACCCAATAAGCATGCAATTGTGCATTTTTTCGCAACGTGCACACTTGGGCAAAAAATGGGGGGGAAAATTTCAAGCGTTTGCACAAAATTTTATTTTTTTTAAAATGTGCGCTCAAAACGCACGCAAAAAACACAAGTGTGAAAGTAGCAAAGGGGGCCCAAAAAAAAAAAAAAAAACCCCAAAATGACACCATTTTAAAAACTGAAACCCCCGGGGGGCCCCCAAAAAATTTTAAAAAGTTTTTAACTTTTTTGGGGTTTTTTTTCCGGGGAAAAAAAAACGTGGAAAAAAAAAATAAAAAATTTTTTTTTTTTTCAAAAAAAAATAGCTTTAGCCCCATTTTTTGCCTTTTTAGGGGTAACGGAAAATACACCATCAATTTGCGTACGTTTTTCCTGAAAATATTGTTTGGGGTTTTCATGCTGGGTTGGAAGGAAGGATAACATCAAAATTTGCCCCAAAAAATTTTTGGGGGGCCACGTTACGGCGAAAAGGAAATGGAGGTCAGGGCCCCGGGGCAGAATTGCGGTGCCCGGGACCGGGGGAAAATTTTTGGAAGTGCGATTGGGGGTGGTAGTTCACAAAGTGGGGAAATCCGGAGCCCCCCCAAAACTGGGGCCGGGCCCCAGACACAACAAGCACAAATCCTTTTTAAAAATAAAATTTTTGGGGGAGAACGCGGGGTTTCCCCAAAAGAGACGGGGGAAGGGGGCCCCCGAACCCCTTTCCGATCGGACCAAAAATTTCTTCACAAGTTAAGAGCCCCCCAAAAAAAACTCACAACGGGAAGCTGCACAGGGCCGGGATTATAGAAGGCCAATCAGCCCTTTTCAGGGGGAGAAAAATCGGGGGGGAGGGGATGATTTCTATGCAATCTTGGTCAATCAAGCGGGAACAATCAGCGGGGGAGTAAAGATCCAAACCCAGAGGGGAAATTATAGGGGGTTTGGCAAAAGTTAAACCGTTCCGAAAGCACCCCGCAAAGGAAAACAGCAACCAGGGTTTCACGGGTTTTAAACCCAACAAAACCCCCCCTTTTTTTAAGGGCGCCTCCCCCCAAAAATTTCCCGGGGTTTGCAGGATACCCCTGTAAATTTGTCAAAACAAAGAGGGCATTGAGTTTCTTACTGGTTCCCTGAATTTTTTTCCCCTGTCTAGCCCTGCCTTTTAATTAAATTTGGGTAAACAATTTTTGGTATTGGGGCCCAAAAATTTCTTTTCCACCACAAACGCCCTGTCCGCCCCTTCAATTGCACGGGGGGGGGGGGGGGTTTTTTCTGGAAATGGTTTGGGGTGTGGGGGGTTTCAACAAAGACCAAAAAACGGGTAAAATCTCATTGATGTGGTAGTTGTAACAAGGCTAAGGGCCCCCCAATCTTACTGATTTTTTATCCCCCCAAAAATTTTTTTGTCCAAAATTTGGGAGAAGGAACAAAAATTTTTAAAATTCTTAGTGAAAAACCACACTCAAACTCCTCCCTTTGACTGGGGCGAGTCTAAAACAGAGGTTTCCCCCCAAGCGATGTTTGTGGGTTAACAGCATAATGAGCATAGCCCCTTTACCCCCCCTTTGGGAAAACTGAAAGAAGTGTATCGAAAAAGGGGGAAATTTTTGTTTCCCAAAATCCACAAAATTATCTCGATCCCCCCCAAAAAACAAAAGGGGGGTAGTTTTGGGGGGCGGGCAGCCTGAGACGGAAGCTTGCCTTAAAGCGTGTAATTCGAGCGTAAAATTTTTTAACCGCTTGCAAGGTACTTTTTTGTGATTCGGGGCTTTTAAACCTTTTTGCAATAAATCCCATCCATCCGTGATTCCATTCATCTTTCGGGGTGAAAGGGGGTTTTTCACCCGAGTTTTCGACACTTTCCTCCATTTTTTTTCCAGCGGCCCCCATTTTTAAAGGGGGTGATATTCGTCATTTTGGGGTTTACTGGAGGAGGTCAGGGGCCCCCAAGCAAAGGGGCAGGGCCCCGGGCCTGGAAAGATTTTCTGAATGCGTATATGGTGGGGGGAAGTTCACATGTGGGGAGATGCCGGACCCCCCCCAAAACGGGGCCCGGGCCCCAGTCACACACAAGACCAATCCGTATAGTTTATAGAAGTTCGAGAAACCGGGTTTTTTCCCCAAGAGCCCGGAAAGGGGGCCAGCAAACCCCCTTTCCCGATCGGGGGCCCTAAAATTAAGCTTCACCACTGAGCCCCCTAATATACAAACAAAGCTGACGGGCCCCCGGGAAATTTCCCCCCAAAACAGTCTTAATCGGGGCAGAGCAATCAGCAGGGCAGGTGATGATCTCTATCCAATCATCTCACTCGGGGCAGGAAAAATCAGCAGGGCGGGGGATGTCCCCTTCCAACAAGTTCAAAATTTTTTAGGTTTGCGTTTTACAATTTCCGAATGTCCCCGAAAAGGGAAAAAAGACTAACAAGCCCGGGGTTACGGGTTTTAAACCCCAACACCGAAAAGTAGTGGACCCTTTTGCATTGCAGACCCGATGCACCAAACAGGGAATCCCCCCCAAAAAGGGACCAAATTTTTTAACTACCCCCCCAAAGGAATTTTTAGTGGGGGTTGGGACCCCTTTTAACCCAAATGGCTTCAAAAAGTTAAAAATTTTTGGCTGTAAAAAAGAAAAACAAATACTTTTTTTTCCCCCAAAAAAAGTTGTTCGACTCAAAATTTTTATTTTCACAAGAAAACCCAGAAAATTTTCATGATCGTTTTTTGTTTTAATTTTTTCCTCTTTTCTGAATACCTCTATTGGGGGAAAATACGTTTTTGCCATGGCAGGGTTCAAAAGGGGAAGGACCCCCCTTTTTCCTTAAAAAAGCGAACCTATTTTTATTTCATAACCCTAATGTGCCTAAACAGGGGAATCCCTCCAAAAAAACCCCCTTTAAAAACCCCCCCCTTTAAGTAAATTATCAAAGTGTGGGGACGGGGGCTCACAAATTTTTTATAGCGTTAAGTCGTGAAAATGAAAAAAAAAATTTTCCAAAAAAAAGTGCCACCCCAAATTTTTCTTTTCCCAAAAACCAAAGGGAAAATGGACCCCCAAAATTTTTTTCCCCGCGATTTTAAAGATTTCTAGTTTGGGGAAAAAAAACATTTTGGGGGACACTGCGGGGGGTCAAAAGGAAGGAATCCCAAAATTTAATTTTTTTAGTGAAAATTTTTCCGGGGGTTTTTTGGGGGTCCCTGTCACATTTGAAGGGGTCCTGACACCCAAAAACAGAAAAACCCTTAGTGACCCAAATTTGGACACTAACCTCTTGAAAATTTTATAAAGGTGTACTTTTTTTAAACCCCGGGGTTTTTACTTTTTTTAAAAAAACATTGGGCTATCAAGTTATAAAAAAAAAACCCAAAAACCCAGGGATAAAAAAAATTATAAAAAAATTTAACCAAGGGGGGCAAGCCGGAGTAAGCAAATAAAAAAAAAGGAAGAAAAAAAACCGGGAAAAAAATGCACACCCCCCAAATTTTAGAAAAGGGGAAAAAACCCTTTTTTAACACACGAAAGACAAAAAAAACAATTAAAAAGCAAAAATAAATTTCCCCCTACCCAAAGAGTATTTTGGGGTACATACCGCAAGAGGGGGGATGGGCCCCATTAGCGTATGGGGCCCTTTTTAACTTTTTTTCCGATTTTTTATATATGGGATCCCGAACAAAATTCCCCAAAAATTTTTTTTAGAGGCAATGTAAATTTAGTCACCAATGGGGAAAATCCAAGAAGTTGGGCAACCCCAACTGCTGCGGAAAGTTAACAACGGGGGGGTGTGATTGGATGCTGAAATGAGTAAAAAGCACAAAAAAAGGGGCCCCGGGCGGCAATTTGCGTCATGGCTGTGAATTCAGAAAGGGGAAACAAAAAGCTGTTTGGGCTGACCTGAGGACATTTTGAGAGCGTTTTTGGAAAAAGTTTTTTTGGGGGGGAACACCAACCGCTGTGTAAAGTTCCTTTTGCCGAGTGTTTTTTTTAACACTCTGCAAGGTTGTGGGGGGAAAAGGTGACGCGCAGTTTGCTCTGCATGAAACGCGGGCTGTAGGCATCTCCCATTTTCCTCACAGTCTTTTTTTTTTCTCAGTGTAATCTTGCTGCCCCAAAGCAATTTAACTATTATGTGACCCCCCTTCCACCGAAAACCCAAAACTTGGGTTTCAAACACCCAAAAAAGTAGACAAAGGATAGCCTTTCCAATTGGGGAAAATTTTTTGTTTCAGTTTTTTCCCTTCAGTCTGTGTTTTTTTTTTTTGATTACACACGCTCCAGTTACTTGTTAAAACACGCGCTTGTAAACCCGCGGCGTTCCATTTTCCCATCCTTGCATTTCTCCCCAAATTTTTTTCTGCTCCATTCCTTTTTAAAAAAAATTTTAAAACATTAGTGTGACCCCTCCATCCGATCCAAAACTTGGTTGCAAACCCCAAAAAAAGAAAAAAGGAGTACCTTTTTTAAGAAAGGGAACTTGTGTTTCAGTGTTTTCCTTTCATCGTGTTTTTTTTTTTTTGGGGACTCCGCCCATTTTCGTTCAAGCACTGCGTTGTAAATCTCCGAGCGTGTCCAGTTTTCCCCATCCTTGTCTTTTTTCCCCAATTTTGGGGGTTTCTCCTTCCTTTTTAAAAAAATATAATCTATTATGTGACGCGCTTCCATCCAAACCAATAAAAAGGGGTTTCAAACCTATAGAAAACAAAGGGTAGCCTTTAAAAAAATGTGCCCTTTTTTTTTCAGTGTTCACTTTCAGTCCCGCGAATAACCACACTTTGGCCTTATAACTTTTTGACTTTCTTTAAACAATCTCCAAGAAAAAAAAGCAGTGAGAAGGCACGGGGGCGGGGCCGGGGAAAATTTCACAGGGAAGGACAAAGGGGTTTGTGGCTGCTCCCCCCCCCCCAGTGGCACAGCATCCACCAATTTTTCCCCGTGAAATTTCCCTTTTTTGCGCACTTTGGTAGGACTCGGCGTGCCCCCCTGCTGGGGGAAGAACAAATTGAAGCCGTTTTTGGGGTTGGGGGCAGAAAAAACATCGACTTCAATTTCCTTTTCCCCCTCCTCCAGGAACACAACCTTTTGGCAACCCTGTCTGTTCACCCCCTAAAAAATTTGGGGGCAGGCTTCAGGATTTTGTCAGGACCGGATTTTTCTGCTTTGTTCTCAAAAATTTTTTTTTGGGGCCAAAAAAACACGGGCAAAAGGCAAAAAAATTTTAAAAATTTTTGAAAAAGGGGGTATGCAGTCCCCCCCAAAAACAGCTGTGTCCCCTCAATCTAAAGGGGGGGGTGACCAGTCCCGAGGACAGCACCCCGCAAAATTTTTCCATGAGATATGAACTCGTGGGGGGTTTTGTGAGCAGGTGCTCCCAGACCACCAACACGCAGGTTTTAAAGGGGGGTAGGGAGATAAGAATCCGAGACCCAACATGGCGTAAAGCGGGGGGGAAAAGGGGGGGACCCAGCCGAGGGGTTTGGGGCCCCAACGGTAAAAAAGGGGGGAAAAGTGGCTGCGACTCGCTTGCCTGTACCCCCATTTGGCCCCTTTTTTGGGAGTTTTTCCCCTTTTTAAAAATTTTTAAAAATTGGCGCTCCCATACCACTTTTTTCCCCCTTTTTTGCGACTTAAGTTGATATTTGCTATTTTCAATGCAAGCTGTGAAAAAAAAAATTTTTAAAAAGGGGGTAAAAATTCAGTAACCTGAATACCACAAATTTGGAAAAATGTACGGACAAGCCAAAGTTGTTTTTCAAAAACACACGGGAAATTTGGGGGCCCCAAACCTACGCCCCCAAACATCTTCAGGTCTGTTGGAACCTCTACCTCCCCTCACACACCCCGGGTTCGGCTTCCTCACAGGATCCCAGGGAAGAACCTCGGTCATTTTTGCCCATAGAAAAACTGTTATCCCCCCACAAGCAAGTTCACAACAGCCACACTCCCAGCCCAAAAAAACAGCCATCGGTCCGGGGGCATGGGAAAAAAGACGGCCAAAAAAAAAAACCACCAAGGCACAGCTCGAAGGGGCTTGCAAAACTCCTGCCCAAAAAATTTGCGCCATTGGGGGGGGGTTGGAAAGATTTTTTGGGGGAAAAACTTAATGGAAAGGGCCCATCCCACAAAAAATGTGCCAAGCCATTTTTTTTCCCGGGCAACCGCCCCTCTCAAAAAAAAACATGCAAAGGAAAAATTAAAAGCCTACAAACCCCGTCAGTACAGGGTCCACCGACCACCGATAAAAACCCCAGTCCCGGGGGCCCCGGGACGATACCTTTCCCCACTCCCCCATTGGGCAATTTTGGGGGCCCCCGGGGTAAATTTTCCCAGGGCGCGTACGTTTTCCCCCCCAAAACTCCAAGATTGCGGGAATCCGTCTTACACATTGATTCCCCCCTCTCCAGTTCCTAGAATAAATCGCTGCACGAGCCGTGGGGGTTTTTAACCCCAGGGGGACCCGTGAATTTCCCTGTTGCCCCATATAGCCACCGGGGGCCCAAAAACGTAAAGGGGGGCCGTCCAAAAAATTAAAATTTCCCAGGGGGAAAACGAAGCCACACACGCAGGGCCGGGGGATGCCAAAAAAGGGGAAAACCCGACGGGGTTTTTGTCAAAAATCTCCGCCAGGCTTGGAGTTGTGACAAGGGAAAAAATCTGGGGGCAGCGGGGGGCCCTTTTGGGAACCCACCACATACCATGTCTGGCAATGTCCAATTTGGGCGTGCAGTTTTTTTTTTAGGGAAAATCCGGACTTGATGCACGCTGAAAAGGGGCCGCCTAAGTTCGCCTTTTTCAAAAGGGAGGGGCCCGATCGCCTTTTCGCTCTGAAAACCAATTTTCCCCCTTTCCGAACATCGCTTTATATTGCCGTACCCCCCCGGGGAAATTTTCCCGTTAAAAAATTGTTGGAGCGGTTTTTTTTAGCGCACCCCAGTAAGGAGTATCAGCGCAACAGGCGCAATCAACTCGAAATTTTTGGCCCCCTCAAAACTTCACCCCTACGTTTGGGGGGCCCTTTGAAGGCATCTCGATTTTTGGATGCGTTTATGTTCAAAGGGATGGGGGGGCAGATGAAAGCACTAGTCACATGACTGTCCCCCCCTTTTTTGCCTGCTTCAAAACACGAAAGCACTAAAGGAAGAGGTTTTTGGGGAAAAAGGGGGGATGGGAGTCCAAAACAATTAAAACCCCTTTGGCAGTCAGCGCAACGTGGTTTTCCCCCCAAAGGACTGGGCCCGGGCTCACTTTGTGAGGAGGATGAGGAGGAGGAGTCAATGGAGGAGGAAGAAAACCCACAAAAAGGGGGTACACAACGCTCCGCCCTAGTAAAGGGGGGGGTGATCAGAGGGGAGAGATGCCCCTTCCGAGGCGCCTTTGTTGGCCTTTTGGGGGGGGCACACAGGTTTTTTTTTTATCTTCATGCCTGGGAAAAAACCGCCGCTCCCCACATTTTCACCACGTCAGTTTTGGGGGGACACCCCCTGACCCCCGCTACGGGGCAAATTACAACCCTCACCACCGGGGAACCGGGAACCTAAAAGCAGGGTACCAAGACCACTGGCAATCCATATGTTGTACATTTTCCCCCCAAGAGCTGTGCTGACGCTTTACAAAGCATTTTGGCGCGAGGGGAGGGAAAAAACCCCTACAAAAAGGGGGCAAAAAAGCACCCTCGCCAGGGGGGGAGCTTATTTTACAAATTTGGGGGGAAATTTTGGACGCGCCCGCAAGGTCCAAAAAACCCCGTACCCCAGTTTTCCGGAAAAAACGTTTCCGTAAGATGGGAAAAACAAATTGGTTTTCCCCCCAAGTGTACTCCCGTGCCCCTTTTCCCCCCCAAATTTTTTTGGGCTCTAAGTTGGTACTGGGGCCCCCGGGTTTTTCCCCCAAACTTGGGGGTGCGGCTTTCCCCCTGCCGTGTTTTTCTGACGGTTTATGCGCCCGGGGGTTAGAAAAAGACCGTCGCATGGACTATCCCAAGAAAGTGACCGGGTTTTTTTTCTGAAAAAGAACAAGGGATGGATCCACCAAAATTTTTTTGTTTTTTTTAGATTAAAAACTGTTTGTCAACGTTTTCCATGTTTTCCCCCTTTTGGGTTTTCTTTCCCACCACCTGAACCCACTCCCCCCCGGGGGGCAACACCCCCTTTGTGCTCGAAAATAAATTTGGGGGGGGGGACTGATCCCGGGGCCCCCCCGGTTACGCACGACAGCTTTTCCGGCAGTGGGGAATCAAATTTTCCCCAAAAGTTGTGCTGTCTTTTTGCTTGGGTAAACCCCCTTATGGTGCCTGCGGGTTTTTTTGATTCCTAGTGTGCTGTGGGATATGTTAAAAAAGGCTTTTTCCCTTTTGACAATGGGGCCGCCCCACTGTAGGACTGTGGTTGGGGTAATTTGGGGGCGGTTGCTCCGTAAAATTACTTTTTTTAGGGGGGTTCGCTACCCCCCGGGGTCCGTCCCCTTAAGGGTTTTTTCTCCCAGTCCCCTTTTGGGCCCGGTGCCTTTTTTCCCCTATCCGAGTTCCCCCAAAAGGCCCCGGGCCTTGGATGCTTTTGGGACGGGACCCCGTTTTTTCCCCCTGCACAGTAACTCAGCGGGGACCGGTTTTTACTTCCCCCTTTTTTCCCCTTTTGCACCCCCCGGGGGGCCCGTCCCTCACGGGTTTCCCCCCCAGTCCTTTTGGGGCCTAGATGCCTCCTCTCCGATCCGATTCCCCAAAAGTCGCGGTCCTTGGAGTGCTTTGGGGCACAGGTACCTCCGCTTAAAACCCCGGCACAGTAACGTCAGGGGGACTGGGTTTGTGACTTTGGGCCTCTTTTCCTTCTGCTCCCCCCCGGGGGGCCCAATTTTCCCTAAAAGGGGTTTTCCCCAGTCCCTTTGGCCGGGGCCTCCATCCCCGTACCCCATTTTCCAGCAACTCTGCGGTCCTTGGTATGTTTTTGGGGCACGGGGACCCCTGCTTATAACCGTTCACGTAACGCAGCGGGGTTTTCTTTTTTGGGACTTTTCCCCTTTTCCTTTTGCACCCGCCCGGGGCCGTACCGAAAGGGGTTTTCCCCATGTTTTCCCCCAGGTGCCCCCATCTCCTACCCAGTTCCCCAAATCTGCTGGCCTGGGGTTTTGGGCCCAACGGGAAACCTCCTCTTAGTAACCGTGTCAAGTAATCAGCGGTTTTACTCGGTTTGTTTTTGCCCTTTTCCTTCTGCAAACCCCCCGGGGTCCAACCGCCCGGGGGTTTCCCCCCCAACCCCCTTTTGGGGCCCAAGGTGCCCCACCCAAAAACCGATTTCCCACCAACGTTTGCGGTCCTTGGTAGGCTTTGGGCACGGTCCCCCTTTTTTTGTAACCGTGTCCAGTAACGTCGCTTTTATGGGTTTGACATTGCCTTTTTTCCTTCTGCTGCCCCTGGGTTTCCCCAGCACGGGTCAGCGGGTCCCGTTACTTCCATTGCCCCGCCCATCTGATCCCCCCCGGGGGTTCCAGTAACGCGGGGTTCCGGAAATTAGACGCCAAAAAGCCCACCAAAAAAACGACAAAAAAGGCACGAGCATCCCCCAAAACCCACCAACCCATCACAAAAAAAAAAAAAAAAATTTTCCCCAGAAGAAACCCCCAAACCCAGGAAAAAAAGGGGAAGACAAACTACAAATACAGAACAAGAGACAGAAAACAAAAGCAGAAGATCAAAAAGAAAGAACATGAAGTATAAACCAAAAGAAGAGAAAAAATTTTATGCTAAAATTTAATAACGAAGAAGACTAACAGTGTAGGGGTGAGCCTTTCCCCCCGGTCCCCCCGGGAAAAAGTGCGCTGAGGCTAAAAAAAAAAAAAGGGCAAATACTTTTTTGTAATTTAAATCTTTTGTGACAGCAAAAAGGGAAAGGGGTGAAAAATTTCATATTTAAGAATCCCGTAAGGAAACCTGTCACAAATAAAATATGATGAAAAAGATGAAGAGAAGAAGAAAGAAAATTTGAAATAAAAAGAAATTTTACTAAAAAAACAAAATTTGTAATGAAACAAAAACATAAAGCAAAATTTTTAAAAAGAAATTTTAAAAAAGGGGAAGATGAAAAATAATTTGATGAGAAGAGATGCTGCTGAAGATTATGAAGGGGAAAAAAAGGGGGACCCGGAAAAGTTTAAAAAAAGGTGAAGAGCATGGGGAAAAAGTGAAACAAAACATAATTTTTTAAAATTTGAAAAAAAATTTAAAAAAATTTTTAATTTGTTCGCAACCAAACTATTTCCAAAAAAAAATAAAAAAAATGAAATTTCCCCTGCATTGGGTTTAAAAAAGTATGCCCCTTTTTTTTCTCCTCAACCTCCCCCCCTACTTCACATTTCCTTTGGTTTTTTTTTCCCCTTAGTACCCTAACCAACAAGGCAAAATGGGTTTTTTTTTTAATGTCGAAATTTGGTTCCCGTAGACTTTTCAGGGGGTTCCCCGGGGGCGGTATGGGTATCGCCGATATTTTATAATACCGATAAAATTCCCCTCCGATATTTTTCTATCGGCTATCGCTAAAAAACCCCCTCATGACTATAAATGGAACAATACCTTATTCACACCTAGAAAAAAAACCTAATAGGGAAAAGGTGGGATTCCCGAGGGGGGGCAAGAAGGGGAAAAAAATAAGGAACCGAAAAAAGAGGCTACAAAGGAACCCCCAAGTGGCCACTATATGGAAAAAAAAATTTACAGCCCGTAAAAAAGCAAGGATATTACCCAAGAGAGATGAGGGAAATGCTGAACAACCCTAAGGTGAGGGAAACCCCCGGGGGACCAGAAAAGGACCCCCCCCTAACCCCCCCCCCCCCCCAAATGAGGCCGTCAGGGGATAGAGGGGGAAAAAGTTGACGGTTTAAATACCAAAAAAAAAAGATAAAATAATATTTACCGGTGAAGAATCAAGCCCCAAGGGGAAAGGGGAAACCCCCCCTTAAACAGCGCATGAAAGCCTCTGGGTTTCCAGAAAGCAGAAAAACCCCATAAGTGACCCCATTTTAAAACCCAAATCTCAGTAAATTAAACTAAGGGCAGTGATCAATAAACACCAGGGGGGGTCACAAAAATTTTAAGCTTTAGAAAATAAAAAAAAATAATTTTTTTTCCCCAAAAATTTTTTTGCTTTAGTCCAGATTTTAAATTTTTTTACAGGGGAAATGGAAAAAAGTCAAAAAATTTTTTGTCACACAATTTCTGCAAAACGAGGAAATACCCCTTGGGGGCTGAAAACCCATCTGTGCGAAAACAAATTTTTAAAGGACAGTTCAAGCTTAGAGGAATGAACCCAATTGAAACCCTTTTTTTGCAAAAAGGTTTTTGGGGGGTCCCGTTTTTTTACAGATCCGGGGGCCCAGAAGACAAACCCCCCCTAAGGTCATCATTTTAAAAAACTATACCCTAAAAAAAATTTTCATAAATGGTCGTGAATTTAAACCCCAAACGGGGGTCCAGAATTTTATACAAATTGGGCCATGATTAAAAAAATTTACATTTTTACAAAAAATTTTCTTTTAAACACAAAAAAGGGGGGAAAAAAGGCACCAAGTTTTTTTCAAAAAAATTCTGCTGAAGTGGAAAACCCCTATACAGTAAAGGGAAAAAATTTTATTTGATCCCTTGTGTTTTATTTTTGCCCCAAAAAAGGACACGCCCAAAAAAATTTTGGGGGGTTGGGTTTAAATTTTTTAACATTGAGAAAAGAATACAAAAAAAAAACCCAAAAAAATCCATTGTTAAATTATAAAAAATTTTTAATTCCCTTTTTCAGGGAAATAAAATTTTTTCCCCCCTGGCAAAAAATTTTTTAAAACTTTTTGGCAAAACCCTTGTTGGCAACCCCCGCAGTCGATGTTTTTTGTATTGATGATGAAGTTGAGCACATGAAAGGGGGAATTTTTTGGTTCACCCTCTTTGCTGATCACTCTAAAAAATTAAAAATTTTTGGGGCTGTCGCTAAAATTTCAGAGTTTTCTTTTTTCCTCCATAATTTTTTCTTGGATTAAAGTGGGGGAGACGGGCTGGCCCACCCCCCCCTTTTAAATTGTTTTTTTCCCCCACCCCTTTTGGTTGGTGGCTGTTTTTTTTGGGGGTCTTGTTTCAAAGCCCCACCCAAAAACCCTTTTTTAAATGCCCCTGGCGGGGGGAAGGGGGGTTTTTTTGGGGGTTTTTAGGTACAGGCCCCCATCCATTCCCCCATTGATGCGGTGAAGTAGCCCTGGCCCTTTTCAGAGAAACCCCCCAAAAAAAAATGTCCCCACCTCATCTTGACAGGGGGATGGTTTTTTGGGCAAAGGCGCATTTCCTTCCCAAAAACCCCGGCGAGTTGAGTTAAAAAAATTTTTGTTCACTACCCACTTTTTCCCCCTCACTCAAAAATCATCCGGGTAGTAGCCACCCGGGGGCTGGGGGGCAGGCCCCGGGGGGTTGGGGGCCCATTTGGCCACAAACCAACCCCGGGGGAAAGGGGGGAAAGACTAAGACAGTGCCTTGTCTTCACGGGGGCCCCGATGGTGAGGCAGGCTTTTGCCAGGCAGGTGCCCCCTCCAGGGGTTTTTGGATTGGCGGGAAAACCCCCTTTTGGGGACGGGGGCACGGGGGGGAAACTGGCGGGAAAATGGCACAGTGAGACCGGCTGCAGCATGACGAAACACAGGGCGGCAGGCAGGACAAAAAATGGGGTGGGGGGGACGGAGAGCACAGGGTGGCGGGGAGGGGTAAAACGGGGGTGGCAGGAAAGGAAAAAAACGGGCTGGCACACAGATGAGACACAGGGGTGGTAGGCTGGAGAGACACAGGGCCTTTGGGAGGCCCCCCCACACAGCAAATCAGATACGGAACTGACTGAAAGAATGGTTTATGGGGGAAAAAAGTAGAGACCCTTTCCACAAACAAAAAGCAGTACTTGAACTGAAATGGAAAAAGGGAAAAAGGGTTTTGGAAAAAAACATTAAAAGACCCGTTCAACAGCAAATGTAAATGTAGTACGGGGAAAGGGCTGGAAAAAGGGGGTATGGAAGAACAGGTAGAGACCTGCACCAGGAGGAAACCGCAAGGGCAAAAAAGGGGAAAAAACGCAAGAGTTCTGCAGTGGCGGGGGCAAAGCAAAGCAAACCAAAGGGGATGCGGAGAGGAGCTGCGCAAGAGGTTCAAAAGCTGCAGGATGACGAGAGCGGAACTGCAAAAAAAGCGAGAGGAACGCGCTAGGATTACGCACTGCAGGAGAAAAACAAGGGGGAAGGGGGGGAAAAACCCCGGGGTCTGACAAGGGGCAAAAAGTATTCGGGGGAAAACAGGCAAGAACAGCGGGGGAAGGGGAAAACCCCCGAAAAGGAGCAAAAAAGGGGGAGAGGTAGGAAAAAGGGTTAAAAAAAGGAAATGAAAACGGACGGGGACAGGGACAACGCCCAAAGGAAACCCTGTTTTCTCCCCCCTGGAGGGTCAATACAAGAAAAGATATGGTCAGAGAAAGAAAAGAGGCCATATTTTCACCCCCCCGGGGGGGACAAACAGGTAAAAAGGGAAAAACTAGGAAATGAGCCCCCAAAATGAGGAACACAGGGGCAAGACCGGGGAAATCGTAGCAAGAATTAACTGAGTTCACATTTTCAAGCCCGATCCCAGGGTGGAACTTCCCTAAAACTAGAGGAAAGGAAAATTTGGCCCCCGGGCAAGGGGACCCGACCCATAAAACCAGAGAGTTCTGGCCCGCCTCCCTATGAAAACACCCGGGAAACCAGAAGTAGATAAAAAAAAGGGCACAAGGCATGGAGCTGGCAGCAAAAAAAATCACAGCATGACCTGGGGCGTGAGCAAGTTGGTTGGGGGAAAAAAGGGGGGCCCTGCATGAGCCAGCAGGGTTTTTTCACGGTGTTCATTGGGCCCAAATTTTTAAGGGGGCCTTTTTTTTAGCAGGAACCTTGGGGCACGCAAATTTTAATTCTTTACGTGAAATTTGTTACCAAGTTTTTCTTTTTGAAATGGGGCCCCGCTGCCCCTTTTTTCATTAACAAAAATTTCCCCTGAGTTTGAGGGTGATCTCTCACCTTTTTCATGAACAAGGAGGGAAATACAGGCCCGGGGGGGCTGGGCTTCTTTCCGGAAAAAATCTTTTAACACATTATTTTAAAAAACATGTTGAAAATCCTGCATAAAAATGAGTTTTAAAAGACAGCATGGGGTTTTTAACTAATTTAAAACATGGGCAAACCAACTTAATTTACTTTTAGCAGAATCATGACTGGGGGGGTCGGGGGAAAAGCTGTAGAAAAAGTTTTCTTGACTTCAGAAAAACATTTGACAAAGTATCCCCACAACCCTTTTTTGAAAAAAATGACAAAATTGGAATGGCAAGGCCCAAATGTTGGGGGATTCATAACGGTTTTGTTCGCCCAAAAAAGGGGTCGTAATGGCTGCACATCCTTGGAAGAATGTCTAAAAGGGGGTACCACAAGGCTTTTTTTTGGGGCCCCCTGTATTGTTAAAAAACTTTAAAAAGATTTAAAAAAAAGGAATTGAGGGTAAACTGACAAATTTGCTGATGACCCCAAAAAGTAGGAGGGTACAAATAAAAAGAAAGGAGAAGGTTTCAAAAAGATATAAATAAACTGGAGCAGGGCAGCAACTAACAAAATTTTTTTTTAAAAGGGGAAAATGCAAAGTCTACTTTTGGGCCCACAAAAAAAAAAAAACTATACAAAAGGGGGGAAAAGGCTAAGTAACCCATGTGAAAAAGCTTGGGTATAAAAAATTTATCACAGCTAAACCCATGAGTCAACAGTGTGAGCAGCAAAAAAAAGGGGAAAAAAAATTTAGGATTATAACAAAGCATAAGCTAGATACGGGGGGAAATTTTTGCCCCTCTCCCTTTGGTAGACCTCACGGAATACTTTTGTCCATTTTTGGGACCACATTTTAAAAAAGACACAACAAACGGGAAAATTCAGAGAAAAACCCCCCAAATGGGAGGGGGCTGAAAACCCCTGAAGGAACTTTGAGGATTTGGGGGTTTACTTGCAAAAAAGAAGACTGAGAGGAATTTAATAGCGCTACAAATTCTCAAGGGCTGTCATATTGTAAAAGGATAACTTTTTCCCTCATTTCCCAAAAGGGAAAAGGGACTAAAAAAAAGGGAGAAATAAAGGGGAGGAGCCCACAAATTTATTAGAAAAATTTTTTGACTTTGGGTTTAAATGAGTGGAACAGTTTCCACGGGGGGTGGAAATTTTCCCATGGGGGAAACTTAAAAAGGGGGCGGGAAGACATCGGGGGGGGGAAGATTTAGAAAACCCTGCTTTGGGGGGGGGGGTTTGGGCCCCCAAAGGGGCCCAAGGCCCCTTTCCAACTCTACCATTCTAGTTCTTTTTAAAAGGACCCCCCCAAAAGGGAATTTCCCAATGGTCCCCCAGATCGATGTCGATTGACTCATTTTTTTTTTCTCCATTTTAAAAACTATTGCACAAATTTAAAATGGATCCTAGTGGTGATATTTTTAAAGGGCAAACTAAAGTGGAAAAAAATTTTAAAAACCTGGGGGAAAATACTCGGGTCCTCTCGGCATAGATAATACAAAACAAAAAATCACAAATTTAACACAACGGGACACGGAATGTGAAATAATTTTTTTTTTCGGTAGCTGGGAGACGGAAAAAAAAAAAAAGCAGGCACAGAACACCTAAATTTTTTTGGGAAATAGGGGTTTTCAGATTCCAAAAAAAACACACAAAAAGAGGAGCCTGGACGTTCCTTTTGACCTAGCGCCTCCAAGCCTGAGAGATAACTACCCCCAAAGGCGAAAAAAAGAAGCAACTCCCCGGGGGCAATCCCCAAAGAAAATGGGGAAACCCCTAAATATAATGGGGGTTTGACAAGATAAAAAAAAAACAGGAAAGAAAAAATTGAGCAAACCCGGGGGCCAAAAACACTAAATAGGATGGGAAAAGGGGAGAGTTTTTTTCCTCAACCCAGAAAACCCCAAAAAAACCAAAAATTTCTGTTACAAAAATACTGAGATCACATGATCCGCCCCCCCAAAACAATCTCTGTGAAAAAAACCCCGCGCAGCCGCTGAAAAAAAAGGAAAAACCCCAAAAAATAAAGTGGCTGCAGATAAACTGTGAGGAGCTCCGGGCCCCCGGGGGGGGACCTGGCAAAAAACCCCCAAAAGTGCAAAAACCAATGAAAAAAAAAAAGTAAAAAAAGAAAAAACAAAAATATTTATCTGAAAGCAGTAGAGAGCAAGACTCCAGAAAAAATTCCCCAAAAACCCGGGAAACCCAATTAGACAAGAACAATGTCACCGGAAAACCAAACATGGGGGGGGAAACCCCCCTTTTATCGACCAGTCCGTGACCCCCGTTTCCACTCCAGCTGAAAATTTTTTACTGCTGAAAACCCCCCGGGGGACCTCCTCAAAAACCCAAAATTGCACTTTTAAAAAAGAACCCCCCTTGGGGGGTCACCGAACCCTCACAAATGAAACCCCCCCGATTAAAAAAAAAAGCCTCAGTGATAGGCACGGTCGTTTCCCGCAGGGTCCAACAACAAACACTCAAAAATTTTTCCCCTGACCAACCTTCCATAACCAAATACTGGAGTTTTCGTCTAGAAAAAAAGAAACCAATATTTTCTCAAAACCCCCTACTCCCCAAAATTTTTCCCCAACCAAACAGCGTTTGGAGGGGGAGCCCTAGGAACCCAGGTCGACAAACCTTTCAATAAGGGGGCTTTTGAACACGTTTTCTTAAATTCCCTGGAAAAAGCAAAAAGGAAACAGGATTAAGAATCTCCTATTTTTATAAGGTCCCCAAGAACCGGGGGTTAAACTTTGGAGATGCAACCCTATATTGGGGGTTTTTTTAGGCCACCCCAAACCCAAAAACCCCCCTTTTAAAACCCAGGACCCCCCCCGTCCAAAGCCGGTTGGCAAAAGTTTTGGGCCTTCTCCTGAAGAGAGAAAAAACCCCTCCACACCCCCCCCAAATTCTCATTCGCCCCCAAAAAAAGCAACACCCGGAAGACAGAAGCCCCCCCCTGTCCCCAAAAAAATCGGGGAAACACAAAAATGCAGAAAAATGGAAAATCAAGGGGGGAGGTAGCCCAAAATTTGGCAAACTCAGCCAAACAAAAAAAAAACCCAGTCCCTCTTTTAGCGACACAAAACACTCAAAAATCCCCCCAAGGCTGGTTTGTTCTTTTCGGTTTTTCCATTGGTTGAGGGGGGGGAAAACAGAGGAGAAAAAAAAATTAAAAACCAAGTTTTTGAACAAAAAAGTCTCTAAAAAAAAGGAAACAAATGGACCCTGTCAGAAAACAAAATCCCGAATGCCATGTAAAACCGGCCCCGTTTCTGAAGGAACAAAGGCACCCCAAATTTTTAGGGGAAGGAAAATTAGGGAATGGGGCCCAAAAATTTTCACTTTGGGGAAAAAAAAAAACACAGATCCCAATAACGGTCTTTTCCAAAACAGGTCGGGGAAAAAAAAACCATAAAAATGGGGCCATGGCCTTTTGGGACCGTAATTTGGGTTAACAAACCCCTGAGCAAAGCAAAAGGCCCTTTGGGCGAGAGCAAATCCCCAGGACTGCACAAAAACCCCCGAGTCACGAAAACAAAATAGGCCACCAAAAGGG
>JARQOD010000010.1:114214281-114334011 GCA_033576555.1 Oophaga sylvatica | reverse complement strand
GGGCCTCCCCGGTGAGATGGGACATGATGAAGGCAATTTTGGCCGGTCGGAGTTAAAACTGGTGGGACAGGAGTTCAAAGTGCAGGGTGCACTGATTAATGAAGCCCCGAGCCTGAGCGGGGTCGCCTCCGAAGCGAGGAGGTGCAGAAATCCGGGGTCCGGGACAGGAAACCACGGAATGGGTGGAGAGCGGAGCTGCCGGGTTGCGGGTCATGGCACCAGCGGTGGTTGCTGGTGGAGCAGCGTCCAGTGTCCAGGCGAGAATTGACATTCCGCAGGTGACCCAGGATGGACTCCTGTTGGGACCTCTGATGGGACAGTTCATGACACAGGTCCGAGAGCGAGGGAGCTGGTTGCCACTGGGTTCCATGGCCCGAGCAAACTGTAACGGGTCCGGGGGCGGAACCTCTGTGCTACTATACAAGGGGGCGGTCCTTGTAAGGGAGCGGGTGGCGACCAGGGTAGACGGGCAGGCAGTCACAGCAGGTAACCGGGGCAGTCTCTGGGTGAACGGGCAGGAGGTCACGGCAAGTGACCAGGGCAGTCTCTGGATGAACGGCAGGAGGTCACGGCAAGTGACCTGGGCAGTCTCTGGATGAATGGGCAGGAGGTCATGGCAAGTGACCGGGCCAGTCTCTGGATGAACGGGCAGGAGGTCACGGCAAGTGACCGGGGCAGTCTCTGGATGAACGGGCAGATACCACCTGTGATGGCTGAGCCTCCCGGTAGGCTAGCAGGCAGGTAGCGGATGAGCGCTCCCAGGTGAGCGGGCGAGAGTCTCTGGAATAGCAGGTAGTCACCGAACGTGACGGCAGAGCCTCCAGGTAGGCTAGCAGGCAGGTAACAGATGAGTGCTCCCAGGTGAGCAGGCAGATAGCAGATGAGCGCTCCCAGGTGAGCGGGCGAGAGTCTCTGGAATAGCAGGTGGTCACCGAACGTGACGGCAGAGCCTCCAGGTAGGCTAGCAGGCAGGCAACAGATAAGCGCTCCCTGGTGAGCAGGCAGGCTGGTCCATAGACAGACTGGCAGGTGATGGTGGGCAGACTGTCGGACGGCGAAGCCTCCAGGTAGGCTAGCAGACTGGTAACAGGTGAAATATCAGGCAGGAACAGACAGCAAGCTGGCAGGAATCTGGCAGGTAACTGGCAACGGAACCTGAGGGCTGAAGCAGAGTAGTGAACAGTGCAACAACATTGCTCGGGCACCTCCATTTTGGGGGAGGTGCCTTATATAAGGTGAAGTCCTCCGGCCATTGGCCGGGGACTCCTTAGCACGGCGCGCGCGGCCCCTTTAAGAGGGAGGGTAGCGCGCGCGCGCCCCCTAAGCACAGTGGCCGGAAAGGAGCGCGCGCTGCCAGCAGATCGGGAGGAGGACGCCGGCCTCGGAGCAGAGGGGTGAGGAGAACAGCGTCCCTGCCTAGCAGAGGGCAGGGACGCTGACGCTACAGATGCCAAGCACCAGCCTCCTTTTAAAGTGTCTAGTGGTGTCATTCTTACTTAATCATGACAGATTGATCTCCAGCCATGTCCTCATCAACACCCACACCTGTGTTAATGGAGCAATCACTGAAAAGAGGTTAGCTGGTCCTTTTAAGGCAGGGCTGCAATGATGTTGAAATGTGTTTTGGGAGATAAAGTTCATTTTCTAGCCAAATATTGACTTTGCAAGTAATTGCTGTTAAGCTGATCACTCTTTATAACATTCTGGAGTATATGCAAATTGCCATTAGAAAAAGTGAAGCAGTAGACTTTGTAAAAATTAATATTTGTGTCATTCTCAAAACTTTTGGCCACGACTGTATTGAAACCAGTTCAATTTCCCCATGCCACGGCCTCTTCCAAACACCGAAGGTCCACCACTGCCATTTGTCAAGGTTGGGGATGAGGCTTTCCAGATGAGCCAACACCTGCTAAAACCCTACTCCAGCCGGGATTTGGACCACACCAAAAAAATATTCAATTACAGGCTGACCAGGGCAAGAAGAACTGTAGAGTGTGCCTTCGGTATACTTGTTTCCAGGTGGCGTATTCTGGGCACAGCCATTCATCTGAAACTGGAAACAGTGGATGAAGTGGTGAAGACATGTGTGGTGCTACATAATTTTGTTATGTCTAAAGAGCACCCAAACTTTCAACTTGATGATGCAGCTCCTAACCTATTGCCTGAGTTCACTCAGCACCCTCTCAGGTCTTCTGTTGAAGTTGACCAAATGAGGGACCAATTTGCAGCCTACTTCATGTCAGATGTAGGACGGGTGGAATGGCAAGAACAAATGGTGTAAAAAATAGTGTTCTTGTCTGTATGTTAATAAAATACCTTCTTGTCTCTATGTTAATAAAATACCTGTGTTTATACCTGTACCGAGTGCAGTCTGTTTTTTTTTTTTACACTCAAATACAAGAATCAACTGCCCAGGTTTACCAGTGAATTCATGAGGCTGTGTTTTTTGTGCATCATGAATTTACTAGTAACCTTGACCAGGTGACTATACATACACACACAAGTTGTATGACCTTTATCATCTCTCCAGTTTTGGTTCCATTTGCAGCGACGGTGGAGATAAAACAACTAATATTTGTGTCTCCTGGCCTGATGTTACAAATAGTGATTTGGGGATGCACTATCATCCATCACTCTTTATTACATCTGATATACCTGACCTTGTGACTATAAATATTAGTTGTAGTATCATCACTGTGACTTGATTGTGAACGCACACTGGAGAGATGATAAACATTATACATCTTCTACAATAACCAGGCCTGTTGTCATGCTGAAGTGGTGATGCCCCAAATAACACATCCTCACTTCAGAATTTATCACGCCTGGGCAGGTGAATAAACATGAGTTATAAACAGCAGCATCGCTACAGTATGCTTGAAATAAATGCAGACTGAAGCGACGCTGCAGGTGAAAACTCATGTGTATTCACCTGCCCAGGTGAGATAGTAATGACACAAGGCCAGGGGATTGTACATATAAGGCCGGCGTCACACTGCCGAGTTTGATGCGAGTTAGTCGTGTGTAGCCCAGCTGCGCTTGGTGCCACATGTTACCCAGGAGGATGCACAAAAAGGTAATTCACAATCACCCGATATTCATTCACACTTCACAATTTCCCTGGTGCCACCAGAAGGAACCCATTAGATTACACAGGTATATAAGGGTGTGGAGAGATAGAGCAGTGAGATGAAGACAGTCTAGCTGAACGTTAGCTAGTTGTTGCTTGTACCTCAGACAGATCAGATCTCCTCAGAACACCGGAGTGAGAGGATTCCTGTCAGAGCTCAGATTACACTAGTCCGTGGCAGAGCGTGTTGAAGAGCTGAGAGGAAAGTTACCTCAGATCGTGCTGACTGATAGTTCCTTAGGAAAGTGGAAAGTGACTCTCGGAGTCTGCACAGATCAGTCTGACGGAATGTCCTGATAGCTACTTTGGACAGAGCCTAAGAAGGAAGTGAAGGAAAGGGAACTGCAGTATTTTTAACACCGAGTCAACTGAGGTACTGTTAGAGAGCGAGCGTGCCGACGCTTGGAGAGCGGTGAAGAGAAGAAAGCTGACATCTACTGCTGCCTGTGCTTATGTTAAAGGTGTGAGTAGGAAGACAGGCAAGTGGAAAAAGGGAAAGAGAGAGTGACTGAGGAGAAATAGCAACGATAGCTTACCTCCACTCTGCACCACCGGACACCGGGTCCAAGCTTGCTAGTACCTTCACGGCTAGTGGGAAAAACCGGAGACCCTGCTGGACTTCAGGTCACAGAGGGGCCCAACAGTACTGATACGTAACCGGGGTCAGGAAGAACAGGAGTCTAGCAGGACGCTGCAGATAGAGACTTAGTTCTGTCCAAAAGAAGGCTCTACCACAATGTCAGCCGGGCGTAGCTGTTTCACACGGAGTTAAACTTAGCTTTATGCAAGTTAGAAGCTCACACATATGAAGACGTAAGGAGGCCTTACACCTACTCAGTGGATTACTGGACGTGCATCCTCCACCCTGAGCAGCTTCCCGGGACGTGCCTGCAAATGCACCAGTAAAGGTACAGAAAGAGACTGTCTTGTGTGTGTCTGCCTCATTGCCCTGCACCCCTGCACCGCCATATACCTCGAGGGACCAGTCTCGCCTGTGGGAGACTTAACACCTTGCTGCCCAGTAACAACCCCTCAGAGGATTCACCTTGCAGCGCTGGTCACCCTGATCAGAAACCACAGGTGGCGTCACGAACATTTCTATAAAAGTACAATCCCCTGTAAATATCCCCCTTTAGTGAGCGCCCAGGGCAACGGACCGAGCTGCGCTACCCGTGACATCCCCCATTGAAGTGAACGGGCTCGGTGCTGAGTACCCCAAAGCCCTGTTACGTGCGACTGAGTCGCATCAACACCCGGCACGGCCGCCCGCTCTCGGACCCGAGTGCGCAGCGGCATAGAATTACATGCAGCAGCACACTCGGTTCCGAGAGCGGGCGGCCATGCCGGGTGTTGATGCGAGAAAGTCGTGCGACTACCTCGCATCAAAGTCGGCAGTGTGACGCCGGCCTAACGTGTATTTTCACCATCATCAGTTTATTCAAGACACATTGAATAGAGAATGTGGTTAATTACAAGGTATATCTAGAATCCCTGGCCTTGTATCACAAAGTCAAATGATGGTAAAAACACACCAGATTCATTTAACTTTTTAGGATACCTGACAAGGTAAAATAGCTATGCCTTGCACTCAACACCATCCTCTATTCAATATGTGCAATATTAGTAGACAGAGAGACTGGTGGCGAAAGTACAAGTCATATATTTGTGTTTTGGACTACACATATCTCCAGAAAAGACACAAGAAACATGTGTCATTCCTGGAGTGATGTGTAGTCCAAAACACAAAGTGTATGGCGCAGTGTGTGTACGGCGCAGTGTGTGTAGGCGGAGAAAGACACATTAACCCCTTAATGTCCAATGACGTGCACAGTCCGTCATGGCCGGGTGTCAGTTCCGGCACCAGGACAGACTGTGCACGTCATGCCTTTGATCTACCACTGCGTGTAAACACGCAGTGGTAGATCAGTGCCGACAGCTGTCACAGACAGCTGACAGGCACGGCAAGTGGTGCGGGGACCTTTGCCGTCGGTCACCGCACCTACAGCGCTGTCCTTGGTCAGTCAATCTGACTGACCAAACACAGCAGTGATCGCGCAGGAGAAGCTGAAATTTCAGCTTCTCCAGCGTGATCAGTGCAGGAGCCGGCGCTGCAGTGGCCAGGCTTCCTGCACTGACAGCCAGGAACGGAGCCCCCACCGCCCCTGGCTGTTAACCCCCTGACTGCTGCGATCGAGCGCGATCGCAGCGCTCAGGGGGGGAGGCAGAGGGTCGGGAGCTCCCTCTGCCTCAGATCGGCGCCCTGCAATGTATTTGCAGGGCCCGATCTCTGCCTTGATGACCCGGGGGTTGTCATGACAACCTCCGGGTCATCTAGCTACGGAAAGCTGCTGTGATCATGCTCACAGCAGCTTTCCCCATAGGTACAATGCATTAAAAAGTAAAAAAAAAGTGAAAGTCCCATAAAGGGACAAGTTAAAAAAAAGCATTTTTTTAAAAAAATTGTAAAAAAAATATTAAAAAATAATTTTAAAAAAATCCCCTAAAAAATACACATTTTTATGATAAAAAAAAAAAAAAAAAAAAAAATACACATGTTTGGTATCGCCACGTCCGTAAAAATCCCATCTATAAAAGCGTAACCCTAGTTAACTCCTTCAGTGAAAGCCGTAAAAAAAAACACAAAAAAGTAGTAAATTATACTTTTTCCAAGCGGTATAATCATACCGCTTGGAAAAAGTGCAATAACATGCGATAAAAAAGTCAGATATAAATAACCATGGTATCACTGAAAACGTCATCTTGTCCCGCAAAAAACAAGCCGCTACATAGCATCATCAGCAAAAAAATAAAAAAGTTATAGCTCGCGGAATAAACTGATGCAAAAATAATTATTTTTTCTATAAAAAATTTTTATTGTGTAAAAAACGCCAAAACATAAAAAAAATAAATAAATGAGGTGTCGCTGTAATCGTAGTAACCCGAAGAATAAAGCTGCTTTATCAATTTTACCACACGCGGAACGGAGGAAAAAAAAAAAAAAACAATTCCTGAATTGCTGGTTTTTGTTCATTCTGCTTCCACAAAAATCGAAATAGGAAGCGATCAAAAAACGTTATGTGCCCGAATATGGTACCAATAAAAACGTCAGCTCGTCCCGCAAAAAATAAGCCCACAGATAACTCTGTCGGCCGAAATATGGAAAAATTATAGCTCTCAAAATACGGCGATGCAAAAATTTCTTACAAAAAATTAATCAAAAAAAAAGCATCTTTTAGTGTGTGACAGAAGCTAAATATGAAAAAAGGATGTAAATCTGGTATCGCTGTAATCGCACCGATCCGAGGAATAAAGTCGCCTAATCATTAATACCGCACGAGGAACGGAGTAAAAAAGAAAAACAATTCTTCACCTTTTGTGGATTTGTTCATTGTGCCTCCCAAAGATCGCAGTAAGGCGATCACAGTAGTTCCCCCCCACATATGGGGTATCAGCGTACTCAGGACAAAATGCACAATAGCTTTTGCGGTCCTATTTCTCCTGTTACCCTTAGAAAAATAAAAATTTGGGGGCAAAAAGGCCAATTTTGTGGAAAAAAAATATGATTTTTTTATTTTCACGGCTCTACGTTATAAACTTCTGTGAAGCCCTTGGGGGTTCAAAGTGCTGACCACACATCTAGATAAGTTCCTTGGGGGGGTCTAGTTTGCAAAATGGGGTCATTTGTGGGGAGTTTCTACTGTTTAGGCACATCAGGGGCTCTCCAAGCGCGACATGACACTCGCAGACCATTCCATCAAAGTCTGCATTTAAAAACGGTGCTCCTTCCCTTCCGATCTCTGCCATGCGTCAAAATAGTGGTTCCCCCCCACATATGGGATATCAGCGTACTCAGGACAAATTTCACAATAGCTTTTGGGGTCCTATTTCTCCTGTTACCCTTATAAAAATAAAAATTTGGGAGCAAAAAGATTATTTTTGTGGAAAAAAATATGATTTTTTTATTTTCACGGCTCTACGTTATAAACTTCTGTGAAGTACTTGGGGGTTCAAAGTGCTCACCACACATCTAGATAACTTCCTTGGGGGTCTAGTTTCCAAAATGGAGTCACTTGTGGGGTTTCTACTGTTTAGGCACATCAGGGGCTCTCCAAACGTAACATGACACCCGCAGACCATTCCATCAAAGTCTGCATTTGAAAAAGGCGCTCCTTCCCTTTCGAGCTCTGTCATGCGTCAAAATAGAAAACACCACATGAAAACAGCCTTGTAGTCATAATAAAATTACGTTATTTATTGATAACAAATTTCATAAAAAATTACAAGAACAATGGTAAAGGGGATAGAAAGATATAGCAGTGATTGCATCCATACACATAAAAGACCTGATATCAAACCTGTTCCTGCTTAGTACACATTAAGTTGTATCAAAAGGACAATTGTCCACATGGTGTTAACAAGGGGTATAAAAATCCTCCACTATAGCAGTCTATACAAACCATGCTATATATTATATCCCCACAGAATATCACAGGTAAGTACCAGGGAATTGAATGTAAATATATATTAAAGAGCAAAGTGTGCGACTGCAAAGAGGTATATTATAACATTACCGGGTAAATTCCATAAAAAATCCCCCAAATATAATACCTGGAGCAGGAACAGGAGATCACCAGTGACCCCGACGCGCGTTTTTGTGTGCGGCTCCGAAACGCGCGTCGGGGTCCCTGGTGATCTCCTGTTCCTGCTCCAGGTATTATATTTGGGGGATTTTTTATGGAATTTACCCGGTAATGTTATAATATACCTCTTTGCAGTCGCACACTTTGCTCTTTAATATATATTTACATTCAATTCCCTGGTACTTACCTGTGATTTCTGTGGGGATATAATATATAGCATGGTTTGTTAGACTGCAATAGTGGAGGATTTTTATACCTCTTGTTAACACCATGTGGACAATTGTCCTTTTGATACACTTAATGTGTACTAAGCAGAACAGTTTGATATCAGGTCTTTATGTGTATGGATGCAATCACTGCTATATCTTTCTATCCCTTTACCATTGTCTCTGTAATTTTTTATGAAATTTGTTATCAATAAAGAACGTAATTTTATTATGACTATCAGGCTGTTTTCATGTGGTGTTTTCTGTATTATGTACAGCTAGTCTCCTAATGTCCTTATTCAATATGCATGCTACTAATCTTTATTCATCTTGGTATATTTAACATTTATGCATGCATTATGATGTTCACACATCTTTTAACTTTCATGCATCAAAATAGTGGTTTACCCCCACATATGGGGTATCAGCGTACTCAGGACAAATTGCACAATAACTTTTGGGGTCCTGTTACCTTTGGAAAATAACAATTGGGGGTGGAAAGATCATTTTTGTGGAAAAGATATGATTTTTTAATTTTACTGCTCTACGTTATAACCTTCTGTGAAGCCCTTGGGGGTTCAAAGCTCTCACACACATCTAGATAAGTTCCTTTGGGGGTCTAGTTTCCAAAATGGGGTCACTTGTGGGGGGTTTCCACTGTTTAGGCACACAGGGGCTATCCAATACGACATGGCTCCAATCTCAATTCCAGCCAAAAAAGTCAAATGGCGCTGCTTCCCTTCCGAGCTCTGCCATGCGCCCAAATAGTGGTTCCCCCCCACATATGGGATATCAGCGTACTCAGGACAAATTTCACAATAGCTTTTGGGGTCCTATTTCTCCTGTTACCCTTATAAAAATAAAAATTTGGGAGCAAAAAGATTATTTTTGTGGAAAAAAATATGATTTTTTATTTTCACGGCTCTACGTTATAAACTTCTGTGAAGCACTTGGGGTTCAAAGTGCTCACCACACATCTAGATAACTTCCTTGGGGGGTCTAGTTTCCAAAATGGAGTCACTTGTGGGGTTTCTACTGTTTAGGCACATCAGGGGCTCTCCAAACGTAACATGACACCCGCAGACCATTCCATCAAAGTCTGCATTTGAAAAAGGCGCTCCTTCCCTTTCGAGCTCTGTCATGCGTCAAAATAGAAAACACCACATGAAAACAGCCTTGTAGTCATAATAAAATTACGTTATTTATTGATAACAAATTTCATAAAAAATTACAAGAACAATGGTAAAGGGGATAGAAAGATATAGCAGTGATTGCATCCATACACATAAAAGACCTGATATCAAACCTGTTCCTGCTTAGTACACATTAAGTTGTATCAAAAGGACAATTGTCCACATGGTGTTAACAAGGGGTATAAAAATCCTCCACTATAGCAGTCTATACAAACCATGCTATATATTATATCCCCACAGAATATCACAGGTAAGTACCAGGGAATTGAATGTAAATATATATTAAAGAGCAAAGTGTGCGACTGCAAAGAGGTATATTATAACATTACCGGGTAAATTCCATAAAAAATCCCCCAAATATAATACCTGGAGCAGGAACAGGAGATCACCAGTGACCCCGACGCGCGTTTTTGTGTGCGGCTCCGAAACGCGCGTCGGGGTCCCTGGTGATCTCCTGTTCCTGCTCCAGGTATTATATTTGGGGGATTTTTTATGGAATTTACCCGGTAATGTTATAATATACCTCTTTGCAGTCGCACACTTTGCTCTTTAATATATATTTACATTCAATTCCCTGGTACTTACCTGTGATATTCTGTGGGGATATAATATATAGCATGGTTTGTATAGACTGCAATAGTGGAGGATTTTTATACCCCTTGTTAACACCATGTGGACAATTGTCCTTTTGATACAACTTAATGTGTACTAAGCAGGAACAGGTTTGATATCAGGTCTTTTATGTGTATGGATGCAATCACTGCTATATCTTTCTATCCCCTTTACCATTGTTCTTGTAATTTTTTATGAAATTTGTTATCAATAAAGAACGTAATTTTATTATGACTACAAGGCTGTTTTCATGTGGTGTTTTCTGTATTATGTACAGCTAGTCTCCTAATGTCCTTATTCAATATGCATGCTACTAATCTTTATTCATCTTGGTATATTTAACATTTATGCATGCATTATGATGTTCACACATCTTTTATACTTTCATGCATCAAAATAGTGGTTTACCCCCACATATGGGGTATCAGCGTACTCAGGACAAATTGCACAATAACTTTTGGGGTCCTGTTACCCTTTGGAAAATAACAATTGGGGGTGGAAAGATCATTTTTGTGGAAAAGATATGATTTTTTAATTTTACTGCTCTACGTTATAACCTTCTGTGAAGCCCTTGGGGGTTCAAAGCTCTCACCACACATCTAGATAAGTTCCTTTGGGGGTCTAGTTTCCAAAATGGGGTCACTTGTGGGGGGTTTCCACTGTTTAGGCACACAGGGGCTATCCAAATACGACATGGCGTCCAATCTCAATTCCAGCCAAAAAAGTCAAATGGCGCTGCTTCCCTTCCGAGCTCTGCCATGCGCCCAAATAGTGGTTTACCCCCACATATGGGGTATCAGCGTACTCAGGACTAATTGCACAATATCTTTTGGGTCCTTTTAACCTTTGGAAAATAAAAATTGGGATGAGAAAATCATTTTTGTGGAAAAAATATGATTTTTTAATTTTACGGCTCTACGTTATAACCTTCTGTGAAGCCCTTGGGGGTTAAAAGCTCTCACAACACATTTAGATAAGTTCCTTCGGGGGTCTAGTTTCCAAAATGGGTCACTTGTGGGGGGTTTCCACTGTTTAGGCACACAGGGACTCTCCAAATGCGACATGGCGTCCAATCTCAATTCCAGCCAAAAAAGTCAAATGGTGCTGCTTCCCTTCCGAGCTCTGCCATGCGCCCAAATAGTGGTTTACCCCCACATATTGGGTATCAGCGTACTCAGGACTAATTGCACAATAACTTTTGGGGTCCTTTTATCCTTTGGAAAATAAAAATTGGGATGAAAAGATTTTTGTGGAAAAAATATGATTTTTTAATTTTACGGCTCTATGTTATAACCTTCTGTGAAGCCCTTGGGGGTTAAAAGCTCTCTCAACACATTTAGATAAGTTCCTTGGGGGGTCCAGTTTCCAAAATGGGGTCACTTGTGGGGGGTTTCCACTGTTTAGGCACACAGGGACTCTCCAAATGCGACATGGCGTCCAATCTCAATTCCAGCCAAAAAAGTCAAATGGCGCTGCTTCCCTTCCGAGCTCTGCCGTGCGCCCAAAATAGTGGTTTACCCCCACACAAGGGGTATTGGTGTACTCTGGAGAAATTGTACAACAAATATTGTGGTTCATTTTTCTCCTGATACCCTTGACAAAATTTAAAAAAATTGTGTCGAAAGAAAAATTTTGGGAAAAAAGTTAAATGTTCATTTTTTCCTTCCACATTGCTTCAATTCTTGTGAAGTACCTAAAGGGTTAATAAACTTCTTGAATGTGGCTTTGAACACGTTGAGGGGTGCAGTTTTTAGAATGGTGTCACTTTTGGGTATTTTCTGTCATATTGACCCCTCAAATTCACTTCAAATGTGAGGTGGCCCCTAAAAAAAATGGTTTTGGAAATTTTGTTGGAAAAATTAGAAATTGCTGGTCAACTTTTAACACTTCTAACTTCCTAACAAAAAAAAATGTTGGTTCCAAAATTGTGCTGATGTAAAGTAGACATGTGGGAAATGTTATTTATTAACTAATTTTTGTGACATATCTCTCTGATTTAATGGCATAAAGATTAAAAGTTTGAAAATTGCAAAATTTTCTAAATTTTTGCCATATTTCCGTTTTTTTCATAAATAAACGCAAGTTATATTGAAGAAATTTTACCACTATCATGAAGTACAATATGTCACGAGAAAACAATCTCAGAATCGCCAAGATCCGTAGAAGCGTTCCAGAGTTATAACCTCATGAAGAGACAGTGGTCAGAATTGTAAAAATTGGCCTGGTCTTTAACCTACAAAATGGCTTGGTCGTTAAGGGGTTAATCAAACCGGATTTACTAAAAGCAGATTTGCACATTCATTTTGTACAACAGGAACCCCACATTGTAATTGCCACTGACGTTTTGGTGGAGATTTGGATACATTTAATAAAAGCAGATTAGTACATACTTTGTACAACAGGAACCCCACATTGTAATTGCCACTGACGTTTTCTTGGACATTTGGATACATGTAATAAAAGCAGATTAGTACATACTTTGTACAACAGGAACCACACATTGGAATTGCCACTGAAGTTTGGTTGGAGATTTGTATAGATTTACTAAAAGCAGATTAGTACATACTTTGTACAACAGGAACCACACATTGGAATTGCCACTGAAGTTTGGGTGGAGATTTGGATCGATTTACTAAAAGCAGATTAGTACATACTTTGTACAACAGGAACCACACATTGGAATTGCCACTGAAGTTTGGGTGGAGATTTGGATCGATTTACTAAAAGCAGATTAGTACATACTTTGTACAACAGGAACCACACATTGGAATTGCCACTGAAGTTTGGGTGGAGATTTGGATCGATTTACTAAAAGCAGATTAGTACATACTTTGTACAACAGGAACGACACATTGGAATTGCCACTGAAGTTTGGGTGGAGATTTGGATAGATTTACTAAAAGCAGATTAGTACATATTTTGTACAACAGGAACCACACATTTTTATTGCGAATTACGTTTAGGTGGAGATTTGGATACTCTGGGGGTGTGCAGAGATGAAGAACGGCTGGAAAGCGAGGAAGGGGTTCGAGGGGAAGGGGCGACGAAAGTAGTAGGTGAAGGAAGATCAGACATGGAAGTAGAGGCAGGTTGAGACACATTAGGAGGAGATGGGGGATGGACAAACAAAGTTTTGTTTTTTTTCTTTTTGGGGGCAGGAGGCCCTTGCATGGAACGACTTTTGTGTGACCGCCTTGAGCTGGTGGACAGTGGCCTTGATACATAAAACAGTGAATGTCGATCACCTGTCTCATGCTCTGTGGTGTCAGTGCCGGTGGTGGGAGAAGGAGAAGTGGTGGCGGTGCTCAGAGGAGGACAAGTGGTGGCGGTGTTCCAAGGAGAAGTGGCATCTATGCTCCTAAACTGTTGCTGAGTGGTGGCGGTACTCCTGGAATGAGAAGTGGGGGCGGTGGCCCAAGCAGGTACTGCGGTGGTGTGAGTCCAAGACTGCGGACCAGTGTCTGTGGTGGTGGTGCTCCAGACAGGAGCAGCGCTTGCCATGGTGGTGGCGACGGTGGAGTGTCCAGCAGTACTCGGACTTGTGGTGGTGTAGTGGTGACTCGGAATACTGGTGGCCGTGCATTGGTATGCAGCAGAAGTCGGTAGTGATGTGTGGCGAATCAGTGGTGGCACAGTTGGATATGCAACCACTGACTGCTGCACGTACCGATTCTGCTGCATAGCCTGCAAGTAAGCAGTGTTGCAGGCCTGCAACACACTCAGCTGTTGCTCAGGACTAAGGTGTTCGCCATGCCCCATTCAATTTTACTGAAAAAATGGTGCGCTGGTCTGTTGAGGTCGGCCTCCAGGTGATCAAGCCGCTGTTTGACACAGCTGAAGTCGTGTTTCATGTGGGTAAAACCACGTTCCATTAGTGAAAAACCGCTTGCCACTGTGCCTGACATCGACTTCATATTGCCATGAAAGGCCTCGCTCAAGTGCATGAACTCGGGCAAGACATTCCTCTCCAAGGCCCTCTGCCACTGGCGGGAAGTGCCCGCATAACCAGTGGCAGAGACCTGGGAGAGCGGAAGACTTGATGGACTAGCTTCCTGGTCACCAGCTGTCCGTGTTACTGACCTGCAAGTTGCTTCCAGGCTGTCGGATGGCTGGGATGGGTCCAAGGTCGTCCGAGGAAGGACCGCTTCAGGGACAGGCTGCATGGTGCTGCTCCAGGTGCTGTGGAAAGAAAAGAAAAACATGACTATAATGCTTTTCCAAGAAGCATCAGCTGTGGAATAGAAAAGCACTGATTATGAAAAATAAAAAATTTTTGTAAAACTTACGCTCTGCTGGCAAGGACCGGTCTCAGGAACGCCAAGTCGCGATAGTAGCGATATTTCCTTCTGGCCCTTGCTGCTGAACCACTGCGAACCTGTCCCTCTGCACGAACATCAGTGTTGAAGCGGTCCTTCATCGAGCGCCATCGTGTGAGGACTTTGTTCGCTGCAGGAAAAAAGAAATAACGTTTACTATGCAGTCAGGGAAAAATCTGTGTCATCACACACACCTGAGTTAAAATGGCAAACAGTCAATGCAGCATAAAAAAATAAAAAAAATACACAGCATAGCAATAGCATACACAGGGCAGTCACTGTTGAACCAGATGACACTGTTGTGTTTGCAGGTAGAATATATCTACCAGCAAACCCATCAGTGCCATCAGGAACAAGAGTGAATGCAGCATAAAAAAAGCAATACAATGCACAACATAGCAATACCATACACAGGGCAGTCACTGTTGAACCAGATGACACTGTTGTGTTTGCAGGTAAAATATATCTACCAGCAAACCCATCAGTGACATCAGGAACAAGAGTGAATGCAGCATAAAAAAAGCAATACCATACACAGGGCAGTCACTGTTGAACCATATGACACTGTTGGGTTTGCCGGTAGAATATATCTACAAGCAAACCCATCAGTGACATCTGGAACAAGAGTGACTGCAGCATGAAAAATTCAATAGAATGCACAGCATAGCAATAGCATACACAGAGTAGTCACTGTTGAACCAGATGACACTGTTGGGTTTGCCGGTAGAATATATCTACCAGCAAACCCATCAGTGGCATCTGGAACAAGAGTGACTGCAGCATAAAAAACTCAATAGAATGCACAACATAGCAATAGCATACACAGGGTAGTCATTGTTGAACCAGATGACACTGTTGGGTTTGCCGGTAGAATATATCTACCAGCAAACCCATCAGTGCCATCTGGAACAAGAGTGACTGCAGCATAAAAAACTCAATAGAATGCACAACATAGCAATATCATACACAGGGCAGTCACTGTTGAACCAGATGACACTGTTGGGTTTGCCGGTAGAATATATCTACCAGCAAACCCATCAGTGGCATCTGGAGCAAGAGTGAATGCAGCATAAAAAAGCAATAGAATGCACAACATAGCAATAGCATACACAGGGCAGTCACTGTTGAACCAGATGACACTGTTGGGTTTGCAGGTAGAATATATCTAGCAGCAAACCCATCAGTGCCATCTGGAACAAGAGTGACTGCCGCATTACAGAGAATGAAAATACTTACTAAACGCCTTTTTGAGGTTTGGAGAGGCGCTGTCCCAGCCATCCATCAACGCTGCAGCCACCTCATTCCATAGCCGCCAGCTCACCACATTGTCCTTGTACTGCGGATCACGGCTGTCCCACAACGGGACACGCTCATGGACCTGGCAGTTGAGGGCCTCGTTGTCCATATATAGGTCCTCGTCCCATTGTGGAACCTAGAAAAAAAAAATTAAAATGTTGTATATATTTCAGAAATAAAAAAAGATGGAAAAAAAAGACATTCAAAGACTATATTCTTACATTCCGTCTCGCCACCGGGACTTGACTCGGCTGTGACTGCTCCTGCTGTGACACCTCAATGTCCGTATCCGACGATGTCTGAAAAAGGAACCCAAATTTTAGCCATTTGTAAATTCAGCAGCTCTACTTACCCAAAGGCAGGAAGATACTCACATCACGCTCTGCTTGGGCCAGTTCTTGCCGGATGGGGAATATTGGGATGCTGAAGAAAACATGCTGCAATAAAAAATACAAAGCATGAGTACATCTTTTTACATTGGAAAGGACAGGCAGTCATTTTTTTCAAGAATACTCACATTCTTGCAGTGTGGATCTGTCTTGGCTGTTTTTTCTGGCTGTAGTAGGGGTCCAGGAGCAGTGTCTCCAGTCAGTGTAGTAGGGGTCCACGCTGTTTTTGCAGGCTGTAGTAGGGGTCCAGGAGCAGTGTCTCCAGGCAGTGTAGTAGGGTCCAGGCTGGATCTTCAGGCTTTTATAGGGGTCCAGGATGGATCTTCCAGTCTCTTATCAGCATGCAGTGTCTCCAGGCAGTCTGAGTAGGGGTCTGTCTGGCACTAAAGACACCTTCCTTTATCTACACTCCTCACAAACAATGTATCTTGTGTAGGGGGTGTTTAGACAAGTGTCTAGACATTGTTTACTCTAAAATCGCATACGCACACAAGCATTGACGAGCGCACAGCCACGCGCCCGCCAGCGCCCCCATAGACAGCAATGCTATTTTTTGGCGCATAGCGTGCGCACACGTGTGCACGCGCTTTTTTAAAGTGGTGGGCCGAAAAAAAATGCAACACGTAGCGTCTAGCGCGTCTGGGTGCACACCTGGAAAATGAGCTGCGCACGCCAAACGCTGATGAGCGCGTGCAAGCGCTAGACCTTGCGCCTGCCATGTTAATGATAGGGGAACATTGCGCATGCGACCGATGGCGCACGATGCGCAGCGCTAAAAAACGCAAGTGTGAAAGTAGCCTTGGAGTCAATTCATATGGGATGTGGTCCTCAAAAAAATTGGTTTTGTAAATTTTGAGGGAAAAATTAGAAATTGTTCATATTCCTATAATTCTTCTAACATCTTAACAAAAAAAAATTGTTTAAAAGATGATGTTGATATGAATTAAACATGTGGTAAATGTTATTAACTATTTTATGTGGTATAACTATCTGGTTTAAGGGCATATAAATTCAACATTTCAAATTTTTTTTGTCAAATTTTTGATATTTTTATGAATAAATGCAAGTTTTAATCATCAAAATTTACCACTATCATGAAGTACAACATATCACGAAAAAAACTTTTTCTACTTACATGAAAAAAAGTGTCTCCAAATCTCTGAGATATGTTAAAGCGTTTCAGAGTTATTACTTCACAAAGTAACACTGATCAGAATTGAAAAAATTGGCCTGTTAAGGAGGGTGATAAAAGTCTGGGGGGGTGAAGGGCTTAGCTGAAAACCAGATTAACCAGACCCATCAAATATGATGTTACAATTATAAGAAGCTGTAAAAAGAAAAAAAAAAGGTGTTTGGTCTTCTGGTCACCAAATCTGTATTCTACAGACGTTCTAACTGCCTTCTCCTCCATATCCCTCTTCTCCTGCTCATGTCTAAATTATGAGGAAACTACTCCTATACAGTGATGCCATTTCATTTTCCATTCTGAGTTAGTCCCTAAGGAGATGCCAGTCAAACACTGAGAAGCTTAGGGTACATTCACATTGTGTTCTGGCACATATACTGTACATATTCAGTGTCCCCGTCTAGCCTTACATCTGAACCCCCAGCAAACTGGATTTGGACGTGTGCGCTGATGGGGCCATTTACTTTAATGGTTCCAGCAGAGCGAACATGTGCTCTGTCGTGCACGTGCAGTATTTATATGCAGCCGCTCGCTCCACTCCCGAGTGCCGGCGCCATAGCTGGGATTTCACATGCAAGAATCGGACGATTTCCTCGCATGTGTGATCCCGGCCTACGTGTCCACCTCCAGTAAACTTATACGCCTGAAAATGATGCATGTCAGGGAGCACAATTGCTCTGATGGCATCGTGTCCAACCCCCTGCTCAATGCAGAATTCACTAAACCATCTCCGATGGGGCCATTTACTTTAATGGTTCCAGCAGAGAGAACATGTGCTCTGTATTGCATCATTTTCACAAGTGTACGAGTACTGGAGGCGGACACTCAGAAGAAGTAGATTGCATTTGAGTGTCCACCTCCAGTAAACTTATACGCCCGAAAATGATGCATGGCAGAGAGCACAATTGCTCTGATGGCACCATTATAGCTTATGGCACTATTGGCGCATATTTCCAAATCCCGTTTGGCTAGGGGTCCAAAAGTAAACCTCGTCGGGACTCATGAACGTGTAAGTAAATGCAATGTGAAAGCACCCTTAAAATACACCTCAGTTGTTTTCAATGAAAACTCCTCCTCCTAAAGAATCATAAAATCATAGAGTTGGAAGGGACCTCAAGGGTCATCGTGTGCTACCCCCTGCTCAATGCAGAAATTCACTAAACCATCTCAGACAGATGTCTGTCCAGCCTCTGTTTGAAGACTTCCATTGAAGTAGAACTCACCATCTCTTGTGGCAGCCTGTACCACTAATTGATCAACCACACTGTCAAAAAGTTTTTACTAATATCTAATCTGTATCTTCTCCCTTTCAGTTCATTCCATTGCTTCTCGTGTTTCCTTGTGCAAATGAGAATAAGAATGATCCTTTTACGCTGTGACAGCTCTTCAGATATTTTTAGATAGCTATTAAGTCTCACCATTCTGGCAGCTCTTCTCTGAACTTGCTCCAGTTTTTCAATGTCTTTTTTAAAATGTGGTGACCAGAACTGCACACAGTAATCCAGATGATGCCTGACCAAGGAGAAGTAGAGAGGGATAATGACTTCATGTGATCTTAATACATCCTAGAACTGTGTTTGCTTTTTTTGCTGCTGCATCATACTGTGGACTCATGTGCAGTCTGTGATCTATTAGTATACCCAAGTCTTTTTCACATGCATTATATCCTTCTTTAAATAAGCCCCCTCTTTCTATTTTAATATACATTTCTTTTTTCCTTTTTAGCAAGTGATTAAGATCTGTGTTCATCCATCCTGGTCTCTTTTAAATGCTTCCAATTCTTCCTTCTTTTCAGGATTGTTACCGATTGTGTTGTGAAAATTTCATTTAGCAAAATCTCCCATCCTTCTTGGACATTTCTGTTCTTTAGAACACCCAGCCATTGAATCTTTCCTACCCTCTTTTGGAATCCATTAAAATCTGCCTCTCTGAAGCCTAAACTTAAATTCTGAGTCCTCGCTCGTCTTCCTCTTCCTGTAATCAAAAATTCGAGGATAGCATGATTGCTCAACCATTTCCTCCTTGTTGGCAAGAATTAGGTACAAGACTGCAGATCATCTTGTTCTCTCTTCTACCTTTTGAAAGATATAGTTGTCAGCAAGAGAAAATAAGAATTTTCTGGACCCAGTACTTTTGCCTGAGAGAGATTCCCAGCAAATATATGGATAGTTAAAATTTCCCATGATCACTATGTCATTCTTTTTTGGAACAGAGACATCTGATGTAAAAATAATTCATAAATACAATCAGTCTGACCAGGTGGCATATTGTAAAAACCTACAACAGTGTCCTTTCTGTTCTTTTCTCCTTGAATTCTTACCCAAAAACTTTCTACAAAGCTACCAGTCTCTGAAGCTTGGATCTCTGTGGAGATATATGTTGTCCTAACACAATAGACCATCTCTTCAATTCTTGTTAATCCTGTTTCAAATGAATAAGTTGTAAACAGAATTAACAATAAGGGTTGTCCCATCTGGTCAGCCCCTTCTCTAAATGAGGAACTGTCAGTGATCATCTGTTGGCCCCATGACCATGGAGAACACCTTTTTTCTACAGTGGTCACTGCAGGACATATGTGGAATTACATGGTGCTCTTTCTAAATACAGTAACGAGCAAAAGGGTAGCAATATTTGGAACTTTTGACTTTAAGGCTCAATATCTCACCATACACTACTGCTTTGAACATGAGGCTACCATCATTTTACAGACAATCATCTTTGCTATCTCATACAGTACTGACCAAAAGTTTGGACACACCTTCTCATTTAAAGATTTTGTCTGTATTTTCATGACTATGAAAATTGTACATTCACACTGAAGACATCAAAACTATGAATTAACACATGTGCAATTATATACTTAACAAAAAAGTGTGAAACAACTGAAAATATGTCTTATATTCTAGGTTCTTCAAAGTAGCCACCTTTTGCTTTGATGACTGCTTTGCACACTCTTGGCATTCTCTTGATGAGCTTCAAGAGGTAGTCACCGGAAATGGTCTTCCAACAATCTTGAATGAGTACCAGAGATGCTTAGCACTTGTTTGCCCTTTTGCCTTCACTCTGCGGTCCAGCTCACCCCAAACCATCTCGATTGGATTCAGGTCTGGTGACTGTGGATGCCAGGTCATCTGGCGTAGCACCCCATCACTCTCCTTCTTGGTCAAATAGCCCTTACACAGCCTGGAGGTGTGTTTGGGGTCATTGTCCTGTTGAAAAATAAATGATGGTCCAACTAATCGCAAACCGGATGGAATAGCATGCCGCTGCAAGATGCTGTGGTAGCCATGCTGGTTCAGTATGCCTTCAATTTTGAATAAATTCCCAACAGTGTCACCAGCAAAGCACCCCCACACCATCACACCTCCTCCTCCATGCTTCATGGTGGGAACCAGGCATGTAGAGTTCATCCGTTCACCTTTTGTGCGTCGCACAAAGACACTGTGGTTGGAACCAAAGATCTCAAATTTGGACTCATCAGACCAAAGCACAGATTTCCACTGGTCTAATGTCCATTCCTTGTGTTCTTTAGCCCAAACAAGTCTCTTCTGCTTGTTGCCTGTCCTTAGCAGTGGTTTCCTAGGCGCTATTTTACCATGAAGGCCTGCTGCACAAAGTCTCCTCTTAACAGTTGTTGTAGAGATGTATCTGCTGCTAGAACTCTGTGTGGCATTGACCTGGTCTCTAATCTAAGCTGCTGTAAACCTGCGATTTCTGAGTCTGGTGACTCGGATAAACTTATCCTCAGAAGCAGAGGTGACTCTTGGTCTTCCTTTCCTGGGGCGGTCCTCATGTGAGCCAGTTTCTTTGTAGCGCTTGATGGTTTTTGCAACTGCACTTGGGACACTTTCAAAGTTTTCCCAATTTTTTGAACTGACTGACCTTCATTTCTTAAAGTAATGATGGCCACTCATTTTTTTTTACTTAGCTGCTTTTTTCTTGCCATAATACAAATTCTAACAGTCTATTCAGTAGGACTATCAGCTGTGTATCCACCAGACTTCTGCACAACACAACTGATGGTCTCAACCCCATTCATAAGGCCAGAAATCCCACACCTGTGAAGTGAAAACCATTTCCGGTGACTACCTCTTGAAGCTCATCAAGAGAATGCCAAGAGTGTGCAAAGCAGTCATCAAAGCAAAATGTGGCTACTTTGAAGAACCTAGAATATAAGACATAATTTCAGTTGTACAGAAAAATCTTTAAATGAGAAGGTGTGTCCAAACTTGTGGTCTGTACTGTACATAAATCCCATGTTTAGTTACCCAGATTCTTATCAGGTCACTGCATTGTTACTGTTTTGCTCCTGGTGGTGGAAAAATCTTTTTCTTCCTGTATCCTATAAAATTCAGCCTGTTCACATTTTCCCCATAGCTTAGTGTGTTATTAGGGTGATTAACAAGCCAATGGTCACTGCTTTGAATTGAGGGGCAGCCATCAAGAAGATTTCACACTGATTCATGTTAGTGCTATGACAGTTGGAAGAATACATAATGATGCCACTCCATCCTTCAAAACGTGGATATCCAGGCAAAATATCGGAGTCAAGAAGTCAGCTCATCACAAGGTCTATCGGTTCTGGCACCACAAATATGGCAGTGGACATGGCTTATATGCTTCATAATAGTGAGATCACAGATATCCATGCAAGCACCATGCAACACACTGTTAGGGTTTGAGTTCCTGCTGCTGCACAAGGGGAGTCTCGTACCAGTCCCGCTGCGGTCCCCCATCCATCTCCGGCTGCAGTGGAGCCTGCTCAGCAAAGATGTCGGTCCCAGCGTCTCGCCCGGTCTAATACTGTATAGAGACTTGCTGCTGCCTCTCCAGGTTCTGCTATTGTAGCCAGTACTGGTCAGCGGCGAGCAGACGTCTTTAGGACTAAGTCCTTTGTTGCTTCATCTGAGCATGCTCAGGGCAAGATCTCCCATTGGAGATCAGGGGTCACATGCTCAGATACAGCTGCCACTCCTATTGGTCCTTCAGGAAGGTAATGTGGCTGTTGATGTTCTGAAGCAGCTTCCCATTGGTCCTTCCTGGAAGGTCTTTTTCTAGTGGCTGCTATAAAAGGCTGTCCTTACCGTACGGCCATGCGCTAGTATCAACCGTTATATGATTTGCGCCAGTATGGTCATGCGTGTGTGTGGTTAGGGCGGCTGAAATACACCATTACAATACCGACCTAATCGGTGAGGAGCTTGGTATGCTAGCTGGTCAGGGTCGGTGTCTTAGATGCCTTAGATTACCGGCATAACCGGTGAGGAGTTTGATTGCCGTATTCAGGGCCTGGCGTTCAGACGCCATAGATTGCGGGTGACTCCAACAAGGACATTAGCGCACGATCACATTCTATGTTTGCTTAGCAGTCAACTGTGTACCTGGGTGCCTAATAGGACACAGAAGTTTGTCTCAGCGGCTCTGTGACGCAACAGGGTTCGCTTTCAACGCTAGACAGCGCCCTAGCGTGTTTACTTTGCGACTCAGTGGTGTTAGCTGAGTTCGCACACATCGCCATATAGCGCTGCGGCACTTCTTCTAGCGGTTCTGTGGAATAACAGAGTTCGCACATATTGCCACAGCGCGTTACGGCGTTTATTTTGGCGACTCTGCGGGATAACAGAGTTCGCTTCTTGCGCCATTTTACTAGCAGCAGGCTCCGCCTGCACGGTGGACCCCGGGCTGCGAACGCACTTCTCTACATCTTATATTTGGTGCGTTCCGCAGACCCTAACACACACATTACACAAGTTGGAATGGTGGCTTGAAAAAACGTGAAGAAGCCTAGATTTCAATATCTCAAAGAAGAGTTGGCTCGAGTTTGAAAAAAGTGCGAAAAGTGGACAGTAGAAGATTGGAAATGGGTGATTTGCAGCGATGAGATGAAAGTCAGTATAATAGACTGATGGGTGCAAATGGGTCTGGAAGAAACAAGAGAAAAAAGGTGCTAACAGATTGAGAAATTGAAGGAACTGTCAAAATCGGTGGAGTAAGCTTGATGATATGCGGTTGCTTCACAACTTATGGCATTGGATACTTGATCAGAATTGATGATGGTCTCAATGCTGAGCTATATGTAAGTATCCTACATGACTAGTTAGTTCATACACTTGAGTACTATGGGTATGAAAGGGGCGACAGTGTTCCAGCAGGACAAGGACTTGAAGCATACCTCAAGATTGGATAAGAAATGGTTCAACGACAGTAAAGTAGAGGTGCTGAATTGGCCCCCACAGTCCCCAGACCTCAGCCCAATTGAACAATTGTGGGTAGATTTGAAGAAAAAACTGTATACATACCCAAGTGCCTCGACCAGTATGCACCAACTTTGGGAACGTGTAGAAGGGACCTGGGATCATATTTCGGTCTAAACTTGTTTGAATCTTATCGAGAGCATGCCCAAAAGAATTCAGGCACCGTTGAAAGCTAAAGGTGGATTTACAAAATACTAACACAATAATAAAAATTAAAATTTTGATGTTTAGGAGCAAAACAGTAAAAATGCAGTGTCACGACAATAATCTGCATAACTAATCATATTCTAAATAGAAGCAAGTCAAATTTATGTATAAGTTAGCCAAGATGATTGCCTATAAAATTATGGTATTCTCACATTCCAAGTAGTAATAGATGATGAGATATGGAGCCTGAAAGTCAAAAGTTCAACATATTGTGACCCTTTTGCTTGTCATTGTAATGTTTTCAATGGCTTGGCTAGCAAGATCCTGAAGATAGGAAGCCCTTCATGATGTCAATATGCCCTAATGAAGTATGAGTTTGTCTGGTTGGAAGGAGCAGTCAATCAGGAAGCAGCTATTATAACATTTTAAAAAAAGTAATTCAATTCAATTTGTAATTTGAAAAAACTGTAGGAAAATATTAGATGCCAAGGTTCATTTATATAAAACTCTGAGAAAATAACTACAGGCAAGCTTGACGGAACTCATGTAAGGCCTTGGTAATGCATATCTGCAAAAAAAGCCAGGAAGACATTTCTCTTTACATAGTACGTTCTTCAAGTTTAGTCCTCTCTACATAAGGGTTAAAGCTCATTTTAAAATCCAGTCTTTACAGCTTACCAGAATCACCAAGGCCCTTTGAAGCACTGAGCTAAGTGTATCCCATAAGTTACAGCAAGAAGAAAGTTTATTATGATCAAATGAAATGTTTAATGGGAATTGATAGAATCTTTCATGAAAGGGACTTTCCATGCAGCCAGACCATATCCGGATCCATTTAAGTGTAATAACCTTCCTGTGGCCCTCATTACAGACCTTCTTATATATAGCTCCGTATAAATAACTAGGCCCTGTGTTATGGATGTAACATTTTTATAAGTAGTACTACATTTGTCTTCCTCAGATGAATTAGACAGCTCCATATTACAGACTCTAAGCAATCATTGTAGCTGCTAGGAGCATTGGTGAACAGTAGAGATGAGCAAACTTGTTTGGAAAATGTTCACCAGTCTCAAATTCGGCACGAACGTAGCACATTTGGATTCGTATCGGTGACCTGAGTATTTTTCCTCAAAGTCTGCAAAATTCGTTCAACGATCGGTAAATGGTCGTGTTTTCATTAATTCTTTTGTTTTGACTTTGTCTGTTGTATGAGGAAAGGGGGGAACGCGTTTTATAAGGGGAGGGGGCGTGTCTAGGTCAGAGGAGCCGCATTAATAACTTAATGTGTGTACATTCTGGCAGACAATCAGGGCACTGAAGCATCCACAAAGTCATAACATAAATGCTTCTGTGATTGGCTGCTGAAGTCACATGTTCCTCTCCATACAAAAAGCGGACATTTTGTTTTGCTGGTGTCATTTTCGCACTATAACAGCTCAGAGAGGTCGCTCCTGCCGCTGCAAGTGAACTTGTCATTTATTTATATAGGATCCTGTGAAATCAAACTATCAGCATCTAACTAGATTGTGCTAATAGTGGTGTGCAGGCAGGAGTCCACATTTCCTACTCAAGTCATTTGGGCCAAAAATGTGTTGCAATAAGGAATCAGGAGGCCCCATTTGCTAGTCAAACTCATTAGGCCTAATATTGGGGTTCAGCCAGGTTGCCCTATTTGTTAATCCAAATAATTTGGGCTAAAACCGTGTTGCAGTCAGGAGGCCCCATTTGCTAATCCAAATTGTTTGGGCTAAAACTGTGTTGCTGTCAGGAATCAGGAGGCGCCTTTCGCTAATCTAAATCGTTAGGCCTAATATTGGGGTTCAGCTAGGAGGCCCCATTGGATAATCCAAATTGTTTGGGCTAAAACTGATTTTCAATCAGGGATCAGGAGGCCCCATTTGCTAATTAAAATTATTAGGCCAAATATTGGGGTTCAGCCAGAAAGCCCTATTTGTTAATTCAAACCATTTGGGCTAAAACTGTGTTGCAGTCAGGAATCTGGAGGCCCCATTTGCTAATCAAAACCGTTAGGCCTAACATAGGGGTTCAGCAAGAAGGAGGCCCCATTTACTAATCCAAGGTTGTGAAACAGCTGGTTAAAAGAGGGGGATGGTATACAACTTGAGTGGGAAAAGGCAAGGTTGTGGTGGAAGGGGGAATAAGCTTGGTGTTTGACGTGTTCGCGGGTTAGGTGGTAATGTTACTAAAAGCGTTACTGAACAAACACCGTCTCCTCCTATCGAAAGACAACTGACAACATCAATTTATGGACGTGCTACTTGATTCCTTTTCTTTGACAGTAGCACAGCAATATGCCTTGTAGATGAGGGTCAGAAAGAGCATGTGCTCCAGTAGATGGCAGAAGCAGCTTCAAGTGGCCTCTCCTTCTCTTCCTCCACCTTAACATCACACACAATACAATCATCAGAGGTGACACCCTAATCACCCTTGATTCCTCCCATGTCACAACTTTCCAAGCCCCCAACTGATTGTGGGGAACCACAGATGGGCTAGTCTGCAGAGCTGTTTATACACACTATTCCATAGGCATCAGAGGTCTGCTCCAAAGATTCACAGAATCCAGAGGAGGAAAGCTTCTGCACCGATGCCCACATTTTTTCCTGTTGGATCAGGGGCAGGACAAAGTAGGTTCCAAACAGAATCCAGACCCTCGTCACCAGACGTTAACTCCCTGAGGTGGAGGTGATCCTGATGAGACTCAAATACCAGAGGCAATCCCGGACTGTACTGTACTGTCAGGGCATTAAGAGGAGGAGGGTGACTCTCAGGGCAAGGAGTAGGAGATTAGAGAGGATGGTGATGAGTTTATAGATACCATTTGGTGTGAACCTAGAGGCACGCAGTTGAGAAGCTCAGCAGAAGAGGTAGAGGAGGATGCAAATGAGAAGATTATGTTGCGGCTTGACGCACAGACAAGGAGTGATGCAACCATGACAAGCTCTGCTACCTCAGCCACAACTGTGACTCTGGCCAGCATCCGCCGTGAGTCTGCAGTTCACAGGGGCAGCAACGGTTGCCTAGCCTGGGTCTTTTTTATGACCGCAAAGGATGACTCAACTCACGTTATCTGCCAACTTTGTAAAAAACAACTCAGTAGAGGCAAAAATTGCAATAATTTGAATACTACATGCATGAACAGGCATATGCGCAATCAACATGCCTTAGTCTGGGAATCACACTGTGCTAAAATGTGGACTAGCGGGCCTTGCCAACCACCAGCTATCCCATCAACCGCATTTGCTGCTTCTTCCTTCTCAGTCACCGTGGCAAAGTGTTCTCAGAAACTACACTTTTTTACCTACAGTCGGGTGAGTGAGAGCCCGTCAGCTGTTCTGGAAGTGGACATGACTGCTGCTTTTGTGTCACCTAGCACAACGCATATTTCTCAATCCACGATAACATCTCCACCTGCACCTCACTCACATTCCAGCAGTTTACCCTATTCTCTATACTCCACCGTGTCTCAGCACAGCAGCAAACCCTCGGTAATGCAGTTGTGGTCACATAAAAAATATTTCTTCTTACACACACCAAAGGTAAGAGCTTGACTTCACCATCTCCAATCTGTTGGCTATGGAAATGCTGCTGTTCCACCTGGTGGATACAGTCAGTTTCAGAAAGTTGATGTCCATCGCAGTCCCCCAGTATTAGTTGGCCGGTCACCATTACTTCTCTAAGGAAGCTGTGGCTGCGCTACACCAGCATGTAGCAGACATCATCCGTTCCCTGAAAAAAAAGATACGCTTGCCAGGGTGCATTCCACCACTGACACCTGGACGAGCAAACATGGGCAGGGGCGTTACATCTCGCTGACTGGGCACAGGGTGACTCTGATGGCTGTTGGGGCAGGTGGACAAGGGGCTGCTTCACAAGTCTTTGAATCCCCAAGGCTTGTGGGACAAACCTCTGTATCTATCACTTCCTCTACTGCTTCGGGCTCCTCTACCTCCTCTAGGCCTCCATCTGTGCCCTCAATCTCTCCCTTAATGAGACACATGTTCCAAAAGTGCAAAGAGAATCCTCTTTACCTCCGTACTGCACAGCCAGGGCTCACCCCAATAAGGCAGTGTTTAAATTAATATGCCTTGGAGATCGCAGTCACACAGCTCAAGAGTTGTGAACAGCTATCCAGGCCGATTTAGAGCAATGGCTGTCTCCACTGAACCTGGAGCCAGGGAAGGCCAGGCGATAATAGTGCGAACCTGGTGGTGACCATACGCAAGGGGCAACCTCACACATGCCTTGCATGGCTCATTCTCTCAACACGGTGGAACAGAAATTTTTCCGCCACTATCCCGGCCTCGATGCGCAGCTGTAGAAAGCACAGTCGCTGATTGCTCACTTCTGGTGATCGCACACAGCAGGTCACCAACTTGCATCACCACAGAGGTCTTTTGGCCTACTGTTTAACTGTTACTGTTTAACTGACGAGCCCTTGTTCAGTATGTCATTTTCTGTAGCCTGGGACAATGCAGTACGGGCATGGTATAAACCACGCTTGAGGAGTGGGCACAGATGAAGGACCTCTGCACCCTTCTACACAGTTTCGAAATGGCTACTAAGATGGTTAGCACTGTCGATGCCATCATCAGCATCACTACTCCGTTCATCTACATGCTGGAGCACACTTTAAATAGTCTGCGGGAGGAGGTAGTGGTCCCAGAGAAAGAGATGGAAGCAGTGGAAGATGCAGAAGGGATAACAATATTTCTAAGTTTCGGACTGTCATCGCACAGGCGGGTGCCATGGGAGGGTGGAATACAGAGATCGAGAGGGGCTCATGGTACCAGACAAACTGTTAGTGAAGCTGCAGGAGCCAAGGAAAAAATGTAGAAGGACAAGAAGGAAGAGGTGATGGGCGCACAACAGTCAGGAGATGAAGGGGATAATGATCCCTTCTCTGTTGTCCATGGTTGGTGGGACGGGATGGAGGAAGCAAGCTTGAGTGTTACCCTGCCACCAACACACCATGGACTTGGACCTCATGGAAGCACCCGACACTTGAGTGCCTCCTTGCTGCACTATCTTCAACATGATGTCCATATTCTTAGGGTTAGAAATAGAGCTGACTGCTGAGTTGCCATTCTGTTAGATCCACAGTACAAGAGTAAATTTTGCCAGATGCTTGCCCCCTTTGGAAAGGGATGCACGCATGCTGGAGTATCAAAACATGCTTGTAGACAATCTTAAGAGTGTTTTTCCCCAAGACAGCAGTGAGGCACAGAGTGTGCATCGCAGTTCTAGACTTACAACCCGGGAACGTCAAGGCGTTACCACAAAACATTATTATTATTATTACTAGCTGAAGAGCCCGGCATTGCCCGGGCATAGTAACTAACTGTGGTTAGTTACAACAAATTATAATGATTATCCTCCATCCCATAGTCTAATGCCCATATACTCATCATACATATCCTCCATCCCATTATCCAGTGCCCATATACCCATAACACATCCTCTATCCTATAGTCCCGTGCCCATATACCATCATACACATCCTCCATCCCATAGTCCCGTGCCCATATACCCATCATACATATCCTCAATCCCATAGTCCCATGCCCATATACCCATCATACATATCCTCCATTCCATAGTCCAGTGCTCATATACCCACACATCCTCCATCTCATAGTTCAGTGTCTATATACCCATCATACATATCCTCCATCTCATAGTCCATTGCCCATATACCCATCAGACATCCTACATCCCATAGTCTCATGCCCATGTACCCATTATACATATCCTCAATCCCATAGTCCAGTGACCATATACCCATCAAATATCCTTCATCTCATAGTCCAGTGCCCATATACCATCACACATCCTCCATCCCATAGTCCCATGCGCATATACCCATCATACATATCCTCCATTCCATAGTCCTATGCCCATATACCCATCATACACATCCTCCATCCCATAGTCCTGTGCCCATATACCCATCATACACATCCTCCATCCCATAGTCCTGTGCCCATATACCCATCATACATATCCTCCATCCTATAGTCCTGTGCCCATATACCCATCACACATCCTCCATCCCATAGTCCCGTGTCCATATACCCATCACACTTATCCTCCGTCCCACAGTTCAGTGCTCATATACCCATCATACATATCCTCCATCCCATAGTCCCGTGCCCATATATCATCAGAAAAATATTCAGAATTGAGAGTCCTCAGTGGTTGATACTTTTTAATGGCTAACTGAAAAGATGGTAACAAATTGCAAGCTTTCGAGACTACTTAGGTCTCTTCATCAGGCTAGGCTAATACAAAATCTGAAGAATCACATATTTATGCACAAAACAGCACAGAAAAAATGCAATAGATAAGACAAGTGACGTGAAGCAGAACTGTCATTATGGGAGAGAGATGAACATTGTTCTGCCTTCATACACGTTGACACGGTGTGCAATCTAGCATACAGCATAAACCACCATTCTATCTTCCAAATAAGCAGACTGTCCTCTGTAGTCTAACTTGTTTATTGGTAAACAGTATAGAACATGCGCAGTAAAACTATAAAAATACAAATGATAATAGATAAGTATTGGGCACACAGCTGACACTTTACAATTAACAGAAAAGTATACAGTATGATGCAAACTTTAACATGGGAGTGCACAGGATTCTAATAACATCTCCTATGCACTGGCTGCTATACAGTTAATAACCTCCTAAACACTGCTTTGCTAGAGAAGATATTGATCTTACCATATATGCTTTACCAGGATAGCAAATTCAAGTTGGAGAGGTTACAGGAGAGCACATGAACACGTGTGTTCCCTGAAGTACATGGAAGAAAATGGAGCTTCTTCTTCCCACTTCTTCTTGGCCACTCATTTCAGTGTGACTGGCTGTCCTTCATGAGCACAACATCACCTGGTTTGATGTTCGGCTTGTCGATCTGCCACTTCTTCCTAGGCTGTAAGGTAGAGAGATATTGTTTTTTCCATCTGTCACAGAAAGTATTGGAGAGACTTTGAACTTGTCTCCATTGACATCTGTAGAGGTCCTTGTTGCTGAATTCTCCCAGTTGAGCACGGGAGTGTTGGTTTTCTGAGTGAGTAGCATGGCTGGAGTGAGAATGGCTGGATCTTCAGCGTCACTGGAGAGTGCAGTCAATGGTCTGGCATTTATGATGGCCAAAACTTCTGCCAAGAATGTAGTCAAACGTTCGTGTGTGAGTGTTGTGCTACCTTCTTGCAAGAAGGTAGAGTCTAAGATTCTACGTGCTATTCCTATCATCCTCTCCCAAGCACCTGCCATGTTAGAAGAGTGTGGTAAATTGAAAGTCCAAGTGCATCCCTGCTCACTCAAGTATCTTTCCACACTGATAAAGGAATTTGAAGTTCTTTCACTGCTCCTATAAAATTTGAGCCTCTATGAGAGCGAATGTGTTTCACGGTGCCTCTGATGGCAATGAAACGTCGGAGTGCATTTATGAAACCTGAAGTGTCCATGGATTCAATTACTTCTCTGATAGACATACAGGTGAACATAACTGCCCAGCGTTTTGCGTTGGCTTGGGCTCTTCTAGTGTGCCATGCAACCACAGTCCACGTCACGAATACATCCAGTCCGACTTTGGTAAAGGGAGGATCCATGCTAAGTCTGTCTGATGGTAGATTAGCCATTTTTGGGTTTTGAGTCATGCCACGGAGTTTGCGACAAGTCACACAGTTGAAGATGAGTTTACTAACACATCTCTTTGCTCCGACTATCCATAGACCAGCAGTTCATAGATTCCCTTCAGTAAACAATCGGCCTTGATGTTTCACCAAAACATGATTGTGCTGTACGAGCAGAGTAGAGACATGATGATGACCAGGAATTATTACAGGGTGTTTTTCCACAAATTCCACCTTAGCTTCCTGAAGACGACCTCCAATCCTTAAAAGCTCGTTTTGGTCAATGATTGGATCAAGCTTTTTCAAGACACTATCTCTAGAAATGGGTTGTCCCTTGTTGAGGTTGTCTATTTCTCTGGGGTAGGTTTCCTTTTGCACAACACAAAGTATTATAACCTTGGCTCTTTCTTAGTTGAGGGCGGTAAAAGCATGCTTGCAGTGATGCCAACCTTTACAAGATCTCTGGCTTGCAGGTAATGCTGACTTGTAGGACTGGGCCACGTGAAGTAGACAAGCAACGGCTCGAACAAGTGACTTCCAGGTTGAGAACCTGTTGAACTGATGAGATTCCAGGTAAAGACTTGAAATCCCTGTATGCAGAGCAGACACTCGAGGACAGGAGATCCTCTTCGGCATCTGGATCCACCAGTTCGAACGTTTCAGGCCTGTCGATGTGGGGCATCAAACGGTACAAGGAAGCAAGGCCTGTGAACCAGGTAGTGTCCTTAAGATGACTTGAAGCAATGGATCTAGTTGCATATAGTGTTGAGCATTCCGATACCGCAAGTATCGGGTATCGGCCGATATTCGCTGTATCGGAATTCCGATACTTAGTTCCGATATTTTTCCTATATCGTATACCGGAATCGGAAGTTCCCATAATTCTTTGAGAGGCACTGTGATTTTAGTCAGCCAATGAGGAATCCTACGAAGTGTGGGCACATCCTGTAATGCTGCGGTCATCTTAACTAATGGCATGGCTGTGATTGGCTGCTGAAATGATGTCAGAATGCACTATAAAAGGCGCCGCCGCCATTTTAGCGTCACTGTGCTGTGAACTCAGTTAGGGACAGAACGCTGCTCTGCTGACTCTGAGGGACAGTTAGAGATTGCGATTTTGTGTACTGTGCTTTAGGCAGGCTAGTTTACCAACCGCTGTGTAAAGCTTCCTTTTGCCTTGCAGTGTTGTTTTAACAGCTCTGTGCAAGGTGTGTGTGTGAGAGTGCAGGTGACGCTGCAGTTTGCTCTGCATCCACCGCTGTTTGTAGGCATCTGCACGTGTCACTCACTGACTCTTTTTTTTATTTTATTTTGTGGAATTGGTGCAGCTCCATTCAATTGAAATTAACAGTGATCTATTAGTGTGACGCGCTTCCATCCGTATACAATACATTGGTTGCAAACACTATAGAAGTACAGAAAGGAGCCTTTCACAGCTAGTGAACAGTTGTGTGCAGTGTTCACTGTAGTCTGTGAGGTTTTCATTTTTTGAGTGCAGATCACGCTCCAGTTAGTTCTTCAACCACTGCTGGTTGTAGTCTGCTGAGCGTGTGTCACTGCCTCATCCTTGACATTTTTCTCTAATTGGTGCTGCTCCATTCTATTTTAAAAAAATCTAATCTATTAGTGTGACGCGCTTCCATCCATATACAATACATTGGTTGCAAACACTATAGAAGTACACAAAGGGGCCTTTTACAGCTAGTGAACAGTTGTCTGCAGTGTTCACTGTAGTCTGTGAGCTTTTCATTTTTTGAGTGCAGATTACGCTCCAGTTAGTTCTTCAACCACTGCTGGTTGTAGTCTGCTGAGCGTGTGTCACTGCCTCATCCTTGACATTTTTCTCTAATTGGTGCTGCTACATTCTATTTTAAAAAAATCTAATCTATTATGTGACGCGCTTCCATCCGTATACAATACATTGGTTGCAAACACTATAGAAGTACACAAAGGGGCCTTTTAAAGCTAGTGAACAGTTGTCTGCAGTGTTCACTGTAGTCTGTGAGCTTTTCATTTTTTGAGTGCAGATTACGCTCCAGTTAGTTCTTCAACCACTGCTGGTTGTAGTCTGCTGAGCGTGTGTCACTGCCTCATCCTTGACATTTTTCTCTAATTGGTGCTGCTCCATTCTATTTTAAAAAAAATCTAATCTATTAGTGTGACGCGCTTCCATCCGTATACAATACATTGGTTGCAAACACTATAGAAGTACACAAAGGGGCCTTTTACAGCTAGTGAACAGTTGTCTGCAGTGTTCACTGTAGTCTGTGAGCTTTTCATTTTTTGAGTGCAGATTACGCTCCAGTTAGTTCTTCAACCACTGCTGGTTGTAGTCTGCTGAGCGTGTGTCACTGCCTCATCCTTGACATTTTTCTCTAATTGGTGCTGCTCCATTCTATTTTAAAAAAATCTAATCTATTAGTGTGACGCGCTTCCATCCGTATACAATACATTGGTTGCAAACACTATAGAAGTACAGAAAGGGCCTTTTACAGCTAGTGAACAGTTGTGTGCAGTGTTCACTGTAGTCTGTGAGCTTTTCATTTTTTGAGTGCAGATACGCTCCAGTTAGTTCTTCAACCACTGCTGGTTGTAGTCTGCTGAGCGTGTGTCACTGCCTCATCCTTGACATTTTTCTCTAATTGGTGCTGCTCCATTCTATTTTAAAAAAATCTAATCTATTAGTGTGACGCGCTTCCATCCGTATACAATACATTGGTTGCAAACACTATAGAAGTACACAAAGGGGCCTTTTACAGCTAGTGAACAGTTGTGTGCAGTGTTCACTGTAGTCTGTGAGCTTTTCATTTTTTGAGTGCAGATTACGCTCCAGTTAGTTCTTCAACCACTGCTGGTTGTAGTCTGCTGAGCGTGTGTCACTGCCTCATCCTTGACATTTTTCTCTAATTGGTGCTGCTCCATTCTATTTTAAAAAAATCTAATCTATTAGTGTGACGCGCTTCCATCCGTATACAATACATTGGTTGCAAACACTATAGAAGTACACAAAGGGGCCTTTTACAGCTAGTGAACAGTTGTCTGCAGTGTTCACTGTAGTCTGTGAGCTTTTCATTTTTTGAGTGCAGATTACGCTCCAGTTAGTTCTTCAACCACTGCTGGTTGTAGTCTGCTGAGCGTGTGTCACTCTCATCCTTGACATTTTTCTCTAATTGGTGCTGCTCCATTCTATTTTAAAAAAAATCTAATCTATTAGTGTGACGCGCTTCCATCCGTATACAATACATTGGTTGCAAACACTATAGAAGTACACAAAGGGGCCTTTTACAGCTAGTGAACAGTTGTCTGCAGTGTTCACTGTAGTCTGTGAGCTCCCATTTTTTGTTGCAATTACCAAAATAGGTCTTCAACCATCTGCTGGTTTGAGCTGTCGTGCTGTCACTGCACTCATCCACATTTTTCTCTTTTATTTTGTGGCTCGCGTACATTTCTGTGAAAAAAATTGAACCATTGTTGTGGGTGGCTGCCAATCGCATCGACTTCAATTGTTCAACCTCTAGTCAGGACCACAGCATGTGAACAACATCTGTGCTTTCACTGTCTGGCCAAATTTTGAGTGCGATACGTCAGTTAGTTCTTAACAGGAGTCCAGCTGAGTCTCTGCTATCTTGATTTCTCAATCTGGTGCTGCTCCATTCTATTTTAAAAAAAATCTAATCTATTAGTGTGACGCGCTTCTATCCGTATACAATACATTGGTTGCAAACACTATAGAAGTACACAAAGGGGCCTTTTACAGCTAGTGAACAGTTGTGTGCAGTGTTCACTGTAGTCTGTGAGCTTTTCATTTTTTGAGTGCAGATTACGCTCCAGTTAGTTCTTCAACCACTGCTGGTTGTAGTCTGCTGAGCGTGTGTCACTGCCTCATCCTTGACATTTTTCTCTAATTGGTGCTGCTCCATTCTATTTTAAAAAATCTAATCTATTAGTGTGACGCGCTTCCATCCGTATACAATACATTGGTTGCAAACACTATAGAAGTACACAAAGGGGCCTTTTAAAGCTAGTGAACAGTTGTCTGCAGTGTTCACTGTAGTCTGTGAGCTTTTCATTTTTTGAGTGCAGATTACGCTCCAGTTAGTTCTTCAACCACTGCTGGTTGTAGTCTGCTGAGCGTGTGTCACTAACTCATCCTTGACATTTTTCTCTAATTGGTGCTGCTCCATTCTATTTTAAAAAAATCTAATCTATTAGTGTGACGCGCTTCCATCCGTATACAATACATTGGTTGCAAACACTATAGAAGTACACAAAGGGGCCTTTCACAGCTAGTGAACAGTTGTCTGCAGTGTTCACTGCAGTCTCTGAGGAATAACCACACTTAGGCCTTATAACTTTTCTGACTTTCTTTATCAATCTACCAAGATGAAGAAGGCAGGGAGTAAGGCACGTGGTCGTGGCCGTGGAGTTTCAGCAGGGAGAGGACGTGGGGATTCTGTGGCTGCTGCCCCACCCAGTGACACAGCATCCACCAGTTTTCCCCGTGAGCGTTCCTTTATGCGCACTTTTGTAGGAGCTCGGCGTACCCCCCTGCTGCGGGAAGAACAAATTGAAGCCGTTGTTGGTTGGATGGCAGCCAATGCATCGACTTCAATTGCTTTCACCTCCTCTCAGGACCACAGCACTGTTGAACAACCATCTGTCTCTTCACCGCCTGCCAAATTGCCCAGGCAGTCAGAGAGCTCTGTAAAGGAGCCAGCTGAGTCTCTGCTTCTGTTCTCAGAATCTGTTGGCTTGCAAACAGGGGCCCAGCCAAGCAGCATTCTGGAATGTGAAGAAGCGGGAGTATGCAGTGATGCGCAACAGCTGTGTCTCTCTGAATCTGAAGAGGCGGGTGAGCCAGTGCCGATGGTCAGCACACCGCAGAACGCATCTGATGATGATGAGACTCAGGTGCCAGTTTCTGTTGAGCATGGTGCTGGCCAGACCACCCAACAGCAGCAGGTGTTGGAAGAGGGTAGTGGAGATGATGAGGTCCAAGACCCAACATGGCGTGAGGAACAGGAAGGTGGTGGGAGCAGCTCTGAGGAAGAGATTGCCCCAACGGTCCAAACAGTAGGGAGAGGTAGGCTGCAGACTCGGTTGCCTGTAGCCTCCAGTTTGGCACCCGTTCGTAGCAGTTCTCTTACAACAGCCAAAACGGGCGCTCCCAGGACTTGCACTGCGTGGTCCTTTTTTGACACACTTGCAGATGATATTTGCTACGTCAAATGCAAGCTGTGTAATCAAAAAGTAAAAAGAGGTAAAATGTCAGTAACCTTAATACCACAAATATGTGGAAACATGTGCGGACAAAGCACGTGGTTGAGTTACAAAAACACACTGGAGATGTAGGCCAACCTACAGCAGCACCTACATCTTCAGCTCGTGTTGGAGCCTCTTCCTCCAGCTCACACACGGCTGGTTCGGCTTCCTCACAGGATCGCCATGGAAGAACCTCTGTCACTGTTGTCCAGAGACCCAGTGTTATTCCACCCACAGCTGCAAGTTCCCTGTCATCCTCACACTCCCAGGCCACAAAACAGCCATCGGTAGCACAGGCATGGGATAAAAGACGGCCATACTCGGCAAACCATCCACGAGCACAGGCTCTGAATGCTGGCATTGCAAAACTCCTGTCCCTTGAAATGCTGTCATTCAGGCTGGTGGAGACTGACAGTTTCCGTAACTTAATGGCATTGGCAGTCCCACAATACAATGTGCCCAGCTGATTTTATTTCAGCAGGCAAGCCGTCCCTGGTCTGCAAAAGCATGTTGAGGGAAAAATTAAACATGCGCTACTAAACGCCGTCAGTAGCAAGGTCCACCTGACCACCGATGCGTGGACCAGTACCCATGGCCAGGGACGATACCTTTCCCTCACTGCCCATTGGGTCAATGTTGTGGAGCCGGGTACAGATCTTGCGAGTGGCGCTGTACGTGTTCTGCCAACTCCAAGGATTGCAGGAATCCAGTCTGTCCACATTGACTCCTCCTCCTACTCCAGTTCCTCAGAATTATCGCTGCAGGAGCAGTCACGGTCTACCTCCACATGGACCCGTGAACGCTTACCTGTTGCGACCGATATGAGCACAGCCGTGGCCAAACGTCAACAGGCCGTCCTGAAATTAATTTCCATGGGGAATCAAAGCCACACAGCGCAGGAGCTCTGGAATGCCATCAAGCAGGAGAGCGACGTGTGGTTTTTGCCAGCGAATCTCCAGCCAGGCTTGGTAGTGTGTGACAATGGCCGAAATCTGGTGGCAGCTCTGGGCCTTGGCAACCTCCCCCACATACCATGTCTGGCACATGTGCTCAACTTGGTCGTGCAGAGTTTTTTGAGGAACTAACCGGATCTTGATGCACTGCTGCACAAGGTCCGCCTAGAGTGCGCTCACTTGCGACGTTCCAGCATGGCCAGATCGCGCATTTCAGCTCTGCAACGCAGATTTCGCCTTCCTGAACATCGCATCATATGTGACGTACCCACCAGGTGGAATTCCACGTTACATATGTTGGAGCGGTAGTGTGAGCAGCAGCCAGCAGTAATGGAGTATCAGCTGCATCAGCACAATCAACTCGCAATTTGCGCCGTTCACACTTCACCACTACTGAGTGGGCCTCTATGAAGGACATCTGCCACGTTTTGCGTGCGTTTGATGAGTCAACGCGGATGGCGAGTGCAGATGATGCACTAGTCAGCCTGACTGTCCCCCTTATCTGCCTGCTTCAAAAAACACTGCAAGCACTAAGGGATGAGGTTTTGGAAGAGGTGGAGGATGAGGAGTCACAAATTCCATCACCTTCTGGACAGTCAGCGCAACGTGGTTCCTCACAAAGGGCTGGGCAGGGCTCATTTTGTGAGGAGGATGAGGAGAAGTCAATGGAGGAGGAAGACATCGCTCCAGAGGGAGGTACACAACGCTCTAGTCAGTATGTAGAGCGAGGGTGGGGTGATGCAGAGCAGGCAGAGATGATGCCTCTTGCAGGGGACAGCGTTTCTTGGCCAGTTGGGAGTCTGCAGCACATGGTTGATTTCATGCTGCAGTGCCTGAGAAACGACCGCCGCATCGCCCACATTCTCACCACGTCTGATTATTGGGTGTACACCCTCCTAGACCCTCGCTACCGGGACAACTTACAAAGCCTCATCACACCGTTGAACCGGGAGCGTAAAATGTGGGAGTACCAAGACACACTGGTGCAATCCATAATGTTCTCCATTCCAGCCGAGAGCACTGCTGCTGCTAGTGCTTTACAAAGCAGCTCTGTGCGTCGAGGCAGTGGAGACAGCTCTGCAACAAGAGGGAGCACAAGCAGCGCCTCTGCACAGAGCAAGACCAGTATGTTCCAAATGTGGCAAAGTTTTGTGGAAGCGCCACAAATGTCTACACCATCCGAGACGGCTCCAGTCAGCAGGAGGCAACGTTTCCGTAAGATGGTGACAGACTACATGTCTTTCCCTCTCAGTGTACTCCCAGATGGCTCTTCCCCATTCAAGTATTGGGTCTCTAAGCTGGATACATGGCCAGAGCTTAGCCAGTATGCATTGGAGGTGCTGGCTTGCCCTGCTGCCAGTGTATTATCGGAGCGCGTCTTTAGTGCTGCAGGTGGTGTACTAACAGACCGTCGCATGCGACTATCCTCCGATAATGTAGACCGGCTTACTTTTCTGAAAATGAACAAGGCATGGATCTCGCCTGAATTTGTCTGTCCGTTTTCAGATTAAATAACTGGTTCGCAACGTTATCCATGTCTCCTGTTATGTTCATCTTTCTACCACCTGAACTCTACTCCCTGGGCTACAACACTGCCAGTTGCTGCTCAGAAGTGTCGTGTCCACAGACCAATACACAAGCTATAGTGTTAGTGGGGTTCAGTAACGCCAGCTGTTCCCCTGCTGTGTGTCCGGCAAGAAGTCTCCTGTTCCCTATACATGCACAGAAAAACCCATGTCGAACATGCTCCAAATAGGGAAGAGCCGTCACCCTGATTGTTATGCTTAAAACAGGAAATTGTGAAGTTTTCCAGGCCTAGAATGATAAATTTTTATAACAAATATGGACAAATAATAATTTGTCATCACAGCGCATATCTGCACATGTCTATTAGAAATGGTAACAAAAACTAAAACATAGTGTTCACTTTTTGAAATTAATGCATAAAAGTACATTTCATACTTATCAATTAATACTTTTTAAGGAACTTTATCTGTACCTGTAAGATAATGCAGTCAATGGATGTACGAATCATAAACATCCTCATCATTATCATCACGAGTTATATTTATGACAGACATTATAAAATACACAGACTGATGCCAACTGTAACTTCACACACCATATATGAAATGGCCAGCATCTAAACCTGGTAATAATGTGCAATAATAAATTATTACATCTAGAAAGTGCATCATGCATACTGACAATAGGTAGTTATACCTGCAAGTGCTGTTGAAACAACCACAACAGATATAAATTAATAATGGTATATAGGTATCACAGTGCATAGTTACTCATGGACAATGTCGATGTAATACTGTACCTCAATAAAGTCAGCGTCAACCATTATGCTTGTTAGTCTTGTAGATTGTTAAAGAGGGAACGTGCTTTTTTGTTGGTCATAGGTGGAGTATTAGACAGTAAATGATTACTGCTGTCGTATTTTTGGCGTCCCTAGGGCAGAATAACGCTGCGTAAGGTCACATTTTATAGAGAGTCATCTAATAGACACACGCTACCCTACCCTACGCGTGACAGTAGGAAGGTAGTGTTGACGGATAAAGCCTTGCGCAACCAGACATGCTTTTACCCTCTTCAACACTGTACAAGCAAAAAATGCATGATTGCAGCCGCAGACTTTATTGACGTACAGTATAACATCGCCATTACCCATCAGAGGCTGTCCACTGTCTGATACAGACATAGAATATACCTTTGCTATCCGTAGCCTTTGTTTCACCTACACTTGCAGGCACACACTTAAATTGTGACAATGCATAATGTTTTTTTAAATGGTTATTTTTTATCGTACATTATTGCGTCATCACATAGAATCATAGAATCATAGAATGGTAGAGTTGGAAGGGACCTCCTGGGCCTTCTGGTCCAACCCCCTGCTCAAAGCAGGATTCTCTAAATCATCCCAGACAGATGTCTATCCAGCCTCTGTTTGAAGACTTCCATTGAAGGAGAACTCACCACCTCTTGTGGCAGCCTGTTCCACTCATTGATCACCCTAACTGTCAAAAAGTTTTTTCTAATATCTAATCTGTGTCTCCTCCCATTCAGTTTCATCCCATTGCTTCTAGTCTTTCCTTGTGCAAATGAGAATAAAGATGATCCTTCTACAATGTGACAGCCCTTGAGATATTTGTAGACAGCTATTAAGTCTCCTCTCAGTCTTCTTTTTTGCAAGCTAAACATTCCCAAATCCTGCAACCGTTCCTCATAGGACATGGTTTGCAGACCGGTCACCATTCTGGTGGCTCTTCTCTGAACTTGCTCCAGTTTGTTGATGTCTTTTTTAAAATGTGGTGCCCAAAACTGGACACAGTATTCCAGATGAGGTCTGACCAAAGAGGAGTAGAGGGCAATAATGACCTCACGTGATCTAGACTGTATGCTTCTGTTGATACATCCTAGAATTGCATTTGCCTTTTTTGCTGCTGCATCACACTGTTGACTCATGTTAAGTCTGTGATCAATTAGTATACCCAAGTCTTTTTCACATGTGCTGTTACTTAGCCCTATTCCTCCCATTTTGTATATGCTTTTTCATTTTTATTGCCCAGATGTAGTACTTTGCATTTTTCCCTGTTAAAATCCATTCTGTTAGTTGCTGCCCACTGCTCCAGTTTATGTATATCTTTTTGAATCCTCTCTCTCTCTTCTCTAGTATTAGCTACCCCTCCTAGCTTTGTGTCATCAGCATACCCCTCCTAGCTTTGTGTCATTGATGAGTCCATGCTGGACATGTCATACATGCTGTACAAAATAACGATTTTATTAACTTAAATAATTGAAATGTCTGTGACTGTCACATATAAATTGCAATGATGATGATGAGTGACTATTACAAAATCCATTGTCTTCACTATGTTATGGTTTAACATAGCGTTCCTTAAGCATTATTCATAAATACAAAAATGGACTTTTATTCTTAAATTTACAACACTATATTTTGTAAACTAATTTTTGGGTGGTGTGTTGTTCCATTTCTTGTTGCCATGTGCATATATGCGTTTATATTTGCAGGGTCTTTATTTTTATTCTTGAAATTAGGAAAGATGTGTATCTTCGTACCGTGTTAGCCAGTAGATAGAAAATATTTAGACTTGAGAGTCCTCAGTGGTTGATACCTTTTAATGGATAACTGAAAAGATGGTAACAAATTGCAAGCTTTCGAGGCTACTCACGTCTCTTCATCAGGCAAAGACTAAAACAAAAAATGAAGAATCACATATTTCTATACACAACAGGACACAGGAATAGTGCAATAGGTAAGACAAGTGACGTGCAGCAGAACTGTCATTATGCCAGAGGGATGAACATAAATATTGGAACAGTTCCTAGATAAGGATAGAAAGTTTTATTGCCCTCTGATTGGGGTCTGGTTTTGTGTTTTCATGCCCCTGGAAGGGCAGAGACGCAGATTCCTTAATTGATATAGAATGACATGAATCCGTGTGATCTATTCATTCCAGCACTAAGAGTGTCAAATGTCATGATGAGCTTATATTCCGAAACCTTTCTATCTTTCTCAGATTTGAAGTTAGATTTTAATACCAGTAATTCCATATCCATCATGCTATGACCGGGCATACCAAAGTTTTTTGCCACAGGTAAATCCATTATTTTTTCTCTTATTGTGTGGCGATGATAATTCATCCTTGTTCTCAGTTTTTGGCAGGTCTCCCCCACATACAGACCCCCATTTGGACATTTAGTACATATAATTAGGTACACCACATTAGATGTGATGCAGCTGAAAGTAGCTGGGATCTTGTAGTCGTGATGGGAGTTGGGGATCTTTATCTTGTCCGTGGTCATTATAGATGCACAGGTTTTACATTTCTTCTGCTTGCAAGGAAAGGTTCCTGCAGCTGTTGGGGAGGACAGGGAGCTTCTGACAATGATGCTTCTTAGATTTGGGGGCTGCCTAAAACACAGTAGTGGGGGGTCTGGAAATATGGATTGTAATATCGGGCATCTTTTGTAGTAAAGGTTGTAGTTTCCATGTAGCTGCCATTAGCACCTCCAGATTTGGATTGTAGGTGACCACTAGAGGCACCCGGTTATTTTCTTCTTTACCTTTATAATGTAGCAGGTGATTCCTTGATATTCTGTTGGCTCTTGAAATTTGGTTTTCAATTGTTCTTGGATGGTATCCCTGGTTCAAAAAAGTCTTTCTGAGGTGACCCCCCACTACTGTGTTTTAGGCAGCCCCCAAATCTAAGAAGCATCATTGTCAGAAGCTCCCTGTCCTCCCCAACAGCTGCAGGAACCTTTCCTTGCAACAATAAGAAATGTAAAACCTGTGCATCTATAATGACCACGGACAAGATAAAGATCCCCTACTCCCATCAGGACTACAAGATCAAAGGTACTTTCAGCTGCATCACATCTAATGTGGTGTACCTAATTATATGTACAAAATGTCCAACTGGGGGTCTGTATGTGGGGGAGAACGGCCAAAAACTGAGAACAAGGATGAATTATCATCGCTACACACAATAAGAGAAAAAATAATGGATTTACCTGTGGCAAAACACTTTTGTATGCCCGGTCATAGCATGATGGATATGGAATTACTGGTATTAAAATATAACTTCAAATCTGAGAAAGATAGAAAGGTTTGGGAATATAATCTCATGATGACCTTTGACACTCTTAGTGCTGTAATGAATAGATCACACGGATTCATGTCATTCTATATCAATTAAGGAATCTGCGTCTCTGACCTTCTAGGGGCATCAAAACAGAACACCAGACCCCAATCAGAGGGCAATAAAACTTTCTCTCCTTATCTATGAACTGTTCCAATATTTATGATCATCCCTCTGCCATAATGACAGTTCTGCTTCACGTCACTTGTCTTACCTATTGCACTATTCCTGTGTCCTGTTGTGTGTAGAAATATGTGATTCTTCATTTTTTGTTTTAGTCTTAGCCTGATGAAAAGACCTGAGCAGTCTCGAAAGCTTGGAATTTGTTACCATCTTTTCAGTTAGCCATTAAACGGTATCAACCACTGAGGACTCTTAAGTATAAATATTTTTCTATTCTTGGAATTGAAATTCATCATTTTATTGTCCTAGTAAAACTTCATTTATTCTTGTTTGAAGTACATACATTTGCAATGACCACGTAACAAGGCAATAACTCAATATTTTATTTCAAAACCCTCCTTGACCCTGGGCTTCAACACCGCCAGTTGCTGCTCAGAAGTGTTAGATGCACAGATGAAAACAATCGCTGATGTGTTTGTGGGGTTCAGTAACGCCTGCTGTTCCCTGCTGTGTGTCTGGCAAAAATTACTGCTGCTAACTACAAATTCAACTTCAAACATCTCATACTAGGCCTCTGCCTACAACCTCCTTGACCCTGGGCTTCAACACCGCCAGTTGCTGCTCAGAAGTGTTAGATGCACAGATGAAAACAATCGCTGATGTGTTTGTGGGGTTCAGTAACGCCTGCTGTTCCCCTGCTGTGTGTCTGACAAAAATTACTGCTGCTAACTACAAATTCAACTTCAAACATCTCATACTAGGCCTCTGCCTACACCCTCCTTGACCCTGGGCTTCAACACCGCCAGTTGCTGCTCAGAAGTGTTAGATGCACAGATGAAAACAATCGCTGATGTGTTTGTGGGGTTCAGTAACGCCTGCTGTTCCCCTGCTGTGTGTCCGGCAAAAATTACTGCTAGCTACCTACACATGGTGAAAAAAACATGACATGTCAAAGTGTCTAAATGTCACGCGGTCTTATGATATGTGTACGATGTCAGTAAACTATTCTTAAAAGAACAACACTCTATACAACATATAGATTAGCAACATCAGCATGTAAATATAGAATAGATTTACCTGACACGATATCCGTTGAACTCAGGGTTAATCTTGAGGACTTGATACACTGTCACAGGAAAGAGGAGGACCGGGGGTCTAACCTGACCCTAAACTGGGGTCCTAACTAATCCCTCACCTTGGAGGTACTGATAATGGTTCAGAGGTCCAAGTCTCCAGCCTAACCCTGTCTCCTATCAGTCCCTGAACCCTGTAATCAGTCCTAAGAAGGATTCTGATTACCACCAAAGGGATATGGGCTGATCTCTGCTAAATACACAGATTAGACATATAAGACAGACTGGAGAAAACACAGACTTGCATACACACTCAAACACAGAAGGAACATAAATGATCTGGGATATTAAACTCTAAGCAAGGTGAGCTTAAAACAACTAAGGAGCTCTTTAACTTAAGTCTATACAGATACAATCCTATCTGTGGTCTGCATGAAGAATTTCACTGGCAACTCCCAACACAGACAACCAGAGATTTAAAGGAAACCAATCAACAAATAATTAATTGCAGCCGGAAGAAACTGCACCCAGTCCCAGAACTGAGCACAGACAGAATTAACTCCCTAACTGCCAAACACAAAGAAACAGCAACTCAGCTGTGAGAAGTCAGAATGTGCAACCGCGACGATCTTCGTGGCGATGCACACATGACACTAGTGCTACACATAGATATGAGGCTACACCCTGATTTCTAAGCTGTAAACAATTGAAACGTCAGCTTTAAAACCATAAAATTATTAGTCTTTGTCACAAATCTGTAACAAAATAATTGTGACATATTATTTCAGATATGCACATGTCGAAAACAAATGCTAACACAAAAGCCTACTTATGCTATAGGATACTGATGGTCAACCTTGTCACTCCATAGCTTAGACAAATCCAACTCACATCATGACTCAAATGCTGCAATGTTGGAAGTGCATAATGTGGGTTGAACTTTGACAACAGCTGCAGTGCGAAGGTTAGACTTCAGTGTTCTTGACTTTTAAATAAAAGCATACAAGTAAATATAATAATCCAATATTGATTAAGGGACGTGATGTACACCTGTAATATGTGCAAACAATGCATGTAGGAATAGTCCTCTTCAACATTACTTATATTTGTGTCATTTTAAAAAATACATATTTAATTAGAAAGTTGACAGCCCATATCGTAAAGGTCCTTCATGTAAACATGATAATCGGTAACAAAAATCATGCATTACCTTGTTAAAGTCAATAGTGCATAGTCACAATAGCAAAATATATACCTGTAAGTGGTGCTGAAAGAACGACAACTGATAGAATAGGTGAATGATATCTATTTATCAGACTGAATAGCGACACCTGTACAATGTCGATATAATACTGTACCTTAACAAAACAGCTGTGTCACACCTCACACGCGTTTTTCTTGTAGCTTGTTATGTAATAGGGCACATGCGTGTATGTTTCATCATAGGTGCATGTTTACTGAGTAAAGCAGTCATGACAACGCCTTTGTGTTGTCGGTACGCTTGCGATGATGGACGATGCGCACCGTGAATGTTAGTCTGCGTCATAAGACGCACAGACGCTCCAATACCCAACGCGTCACAGCAGGAAGCCAGTCTGTGCGTCCAAACAAAGGCGCAAGCATACATGCACGTACCCTTTTATAAAGCTATATAAAAAAAAGGATGTAGTAGTAACGCACACTTTATTGAGGTACAGTATTACATCGCCATTCACCATCTGTGGCTATGCAGTCTCATCTATATATACCTTATCTATCCGTTGTCATGCTTGCAAGTCCACAGTCAGGCATAAATACCATATATACTCGTGTATAAGCCGACCCGTGTATAAGCCGACCCCCCTAATTTTGCCACAAAAAACTGGGAAAAATTATTGACTCATGTATAAGCCGGGTGTATAAACTGCCCTCCTGCTCTGTGCTGCCCCCGTCCTGCTCCTTGCTCCCCCATCCAGCTCTGTGCTCCCCCATTCTCCTCTGTACTCCCCCCTCCTGCTCCGTCCTCCGCTGTGCCCTCCATCCTCCCCTGTCCTGCTCCATGCTTCCCCCGTCCACCGATCTCCCCCCCGTCCTGCTCCATGCTTCCCCCGTCCTCCGTTCTCCCCCGTCCTCCTCTATGCTTCCCCCGTCCACCGATCTCCCCCCCGTCCTGTTCCATGCTTCCCCGTCCTCCGTTCTCCCCCTGTCCTCCTCATTAGTGTTGAGCATTCCGATACCGCAAGTATCGGGTATCGGCCGATATTCGCGTTATCGGAATTCCGATACTTAATTCCGATACTTTTTCAATATCGTATACCGGAATCGGAAGTTCCCATAATTCTTTGAGAGGCAATGTGATGTTAGTCAGCCAATGATGAATCTTATGAAGTGTGGACACATCCTGTAATGCTGCGGTCATCTTAACTAATGGCATGGCTGTGATTGGCTGCTGAAATGATGTCAGAATGCACTATAAAAGGCGCCGCAGCCATTTTAGCGTCACTGTGCTGTGAACTCAGTTAGGGAAAGAACGCTGCTCTGCTGACTCTGAGGGACAGTTAGAGATTGCGATTTAGTGTACTGTGCTTTAGGCAGGCTAGTTTACCACCGGCTGTGTAAAGCTTCCTTTTGCCTGCAGTGTTGTTTTAACAGCTCTGCAAGGTGTGTGTGAGTGCAGGTGACGCTGCAGTTTGCTCTGCATGCAACGCTGTCTGTAGGCATCTGCACGTGTCACTCACAGACTCTTTTTTTTTTTCTTCAGTGTATAAAAGGCGCCGCCGCCATTTTAGCGTCACTGTGCTGTGAATTCAGTAAGGGACAGAACGCTGCTGTGCTGACTCTGAGGGACAGTTAGAGATTGCGATTTAGTGTACTGTGCTGTAGGCAGGCTAGCACCAACCGCTGTGTAAAGCTTCCTTTTGCCTGCAGTGTTGTTTTAACAGCTCAGCAAGGTGTGTGTGAGTGCAGGTGACGCTGCAGTTTGCTCTGTATGCAACGCTGTCTGTAGGCATCTGCACGTGTCACTCACAGACTCTTTTTTTTTTCTTCAGTGTAATTCTTGCTGCTCCATGTAATTGAAATAATAGTGTGACGCGCTTCCATCCGTATACAATACCTTGGTTGCAAACACTATAGAAGTCCACAATGGAGCCTTTCACAGCAAGTGAACAGTTGTGTTTCAGTGTTCACTGCAGTCTGTAATTTTTTTTTTTTTTTTGAGTGCAGATCACGCTCCAGTTACTTCAACTAATGCTGCGTGTACTCTGCTGAGTGTCTGTCACTGGCTCATCCTTGTAATTTTTCAAAAATTGCTGCTGCTTTATTCTATTTTAAATTTACAAAAATATATTAGTGTGACGCTCTTCCATCAAAATACAATACATTGCTTGCAAACTTAATAGAAGTCCACAAAAAGGCCTTTCACAGCAAGTGAACAGTTGTGTTTCAGTGTTCACTGTAGTCTGAGGTTTCATTTTTTTGTAGGAGTGTAGATCCCGCTCCACTTCAACCACCGCAGCGTGTACTCTGCTGAGTGTCTGTCACTGGCTCATCCTTGTAATTTTTCAAAAATTGCTGCTGCTTTATTCTATTTTAAATTTACAAAAATATATTAGTGTGACGCTCTTCCATCAAAATACAATACATTGCTTGCAAACTTAATAGAAGTCCACAAAAAGGCCTTTCACAGCAAGTGAACAGTTGTGTTTCAGTGTTCACTGTAGTCTGAGGTTTCATTTTTTTGTAGGAGTGTAGATCCCGCTCCACTTCAACCACCGCAGCGTGTACTCTGCTGAGTGTCTGTCACTGGCTCATCCTTGTAATTTTTCAAAAATTGCTGCTGCTTTATTCTATTTTAAATTTACAAAAATATATTAGTGTGACGCTCTTCCAGAGGACAGCGTTTGTTGGCCATTTGTGAGTCTGCAGCACATGGTTGATTTCATGCTGCACTGCCTGAGAAATGACCGCTGCATCGGCCACATTCTCACCACGTCAGATTATTGGGTGTACACCCTCCTAGACCCTCGCTACTGGGACAACTTACAAAGCCTCATCACACCGTTGAACCGGGACCGTAAAATGTTGGAGGACCAAGACACACTGTTGAAATCCATAATGTTCTCCATTCCAGCCGAGAGCGCTGCTGCTGCTACTGCTTTACAAAGCAGCTCTGTGCGTCGAGGCATTGTAGACACCTCTGCAACAAGAGAGAGCACAAGCAGCGCCTCTGCACAGGGCAAGAGCTGTATGTTACAAATGTGGCGAAGTTTTGTGACAGCGCCACCAAGGTGTACACCATAGTGATGGGAAATCTAGTTAATTTTGGTGATTAGTTCACCATGAACTAGTTCACTGAAAAGATTAGTTCAAAAGATTAGTTCATTTAGTTCAGTTTTTCTCCACCCTATCCTGTGAGGAGCTGATAGGAAATGCATCATGTGACCTCTGAACTAAATGAACTAGATGAACTGCTGAACAAAATGTTCTATTGAGAATGACTCAGGACAGCCTAGTTCAATCTGATGCCTCTGACTGAGCCCAGCAGTGCCACATAATGATTGTGTATGAGGGGGCTGAGAAGCAGTTCAGCATCCACCATTTTAAGAACAGAACAGGGGTCAGTGTTAAAGATTTTAGCAAGACTGATCTTCTAGGCTAGAGGCATGAACTACACACAGAAACACTCTCTCATACACACATATGAGCTGTGTCTGTGTACTGTGTGTGCAATTTCATTTTTTATTGATAATATTATTATTTACTGTTATATTTGTATTTGATGTGTGGTATGCTTTGGAGGTGCTGGCTTGCCCTGCTGCCAGTGTATTATCTGAGCGCGTCTTTAGTGCTGCAGGTGGTGTACTAACAGACCGTCGCATGCGACTATCCTCAGACAATGTAGACCGGCTTATTTTTCTGAAAATGAACAAGGCATGGATCTCACCTGAATTTGCCTGTCCGTTTTCAGATTAAATAACTGTTTGCCAACGTTTTCCAAGTCTCCTGTTATGTTCATCTTTCTACCACCTGAACTCTACTCCCTGGGCTACAACACTGCCAGTCACAGGGGAATGATCATTTACAAAACAAAATGTTATCCCCAACAAATAGTAGCGCAACGACTCCAGTGCCCACTTTATCGCCAGGCACTCTCTCTCTACAATGCTGTCTCTGTTTTTTGATGGAGTAAGTTTTCGACTCAGGAAACTAATGGGATGCTCCTCCCCGTTAAGCTCCAGTCCTGAGACAACACGGCACCCAGACCTACCTCTGACGCATCAGTCTGGACAATGAATTCTCTTTTGAACTCGGTGTGCTCAAAACTGGTGACCCACACAGTGCCCCTTTTATTGCCCCTGTTGATGACCCCTTGCTGATTTATTAACCGGCTCCACCAGATCCATGGGTATTCTCTCAAACTGGACCTCTAAAATTTTTAATGGCACCAAGGGACTTACAAAATGAGGCTGAGGACTGTGTATCTGGCGCATGCGACAAGAGTTACAATACCGTTTAACTTCTTGATAGACCCCCAGCCAGTAAAACCGTTGTATAATTCTGTGTATGGTTTTCTTTTGGCACAAATGTCACCCTAGTACATGCGCATGCGCTAAGTCCATTACCAACCTCCGATATGACTGCGGTAGCAGCAATTGCTAAAAAATTTCAACATGTATTTTATAAACCTGATACAGCAAATCTTGGTTCAGCTCTAATTGTTTAAATACTGTAGCTGCCCCGGGGTGTTGGGGTTCCCCATTGACAACCAGTAAATTTTCACGGGCTAGACTCAACGTAGGGGCCGCGTAGTTGCGCCTTAACAAATTTGTCACCTGTCACATTGAAGTATTACAATTCAGGTCCCGGTGTCAAATCTTCCATCTCCCCAACTAACACTTCGATAGGAGAGGGGTTTTCCTACTCCACCGAAGGCAAAGGTAATACTGCCCACTGCACACATGTGTTATGCATAGTGAGACTGATAGTAGCCAACAAAGTAGCTAACAAAGGCCACTTGTGATCGCCCTATCAGCGTAGGAACAATGCTACTCAAAAGATCTTCCATGATCCTGGACAAAATCTTGATATAATGGTCAATGAGTGAGAATGTACGATAGGATCCAGGCAGATGTGAAGGTTTGTTTGGTTTTAGTAGCAACTTCATGTGTGACATGTTTGAATGGCTGGGCAACCCTCCTGTCTCCAATATATGATTGAAGGTGCGTACCAATGTGGACGGGATATCCTCACTCAATAATTTTAATAATTTGGCTGTAAACCCGTCAGATCCTGGAGCTTTCCCGTATTTAAAGTAACTTATCGCCGCTGTCACTTCCGTCACCTCAATTTGTTTTTTTAAAAGGAGAAGCTGATAGTTTGTGATGGATGGTAACCGTATTCCATCTACAAAGGTGTTACCCTCCTCACTATCCGTATGTTCCACCTTATATAAGTCTGAGTAGTATTCTTGTAGAATGGTGTTTATGGTTCGAGGGTCTGTGTTCATGATCCCATGTTTATTCGTTAACGCTGTAATATGTTGATGACGAATGTGATTTCCTTTCGCTAGTCGTGCTAATAGTCTCCCTCATTTGCTACCATAACGATATACATCGGCTCTATAATTGTTATTACTGCTTCTCTCTCGTCGATATACCCATACGTGTAAGTCAACCTTAGCCTGCTTACATCTATTTTTAACCTGTGTTGATGAACTTGTCTTGTTTGCCGTGTACCTATCGCGTAATATCCTGCTAGCCTGCGAGTAGTTTGTCGCCATCTTCTTTTTTAGCGTTGTCTGATAACCTATTAGTTTCCCGCGCATTACTCCCTTCCCTGCTGCCCATAAAAGTTCCGGCCTATCCCTAGTATCTCCATTATCCCTTACATATTAAAAACACCATTGCTTCACATGATGTCGAAACTTCTCATCCATTAACAAATAGGTCGGGAAGCGCCAAGTTTGGTTTGGCCCCATCTGCACCATATCTGGCAGGGTCACTGATACGGGCGCGTGGTCATATATAGCTACGCTGTGCACATCTGCCTCTTCCACTCCCCTTAATAGCTCCTGTGCTAGCAATATATAATCTATTCTGGACCAAGAGTCATGTGGCGCCGAATAGAATGAATATTCACTGCCATCTGGGTTCAGGTGTGTCCAAATGTCTACAAAGTTACTCGTGTCTAGCAAGGGTTATTATAAACGTGTGTCATGTGATCGCACATTCATTCGCATCGACCTACAGTTCTTCACTGGTTCGATTCACCATATTTAAGTCACCACCGTGGGTGGTTTTAATGCTCTCCTATCGGCCTGATATGCTTGGATACCTGGGATAAATTCAGGAACGTCTCCAAACTCCCTACTCACATGTCAGCGCAGGAACCGTAAGAGGGAACGTGCTTGTTTTGTTGCGCATAGGTGGAGTTTTATACAGTAAATGATTACTGCTGTCTTATTTTTGCGTCCCAAGGGCAGAATAAGTCTGCGTAACGTTACATTTTACAGACACTCATATAATAGACACACGCTACCCTAACCGTGACACAAGGAAGGTATTGTTGTGGGATAAAGCCGCCATTTTAGCGTCACTGTGCTGTTAATTCAGTTTGGGACAGAACGCTGCTCTGCTGACTCTGAGGGACAGTTAGAGATTGCGATTTTGTGTACTGTGCTTTAGGCAGGCTACTTTACCAACCGCTGTGTACATCTTCCTTTTGCCTTGCAGTGTTTTTTTCACAGCTCTGCAAGGTGTGTGTGTGAGTGCAGGTGACGCGCTGCAGTTTGCTCGGCATACAACGCTGTATGTAGGCATCTGCACATGTCACTCTCACTCTTTTTTTTTTTTTTTTCTTTAGTGTAATTCTTGCTGCTCCATTCAATTGAAATTATAGTGTGACGTGCTTCCATCCGTATCCAATACATTGGTTGAAAACACTGTAGAAGGACACAAAAAGCCCTTTCACAGCTAAGAGTTGTGTTCACTGTAGTCTGAGATTTTAATTTATTCAATTTTGATCACGCTCAAGTTACTTCTTCAAGCAATGCTGCTTGTACTCTGCTGAGCGTGTCTTACTGCCTCATCCTTGTCATTTTTCTCGAATTGGTGTACATGTACATCAAAGTAGTCTTCATTTTGATCGAAATCCAAGCAGGTACCCGGACACTCTATGGCTGCTTTTGTACGGTGGACTGGCTCCAACATTCAATAAGACTTAAGATGCAATCGGGCACCTTGTCAAGGCCCAATCCTCTTCTCCCTCTGATATAATTAATAATAATCTTTATTTATATAGCGCCAACATATTCCGCAGCGCTTTACACTTTAACAGTTTCAAAACACAAGTCATAAGTAACAACGTTAACAATACAATAATTAAAGCAAAATAAGCCGACCCTGCTCGTGAGAGCTTACAATCTACAATGAGGTGGGGGAGATACAAAGTACAGGTGTGTATATATAATGGTGCATTTCCAATGATGGTCCAGCCATCTTGAGGGAGTGAGGCATGGATGGAGGTAGTGAATGGGCTCCACATACACACTTAAACATAGAACGACTTTGCTTATTGAATGTGATAGGCCACTCTGAACAAATGTGTTTTGAGGGAGCGCCTGAAACCAGGCAAATTGTGGATAGTCCTAATTTCTTGTGGTAGAGCATTCCAGAGGATTTGCGCAGCGCGGGAGAAGTCTTGGAGTCGGGAGGGGGGAGGTACGGATTACTGCAGAGGTTAGTCGAAAGTCATTTGCAGAGCGCAGCAGTCGGTTAGGCCGATAGATAGAAATGAGGGAGGAGATGTAGGGGGGTGCTGCACTGTGGAGAGCTTTGTGGGTGAGAACCAGTACTTTGAATTGGATCCTATAATGAATGGGCAGCCAGTGTAAGGACTGGCGAAGAGCGGACGCGTCCGAGTACCGATTAGCCAGATGGATGACCCTGGCTGCTGCATTAAGGATGGACTGGAGAGGGGATAGTCGAGTAATGGGGAGGCCAAGTAATAGAGCATTGCAGTAGTCCAGGCGGGAGTGGATCAATGCTACAGTGAGGGTTTTTGTTGTTTCCATGGTGAGAAAAGGGCGGATTCTAGAGATGTTCTTTAGGTGTAGACGGCAAATATCTAACAAACAGGTCATGCTGGAGAGACTTGCACCTACTGCCACTCAGGGTCTTCAGCTCCTTTGTGAGAAACTAATGTTTGGCCAGCCAGTATATCAAATAAAGTTCATGAGAAATGGGAACTGTGGTTGGCTTCACTTTTGGTACTGGGTGCTAATACCAAACCATGGTGTGCCATTCAATGAATATTCCTGGCTGGTTGGAGACAAGCTCATTCCCACAGAAAAGTACCAGAAAGCTAAGGAGATGGTGGCCTCTCTCAACATGAAGGAGTTTGCTCGTTGTCTAGGAGACCGACCACCCCTGCTGTGTACCTTGTCAACGTTGTGTTGAAGCTTGCAAGGATTAAGAGGTTACAGTGGTAAGTCTGGTTTTTACTAAAGATCCTGCTGTGTATTATAGTTTTTATGTTTAAAAAAAATTTTATCTTAGGAATGTTAAATAAATTTTTATTTTTTTTTTTTAAATACAATGTATCTTATGAATGTTAAATATTTAATTTTTTTTTGATAAAATAAAATGTATCTTATGAATGTTAAATAACCATTTTTTTTTTTTTTTTTTTCAGGTATTTGATCTACCGTAGCTAGTTGCTGATCGTTGACTCTACACCCCTCTCCCCAGAATGTTACTCGGGTTATGGGGAGAAAATCACCGCTATTCCAGACTGATTTCATGTTAATGTGTCTGGCTCTTACACAGCACACAGCACTTGATGTTAGTTTATCTTTTTCCTAAATTATTTGTTACACTGCCCTTCTCACATTTAATTTGCACTTTTTTTTTAAGCACAAGTTTTTTTACACTTCCTTGTTCTGTAAGTAGGCTTAATGGTTAAATGTTTTATACTAGATGTAAATATGTAACATGTAAATTTTATATTAAGATTTTGAAAATTATTAGGTACACACCATCAGGCTCTTTCGTCCCCTCTCCCTTAGAGTAGCGGTAATATATCGGACCCCAGGCTCGCCCACACAGTTCCTTGACCACTTCTCTGCCTGGCTGCCGCACTTTCATGTCCTCAGAAGTACCAACCCTTATCCTTGGAGACTTCAACATCCCCATTAACAGCCCTACTTCCACACTCAAAACACATTTGTTCAGAGCGGCCTATCACATTCACTAATCAAAGTCATTCTACGTGTAACTGTGTGTGTGTGTAGCCCATTCACTATCTCCATCCATCCCTCACTCCCTGAAAATGGCTGGACCATCATTGTAAATAAACCATTGTATATAAACAACTGTACTTTGTAGCTCCCCCTCCTCATTGTAGATTGTAAGGTCTCACGAGCAGGGGCGGCTTATATTGCTTTAATTATTGTATTGTTAACGTTGTCACTTATGACTTGTGTTATGAAACTGTTAAACTGTACAGCGCTGCGGAATCTGTTGGCGCTATATAAATAAAGATTATTATTATAGAGGCCCACTCAGTAGTGGTGAAGTGAACGGCGCAAATTGCGAGTTGATTGCAACTGATGCAGCTGATACTCCATTACTGCTGGCTGCTGCTCACACAACCGCTCCAACATATGTAACGTGGAATTCCACCTGGTGGGTACGTCACATATGATGCGATGTTCAGGAAGGCAAAATCTGCGTTGCAGAGCTGCAATGCGCGATCTGGCCATGGTGGAACGTCGCAAGTTAGCGCACTGTAGGCGGACCTTGTGCAGCAGTGCATCAAGATCCGGATAGTCCCTCAAAAAACTGTGGACGACCAAGTTTAGCACATGTGCCAGACATGGTATGTGAGTGACGTTGCCTAGGCCCAGACCTGCCACCAGATTTCGGCCATTGTCACACACTACCAAGCCTGGCTGGAGATTCGCTGGCAAAATACACATGTCGCTCTCTTGCTTTATGGCATTCCAGAGCTCCAGCGCTGTGTGTCTTTGATTCCCCATGGAAATTAATTTCAGGACGGCCTGTTGACGTTTGCCCACGTCTGTGCTCATATCGGTCAACAGGCTCGCTGTCTGGGTGTTATGTTTGACACCAATCTCTCCTTCACCTCCCATATACAATCTGTTGCCCGCTATTGCCACCTACACCTAAAGAACATCTCTCCCGAATCCAAGACTTCTCCCGCGCTGCGCCAATACTGTGGAATGCTGTACCCCAAGAAATTAGAACTATCCACAATTTGCATGTTTTGGGGCGCTCACTCTAAACACATTTCTTCATAGCGGCCTATCACATTCACTAATCAAAGTCATTCTATGTGTAAGTGTGTGTGTGTAGCCCATTCACTATCTCCATTCATCCCTCACTCCCTCAAAATGGCTGGGCCATCATTCTAAATACACCATTGTATATAAACACCTGTACTTTGTATCTCCCCCACATATTTGTAAATTGTAAGCTCTCACGAGCATGTGCGGATTATATTGCTTTCATTATTGTATTGGTAACGTTGTTAGTTATGACTTGTGTTCTGAAACTGTTAAACTGTAAAGCGCTGCGTAATCTGTTGGCGCTATATAACTAAAGATTCTTATTAAGCGTTCACGGGTCCATGTGGAGGTAGACCGTGACGGCTCCTGCAACAATGTTTCTGAGGAAATGGAGAAGGAGGAGTCAATGTGTACAGACTTGATTCCCGCAATCCTTGTAGTTGCCTGAACACGTACAGCGCCACTCGCAAGATCTGTACCCGGCTCCACAACATTGACCCAATGGGCAGTAAGGGAAAGGTATCGTCCCTGGCCATGGATACTGGTCCACGCAGCGGTGGTCAGGTGGACATTGCTACTGACGGAGTTTAGTAGCGCATGTTTAATTTTAACCTCAACAACATGCTTTTACAGACCAGGGACGGCTTGCCTGCTGAAATAAAATCAGCTTGGCACATTGTATTGTGGGACTGCCAATGCCATTAAGTTCCGTAAACTGTCAGTCTCCACTAGCCTGAATGACAGCATTTCAAGGGACAGGAGTTTTGCAATGCCAGCATTCAGAGCCTGTGCTCGTGGATGGTTTGCCGAGATTGGGCCTACACCCGATACGCCACAACCTGACACACACAGATAAACAAGCCATAAAATCTCTGAAAGATAACCCCAACATTATTATTAAACCAGCAGATAAGGGGGGTGCTATCGTTATTATGAATAAGACCCAATCTATTGCCGAAATTCATAGACAACTGTCAGTTATCCTAACCTACAGACAACTCAATTGTGACCCTACATTTTACATCTGTCAAAAAATTGATCGTATCCTGACAAAACATCTTTAATTGATCACCATAGACTGTAAGACTATGACATTCCTTAATATTCAATACCCCATCACCCCTGTTTTCTACACACTCCCAAAAATCAACAAAAAACTACATTATCCACCCGCATACCCTAGAGGGATAATTCTCCGTGTTCTACAGTATCACCCAAATGTTTAACATGTTGCCTAATTCCTATGTATATATATTTTTCACCCTATGTATTTATTGTATATATTATACATTGTCATTGACTGTAAATTTTTCTATCTCTTCCAGCGACTATTTGATAAAGGCCACTGCGTTGCCCAAAACGTCAGTCAGTAGTCTCATAGCTATTTTCTTTTTTCACATCAAGTGTGCAATAAAAATTTCAAATTTAACCATGACATATGCAGTTAAACTTGTGCAGTGATTCTCTATAGACTGTACATCTTCAGTGTGTCTTTGTAACTCAAGTACGTGTTTTCTCCGCACATGTTTACACATATTTGTGGTATTGAGGTTACTGACACTTTACCTCTTTTTACTTTTTGATTACACAGCTTGCATTTGACATAGCAAATATCATCTGCAAGTGTGTGAAAAAAGGACCACGCAGTGCAAGTCCTGGGAGCGTCCGTTTAGACTTTTGGAAGAGAAATCCGAACAGGTGCCAAAATGGAGGCTACAGGCAACAGAGTATGCAGCCTAACTCTCCCTCCTGTTTGTACCGTTGGGGCAATCGCTTCCTCAGAGCTGCTACCACCACCTTCCTGTTCCTCACGCCATGTTGGGTCTTGGACCTCATCATCTCCACTAACCTCTTCCAACACCTGCTGCTGTTGGGTGGTCTGGCCACCACCATGCTCAACAGAAACTGGCACCTGAGTCTCATCATCATCAGATGCGTTCTGCGGTGTGCTGACCATCGGCACTGTCTCACCCGCCTCTTCAGATTCAGAGAGACACAGCTGTTGCGCATCACTGCATACTCCCTCTTCTTCACATTCCAGAATGCTGCTTGGCTGTGCCCCTGTTTGCAAAGCAACAGATTCTGAGAACAGAAGCAGAGACTCAGCTGGCTCCTGTACAGAACTCTCTGACTGACTGGGCAATTTGGCAGGCGGTGAAGAGACAGATGGTTGATCAACAGTACTGTGTTCCTGAGAGGAGGTGGAAACAATTGAAGTCGATGCATTGGACCCTGGGCTCCAACACCGCCAGTTGTTGCCTGTAAGTGCTGTTAGCACAGTCAACACTTGCTCCTGTGTTACTGGGGTTGAGTAATGGCAGCTGTTCCCCTGCTGTGTGTACGACAAAAAGTCATGCTGCCTCCACCCTGTCCTCCTCTCATCCCTGGGCTCCAACACCGCCAGTTGTTGCTCGGAAGTAATTGGCACGGGTACTGACTCATGCCCACCCTGGTTACAGCACCACAGCTGTTTCCTGGCAGTGTCAACGTAAATTAGCCTCAAATAAGTTGTCCTGTCATGTTGCATTCCGGTTATCCGACTCTATGGTGCCTGCAGTTTAGGTGATTCCTATGTGTGCTGTGGGATATGTAAATAAAGGCTCTTTCCGTTGTGAAAATAGGACAAGCACCCACTGTAGGACTGTGTGATTTGGTAACTGCAGACGGCTTGCGGCCTGTCAACTTACATTTTCATGGGTGCCTTATGGTACCCGTCCGAGTTCCAGTACCGTCAGCTGGTTCTCCGCAGTGCCTTTGGCCTAGGTGCCTCCATCTCGGTATCCGAGTTCCTGCAATGTCTGCTTGTCCTTGGTAGTGCTTTGGAGCACAGGTACCTCCTGCTTAGTAACCGTGTCCCAGTAACGTCAGCTGGTCCTCGGTTGTGCCATTGGCTCTTTTCCTTCTGCTGCCCCTCCGGGTTCCAGCACAGTCAGCTGGTCCTCGTTACTTGCATTGGCTCTTGTACCTTCTGCTACCCGTCCGGGTTCCAGTACCGTCAACTGGTTCTCCGCAGTGCCTTTGGCCTAGGTGCCTCCATCTCGGTATCCGAGTTCCAGCAACGTCTGCTGGTCCTTGGTAGTGCTTTGGAGCACAGGTACCTCCTGCTTAGTAACCGTGTCCCAGTAACGTCAGCTGGTCCTCGGTTGTGCCATTGGCTCTTTTCCTTCTGCTGCCCTTCCGGGTTCCAGCACAGTCAGCTGGTCCTCGTTACTTGCATTGGCTCTTGTACCTTCTGCTACCCGTCCGGGTTCCAGTACCGTCAACTGGTTCTCCGCAGTGCCTTTGGCCTAGGTGCCTCCATCTCGGTATCCGAGTTCCAGCAACGTCTGCTGGTCCTTGGTAGTGCTTTGGAGCACAGGTACCTCCTGCTTAGTAACCGTGTCCCAGTAACATCAGCTGGTACAAGGTTGTGCTACAAATACAAGATACAGAACAAGAGACACAAGAACAATAAGCAGAAGATCTAAAGGCAGAAGAACATGAAGTATAAGACCAAAATGAAGAGCAAAATATATGCTCTAAATTATAAGCAGAAGAAGACTAAGCAGTGTATGGGGGTGAGTCCGTTCCTCCTCGTGGTGCCCCTGGTAAATGCCTGATGCTGCAGGCTAAACTGAACACGGACAAATACTGTTGTAATTTAAATCTTTTGTGGCAGCAAGAACGGAACGATGAAAAAATCATACTTTTACAGATTACAAGTACAGGAATCTATGTCACAAATAAGAATATGATGAAGAAGATGAAGGACTATAATATGAAGAAGAATAATAGTTTAAAAAGAACAATATGAGTAATGTTAACAAAAACATGAAAAGCAAGAAGTTTTAGAAGAAGATAAAGAAGGTGAAAATGAAGAATAATTTGATGACAAAGATGATGCTGCTGAAGATTATGAAGGAGAAAGTGTGTCAAAAGTTAAAAAGGTGAAGAGCATGGAAGTTGTGAAACATACATATTTGCCAAAATAGAAAAAAGGTTAACAACATTGTCAATTTCTTCGTCAATCCGAACGTATTTCCTAAAAAAAAAAAATTAATGCTATTCCATTGGATTGGGTTAAACATCTATGCCTTTAATGTCTCCTCAACCTCCCCCAATACATTCTACATTACTCTTTGTTGTTTTCCTTCATGTACAATTAACCTACAAGGCTAGAATGGGTTTTTTTTAATTCCGATATTTTGTTCCCATAGACTTACATTGTATTTCCGGTATCGGTATCGGGTATCGCCGATATTTTTTGTGTATCGGCGATACCATTCCGATTCGATACTTTTGGATATCGGAAAGTATCGCTCAACTCTGCTCCTCATGCTTCCCCCGTCCTGCTCCAGCTTCCCCCGTCCTCCTCTATGCTTCCCCCGTCCACCGTTCTCCTCCCCCCGTCCTTCCGTGTTCCTTGTCCTCTCCTCCATCATACTCACCCCTCCCCGTGCCATCGCTGAGCGTCCCTGCAATCCTGCGTTCTCCCGGTCTTCCTGCAGCTCTCTCCAGCACTGAGCGGTGATGTAATACCGCTCATCAAGGCCATGAATATGGAGGCGACGCCCATGGGAGTGGCGTAGCGTCCATATTACATGACCTTAATGAGCGGGTATTACATCACCGCTCAGTGCTGAAGAGCTGCAGGAAGATGGGGAGAATGCAGGATTGCAGGGACGCTCAGCGATGGCACGGGGAGGGGTGAGTATGATCCCAGCCACCGGCTCCTGCCGCGGCATCCCCTCCCCGCTGGTTTCTGCCCTATGACTCGTGTATAAGCCGAGGGGGCATTTTCAGCACGAAAAAAGGTGCTGAAAATCTCGGCTTATACACGAGTATATACGGTAGCTGTTTTCACTATGCACTATGCACTTTTTAAAGGTTTTTTTTGTTAATATAAATGATTGGCACATATTATCAGTATTACATGATGGAAATTTTAGATATTTTTAAAAACTTTTTAGTGATATTATTCAGCAAATGTAAAGTTTTATGAATGTCACAGATAACTTGTAATGCTGATTATGTTTTTAAGTCAGCCATTCATTGTCTATACAATAAAAATGGTGTACATACTGTTACTTATCCATCATTAATGGATTCTGATATGTACTTGTATGCTTTTATTTAAAACCGTATAGCAGATTATTTAACCTATTTTTATTGTGGTTTGCATTGCTTTTCAACATGTTAATGTATGCGTTTATGTTTGTCAATTATTAATTTACATATATTTTTTAAAGTAAAATCATCATCTTATGGTACTAAAGGTTATATTTCTCTTGTTTGGAGTATAGACATTTTTAATTGACACGTAACAAGGAAAATACTTGATCTAGTATTTAAACATCCTCCTTGACCCTGGGCTCCAACACCGCCAGTTGTTGCTCGGAAGTGCTGTTAGCACAGTCAACACTTGCTCCTGTGATACTGGGGTTCAGTAATGTCAGCTCTTCCCCTGCTGTGTGAACGGCAAAAAGTCCTGCTGCCTCCAACCGGTTCTCTTCTCATCCCTGGGCTCCAACACCGCCAGTTGTTGCTCGGAAGTGCTGTTATCACAGTCAACACTTGCTCCTGTGTTACTGGGGTTCAGTAATGTCAGCTGTTCCCCTGCTGTGTGAATGGCAAAAAGTCCTGCTGCCTCCACCCTGTTCTCTTCTCATCCCTGGGCTCCAACACCGCCAGTTGTTGCTCGGAAGTGCTGTTAGCACAGTCAACACTTGCTCCTGTGTTACTGGGGTTCAGTAATGTCAGCTGTTCCCCTGCTGTGTGAACGGCAAAAAGTCCTGCTGCCTCCACCCTGTTCTCTTCTCATCCCTGGGCTCCAACACCGCCAGTTGTTGCTCGGAAGTGCTGTTAGCACAGTCAACACTTGCTCCTGTGTTACTGGGGTTCAGTAATGTCAGCTGTTCCCCTGCTGTGTGAACGGCAAAAGTCCTGCTACCTCCACCTGTTCTCTTCTCATCCCTGGGCTCCAACACCGCCAGTTGTTGCTCGGAAGTGCTGTTAGCACAGTCAACACTTGCTCCTGTGTTACTGGGGTTCAGTAATGTCAGCTGTTCCCCTGCTGTGTGAACGGCAAAAAGTCCTGCTACCTCCACCCTGTTCTCTTCTCATCCCTGGGCTCCAACACCACCAGTTGTTGCTCGGAAGTGCTGTTAGCACAGTCAACACTTGCTCCTGTGTTACTGGGGTTCAGTAATGTCAGCTGTTCCCCTGCTGTGTGAACGGCAAAAAGTCCTGCTGCCTCCACCCTGTTCTCTTCTCATCCCTGGGCTTCAACACCGCCAGTTGTTGCTCGGAAGTGCTGTTAGCACAGTCAACACTTGCTCCTGTGTTACTGGGGTTCAGTAATGTCAGCTGTTCCCCTGCTGTGTGAACGGCAAAAAGTCCTGCTGCCTCCAACCGGTTCTCTTCTCATCCCTGGGCTCCAACACCGACAGTTGTTGCTCGGAAGTGTCATTGGCACGGGTACTCACTCCTGCCCAGACTGGTTATAGCACGCCATCTGTTTCCTGTCAGTGTAAACGTCACTTAGCCTCCAATAAGTTGTCCTGTCGTGTTGCGGTCGGGTTAGCCGACTCTATGGTGCCTGGAGTTTAGGTGCTTCCTATGTGTGCTGCGGGATATGCACATAAAGGCTGTTTCCGTTGTGACAATAGGACAATCACCCACTGTAGTACTGTGGGATTCGGTAACTGCGGCCGGCTCGCGGCCTGTCAACTTAAATTTCCATGGGTACCTTCTGCTACCCGTCCGGGTTCCAGTACCGTCAGCTGGTTCTCCGCAGTGCCTTTGGCCTAGGTGCCTCCATCTCGGTATCCAAGTTCCAGCAACATCTGCTGGTCCTTGGTAGTGCTTTGGAGCACAGGTACCTCCTGCTTAGTAACCGTGTCCCAGTAGCGTCAGCTGGTCCTCGGTTGTGCCATTTGCTCTTTTCCTTCTGCTGCCCCTCCGGGTTCCAGCACAGTCAGCTGGTCCTCGTTACTTGCATTGGCTCTTGTACCTTCTGCTACCCGTCCGGGTTCCAGTACCGTCAGCTGGTTCTCCGCAGTGCCTTTGGCCTAGGTGCCTCCATCTCGATATCCAAGTTCCAGCAACGTCTGCTGGTCCTTGGTAGTACTTTGGAGCACAGGTACCTCCTGCTTAGTAACCGTGTCCCAGTAACGTCAGCTGGTCCTCGGTTGTGCCATTGGCTCTTTTCCTTCTGCTGCCCCTCAGGGTTCCAGCACAGTCAGCTGGTCCTCGTTACTTGCATTGGCTCTTGTACCTTCTGCTACCCGTCCGGGTTCCAGTACCGTCAACTGGTTCTCCGCAGTGCCTTTGGCCTAGGTGCCTCCATCTCGGTATCCGAGTTCCAGCAACGTCTGCTGGTCCTTGGTAGTGCTTTGGAGCACAGGTACCTCCTGCTTAGTAACCGTGTCCCAGTAACGTCAGCTGGTCCTCGGTTGTGCCATTGGCTCTTTTCCTTCTGCTGCCCCTCAGGGTTCCAGCACAGTCAGCTGGTCCTCGTTACTTGCATTGGCTCTTGTACCTTCTGCTACCCGTCCGGGTTCCAGTACCGTCAACTGGTTCTCCGCAGTGCCTTTGGCCTAGGTGCCTCCATCTCGGTATCCGAGTTCCAGCAACGTCTGCTGGTCCTTGGTAGTGCTTTGGAGCACAGGTACCTCCTGCTTAGTAACCGTGTCCCAGTAACGTCAGCTGGTCCTCGGTTGTGCCATTGGCTCTTTTCCTTCTGCTGCCCCTCCGGGTTCCAGCACAGTCAGCTGGTCCTCGTTACCTGCATTGGCTCTTGTACCTTCTGCTACCCGTCCGGGTTCCAGTACCGTCAACTGGTTCTCCGCAGTACCTTTGGCCTAGGTGCCTCCATCTCGGTATCCGAGTTCCAGCAACGTCTGCTGGTCCTTGGTAGTGCTTTGGAGCACAGGTACCTCCTGCTTAGTAACCGTGTCCCAGTAACGTCAGCTGGTCCTCGGTTGTGCCATTGGCTCTTTTCCTTCTGCTGCCCCTCCGGGTTCCAGCACAGTCAGTTGGTCCTCGTTACTTGCATTGGCTCTTGTACCTTCTGCTACATTTACAAATTGAAGATTTTTTAAATGTTTTTTTGGGTAATCACTCTGGATCTCCAACAATGAAGACGACGACCCTGATGACCACCCCGAAGAAGATGACGACCACAAGGACGACGAGCATCAAGCCAACCAGCCTAAACACCATCACAAAGAAGAAATAAAAGATTACCCAACAGGACTAAGAAGGTTAAGACAAACTACAAGATACAGAACAAGAGACTGAAGAACAATAAGCAGAAGATCAAAAAGCAGAAGAACATGAAGTATAAGACCAAAATGAAGAGCAAAATATATGCTCTAAATTATAAGCAGAAGAAGACTAAGCAGTGTATGGGGGTGAGTCCGTTCCTCCTCGTGGTGCCCCTGGAAAATGCCTGCTGCTGCAGGCTAAACTGAACACGGACAAATACTGTTGTAATTTAAATCTTTTGTGACAGCAAGAACGGAAGGATGAAAAATTCATACTTTGACAGATTACAAGTACAGGAATCTCTGTCACAAATAAGAATATGATGAAGAAGATGAAGTACAATATGAAGAAGAATAATAGTTTAATAAGAAGAATATGAGTAATGTTAACAAAAAGATGAATAGCAAGAAGTTTAAGAAGAAGATAAAGAAGGTGAAGATGAAGAATAATTTGATGAAAAAGATGATGCTGCTGAAGATTATGAAGGAGAAAGTGTTTCAAAAGTTAAAAAGGTGAAGAGCATGGAAGTTGTAAAATATACATATTTGCCAAAATAGAAAAAACGTTAACAACATTGTCAATTTCTTCGTCAATCCGAACATCTTTAAAAAAAAAATATTTATGCTATTCCATTTGATTGGGTTAAACATCTATGCCTTTAATGTCTCCTCAACCTTCCCCAATACATTCTACATTACTCTTTTTTGTTTTCCTTCATGTACAATTAACCAACAAGGCAAGAATGGGGTTTTTTTAATTCCGATATTTTGTTCCCATAGACTTACATTGGATTTCCGGTATCGGTATCAGGTATCGCCGATATTTTTTGGGTATCGGCGATACCATTCCGATTCCGATACTTTTGGATATAGGAAAGTATCGCTCAACTCTAGTCGCATAGTCCGCAGGATTGAGGTGAGAGGTACATAGTGCCACTGACTAGGGCAGGTAGATCCTCTTATCCTCAGTATCCGGTTGCTGAGGTAGACATAAAAGCGTCGTGTTTCATTACAGATGTATCCCAGTACAACCTTGCTATCAGTGTAAAACTCTGCTTCTTTGGTCTCCAGATTCATCACACCTGAGATAAGCTCGGCCAACTCAACTGCGAGGACAGCAGCGCACAGTTCCAGTCTGGGTACTGTGTGTTCGCGGAGTGGTTCCAGTTTAGTCCGGCTCATCACAAACCCGATGTGGCTCTGTTCATTGACATCAACAGTTTTGAGGTATGCTACTGCTGTGATTGCTTTGACTGATGCATCGCAGAAGATGCAAAATCTTTGAGTCTTGACTTCTGTGGATGGCACAGGAGCATACTGTTGTTTCACACGAAGGTCAGTCAAGGCCTCGAGAGACCTCTTCCACTCTGCCCACAGGTCTGCCTTTTCTGCTGGCAGTGGATCATCCCAATCAGATGTGTCTTGGGTGAAGTCTCTTAGCATCATTTTCCCTTAGACAGTAACTGGAGCTACGAATCCCAAAGGGTCTTATAGACTATTCACGAAAGAAAGAACTCTTCTGCGCATGAAGGGTATCTCGTCTTTACTGATCTGAAAGGTGAAGGCATCCGTCTTCAGATCCCAAAGCAATCCAAGACTCCGCTGCATGGGAAGAGTGTCGATGCTTAGGTCAAGGTCCTTTATATCACTGGAATAGTCTTGAGAGGGAAATGCTTCCATCAACTCTCGACTTTTGGAGGAAATCTTGTGTAACCTTAGGTTAGACTGAGCGAGCATTTCTTGAGCCCTTTTTAGTAGACTTATTGCAGCCTCAATTGTTGGTGTGGACTTCAAACAGTCGTCTACGTAAAAGTTCTTTTCTACGAAGGATCTGACGTCTGACCCATACCTTTCTTCGCCTTCTTTGGCAGAATTACGGAGGCCATAGATAGAGACTGCTGGGGAAGGGCTGTTCCCGAAGATGTTTACCCTCATCCGGTACTCTGTGATGTCTTTGTCTGGGTCATTGTCCTGGTACCAGAAGAACCTCAAGTAGTTTCTGTGTTCCTCTTTGATGAGAAAACAGTGGAACATCTGTTGTATGTCAGCCATAAATGCCACCGTATTTCTTCGGAAAGAGAGTAGTACTTCCTGAAGTCTGTTGTTGAGGTCTGGGCCCGACAGTAGGACATCATTTAATGAGACGTCTTCACATTTGACACTTGAGTCGAATACCACGCTTATTTGATCTGGCTTCTTTGGATGGTATACTCCGAAGATGGACAGGTACCAACACTCCTCTGAGGGCCAAAGTGCAGGTGCAATCTCTCCGTGGTTTTCTGGAATATCCTTCCCATGAAGGTAAAGAAGTGTTCCTTTGTCTCAGGTGACTTCTTAAGCTTGTATCTGAGGGAGATGAATCGGCTGTAGACCAGTTCCCTGTTGTTGGGTAGGCGCCTCCTCTGAGGTCGAAATGGTAAAGGTGCGACCCAACTGTTCGATTTGTCTTTTGACTATTTTTCTATCCATGATGTCCAGGAACATCCTATCTTCTATGGACATCGCTACCTTGTCATCTTCCTTTGTCCTGTGGTAGACTGTACATCCCATGTGGTCTTGCTCACCTTCACAGGCGTGGTCTTCGTTGGTAGGTACTGAGAAAGGGCAAGCGCTGTTTGGCAATTCCTTTACCAGCAGACTATTGTGACATGGCCAGAAGAGAGACGGACGCCCATTTTCTAGTGTGTTGGTGAGCATACTGTTGACTGAGGCCGGCTTGTGTGCTCCTCCTAGACAGACGTCTCCTATGGTGACCCACCAAGGTCGAGCCTCTGTGCGTACGGAGCATTTCTGGAGCCGTTTATATATTCTCTAGTCTTGTGGACTCGTAGTATATCTCTTCCCAGGAGTAGGGCTATTGGGGCTTCTGGATCCAACTCAGGTATCAGGTGGGCTATACGCTTCAGATGGGGGGTGATGTGTCGCCACCTCCGGTGATGGTATCTCTGACCTGTTGTCGGGAATCTGGTTGCACTCCAGGATGGTTGGTAGCGATAGGCAGGTTGGACCATCTATGGACTAAACCTTGTATCCGGTTGCTTTTCTCCCCGCCGTCTCAATGGTACCTGAACACGTCCTCAGTGAGTAGGGAGAACCAGGGCCTTCTTTGAAGTTGTCAAAGAAGATGGACCTGGCTAAAGACCTGTTACTTTGGTCATCCAGGATTGCATATATCTTGAGGGCTTTGTCCTTGCGGCCTGCAGGATAGACTCTGACAAGGCAGATTTTTGAACAGGACCTTCCTCCTGTGAATCCCTTACAGATGTCTGTACATTGAGAGCTGACCACAGGGGTATCTTCATCAGTGTTCTTCTCCTTCCCATCGTGCTCCTCTGCTTGTGACAACACTCGTGGTGGTGGTCCAGGGTGCAAGGCTGTATTGTGATCCGTGATGCTGCATTGTGCACATTTCACGCTAGCTTCACAGTTCCTGGTGAGGTGAGAGGTTGTGGCACAACATTTGAAGCAGATGCTGTTCTCTTTGAGGAAACCTTTGCGATCCTCCAAAGACTTCTCCCTGAAGGCTCTGCATTTTAGTAGAAAATGTGGTTTCTTGTGTAGAGGACACTGTTTACTGACATCCTGAGGCTTGTTCTCGTCTGGAGGGAGTTTACTTGCACTGTGAGGAGGGCCTGTGGAAACAATGTTAGTTTTGTGGACTGCCACGGGTGTCCTACTGGGTTTGACACTGGGGGCAGTGGAACATGACAGAGTGAAGTCAAAACTAGGGTCATTTCTGATCTTAGCTTGTTGGGTGACAAATTCTACGAATACAGTGAAAGGAGGGAATGGTACATTTTGATTTTGTTTATACCGTGAACCATATGTAACCCACTTTTCTTGTAGGTTGTAAGGAAGTTTTTGTATTATTGGATTGACACCCCTAGCGCTGTCTAAGAATGCCAATCCGGTAAGTCTCCTTCCTCCTGGGCAACCTGTAACTCTATCAATAAATCACTCAATTCTCTAAGCTTTTGATAACCTTTAGGTCCTATCTTAGGAAAATCATCAATTATTTTATGTAAAGCATTCTGTCAGGAATCAAACCTAGTACCTCTTGTCCACCAGCCAGCAGCTCTACCATCTGAGCTATTCTGCTGGCTGCAAGGTTCCTTGCTGAACCCAGATACCATTGACTGTTCTTCCTGATCGGCTCCACCCAGTGCTCTCTTGATTGGCCTCTGATTGCCAATTACACACCCTATATAAACCTGGCCCTGTGGGTGTGTCATTGCGAGATTATTGTGCTCTTAGCCTTTAGTCAAGCGTTTCCTGCTGTTCCTGCTGCTACAAACACTGATCTCCTGTGAACTGACCTCGGCCTGCCCTTCTGACTACGCTCTCCGCCTGATCCATTGCTACAAACACTGCTCTCCTGTGAACTGACCTCCGGCTGCCACCTGACTACGTCATCTGCCTGCTCCTCTGCTACCGAACTGCCTTTCCTGTGTACCGACCTCCGGCTGCCACCTGACTACGTTATCTGCCTGCTCCTCTGCTACCGAACTGCCTTTCCTGTGTACCGACCTCCGGCTACCACCTGACTACGTTATCCGCCTGATCCTTTGCTACAAACACTGCTCTCCTGTGAACTGACCTCCGGCTGCCACCTGACTACGCTACCTGCCTCTGCTTCCCCTAGTGTTTGCAGTAACATCGGCTCCAACCCAGACGGGATCTTGACAGAATAATCTCGCACCAAAATGGAGTCCGCTGTGAACACCTGAGGCGGCAAGTTACGGAGCTTCAAAGTTTTTGTACTGACTCTCAAGGAAAATATTCCAAGTTACAAACTGATTTCACGGTGTTACAACAGGAAGTAATTGAGCTCCAAAAACAACTTCTGGACGTGTGCAATTCAGGGTCCGAATCAAACGCGCGGCTGCCGCTGCCTGCAAAATTCAGTGTGGATCGCCAGCAGTACCAAGGATTCCTCAATCAATGCCGCATATACTTCCAGATGCAACCTGCTCCCTTTACCAGTGAGAGGAAGAAAGTTTTTTTCATGATAAATCTCCTGACGGATGAAGCTCTTGCTTGGGCTTCACCTTATGTAGAAAAGGACTATGACCTCCTTAATGATCTGGAAGCCTTCACCGCAGCTATAAATCAAGTTTTTGATGACCCAAACCGCTGTGCCACAGCAGAAACCAAATTACATAATTTGCGCAAAGGACGTCGCTCTGTTGCGGAATATACATCGGAGTTACGTCGCTGGGTGGCCGACACCACCTGGAGTTCAGCGGCCTAGAGAAGTCAATTTCGACGAGGGTTATCAGAACCAGTGAAAGACGAGCTTGCCAGGGTTGAGACCCCTGATCAGTTGGAGGACTTTATTCAACTATGTATCCGGATTGACCAAAGACTTACTGAAAGGAGAAATGAGAGACTGCGAGCACTTGGGAATAGCCCTGGCTTCTCATTTCCAGCATCAGACCACCAAGAAAAGACGCAAGGCGTGTCTGAACCGATGCAGATCGATGTCATCCGAAGACCACTCTCTGCACAGGAGGAGAGGCGACGTGCAGAACATCTCTGCCTCTGTTGTGGGGACCCTGGACACTATGCCATCAACTGTCCTAACAAAAGGACTATAGCCTTTACCAACAATAGGTCTGCCAGCAATATGGACCTTTCTCAGCAGTCGGATTCCATCTTGCAGACTATCTCATCCGTAACGCCAGAAATAGACAAAATACATATTACATCATCTCATTTTGTAATCCCCATTCAGGTTGTAATGGGCACCCAAAAAATACAATGCTCTGCCCTGTTGGATTCGGGAGCAGGAGGAAATTTTATGGACTTAAAATTTACACGTGATAATAATATTTCCAGTAGGACCAAATCCACACCAATTGAAATGGAAACTGTGGATGGATCACCCTTGTCTTCTGGACCTGTCACGCATGAGACAATCGAACTGGAGATTTGTATCGAACCGGATCATCATGAAGCTGTCAGTTTCCACCTTATTTCATCTCCGAAATTTCCGGTTATTCTAGGGATCCCCTGGTTTTCAGTCCATAACCCTTCTATCAACTGGGCATCAAGGACCATCACCTTTCCATCTGACTACTGTAAGAATAATTGTCATAAGGAACCCCCTGTTCTCCAACAAGTCCAAATCTCTGAGAAGGAAGAGAAACTACCACCTCAATATCAGCAGTTCTCTGATGTCTGCAGTAAGAAGAAAGCAGATCAATTACCTCCTCACCGTCCTTACGACTGTCCCATTGAATTGCTGCCAGGAGCAACCATTCCATTTGGACGGATTTACAATCTTTCCGAACCTGAATTGAAGGTATTAAGAAAGTTCCTGGATGAAAATTTAGAGAAAGGCTTTATTCGACCTTCCACATCTCCAGCTGGGGCACCCCTGTTCTTTGTTGAGAAGAAAGACTCCACTCTGCGGCCATGTATTGACTACAGAGAGATGAATAATATCACTGTCAAGAATCGCTACCCGCTACCCTTGATTCCTGAACTATTTGAGAGACTCCGTTCTGCGAAAATCTTTACGAAGCTGGATCTTAGAGGGGCTTACAACCTCATACGGATTCGCCCAGGAGATGAGTGGAAGACCGCCTTCAGAACGAGATATGGACATTTTGAATCTCTGGTTATGACCTTTGGCCTTAGCAATGCCCCAGCCATCTTTCAACATTTTATTAATGATGTATTTCGAGATTTCTTGGACCAATTTGTTGTGGCTTATCTCGATGACATTCTTATATTTTCAGACACCTTGGAAGAGCATCGCAGGCACGTCCAGTTAGTCTTGGAATGACTACAGGAGAACCATCTTTACATTAAACTTGAAAAATGTGAGTTTGAACAAACCAGCATCCAATTTCTGGGATATATCATCTCCCCAGAAGGTCTGAGCATGGATCCCGGCAAAATCAATGCTGTAGTGGACTGGCCTGTTCCAAGAAATTTAAAAGACGTCCAGCGTTTCATAGGATTTGCAAATTTTTACCGAAAATTTATAAAGAACTTTTCACGGATCATACTACCAATTACTACACTAACAAAAAGACCAAAGCATTTTTCTGGTCTCCGGAGGCACAGGAGGCTTTTGACAAGTTAAAAACTCTTTTTACGTCTGCTCCATTGTTAGTACACCCAAATCCTGAATTGCCATTTACTGTCGAAGTGGAATTGCCATTTACTGTCGAAGTGGACGCCTCGGACTCTGCAGTGGGAGCCATTCTGTCTCAGCGAGTTGGGGACAAAATGCAACTTCACCCATGTGCGTTTCTTTCCCACACCATGTCATCTGCAGAAAAGAACTACGACATCGGTAATAAAGAACTGTTAGCCATTAAAGTTGCCTTCTCCGAGTGGAGACATCTTCTGGAAGGTGCCAATCATCCTGTGACTGTCCTCACGGACCACAAGAATCTTGAATTCCTCCGTACAGCAAAAAGATTGTCTGCAAGACAAGCACGATGGGCCTTATTTTTCTCAAGATTCAATTTTATAATTTCTTACCGGCCTGGTTCAAGAAATGGCAAGGCTGACGCCCTGTCCAGGATGTGTTCGGAACCTCAGGAGAGGTCTAGTAATGATGATACAATTCTAGGCCCTAAAATTTTTTGGGAATATTGCACTCTAGAGGACTATGTAATAGAATTAAAGATGGATATCAAGAGGACTCTTTCCTTAACCATCCTTCGGAAGACGTCGATCTTTCATTCAAAGAGGGGTTTTGGATGCAGAAACACAAAAATATGTACCTGAATCTTCTCACCTTGAAGTCCTCAAAAGTGTCCATGATTCTAAACTGGCAGGACATCCTGGAGTTGCAAAAACACAAGACTTACTACTTTGTTTCTTTTGGAGGCCTAATTGTAGGAAGGACATGAGGAAATATGTTTCAACCTGTTTAACATGCGCACGAAACAAGACCCCACTATCCTCTCCTCTAGGACTCTTGCAACCACTCCCAGTTCCATCCAGGCCTTGGGGATCTATTTCCATGGATTTTATTGTGGAACTACCCCCTTCCAAACAGATGACCGTCATCCTTGTCATAGTGGACCGACTCACAAAAATGGCCCACTTTATTCCAACTGAAGGAATTCCTACTGCTGAAAAAACTGCAGAACTGATGATCAAAGAGGTATTCAGGTTACATGGAATTCCTGACAGCGTGGTGTCTGACAGAGGCATTCAGTTTACGTCAACATTTTGGAAGAGTTTCTGTACAGCCTTGGGAGTCACGGTGAATCTTTCTACCGCTTTCCATCCTCAGTCCAATGGCCAGACGGAGAGAACGAACCAGACTTTGGAGCAATACCTCTGTTGCTTCATTTCCTATCTTCAGGATGACTGGGTGGACTATTTACCAACAGCAGAGTTTGCCTACAACAACTCCATACATAGCGCTACATCTCAAACCCATTTTTTGCTAATTATGGAGTACATCCAGTATTTATCCCTAATCTGCCAGTGAACACTCCCATTCCTGCTGGCAGGCTTGCACAATTACAGGAATCCCAGAAGGAATTATCAGAGATATTACTCAAGACCCAGGAAGTATATAAGGAAGCAGCAGATAAACATTGGAGAATGCCCCCTGCTCTTCAGGTTGGAGACAAAGTTTGGCTGTCTACTAAAAATCTAAAGACACATGTACCATCCTCCAAATTGGGTCAAAAATTCATTGGACCTTTTCAAATTTCTGCAAAAATTAACCAGGTTGCTTTTCGTTTAAAACTTCCCAACAATCTAAAGATTCATCCAGTATTTCACATATCCTTGCTCAAACCCTTCTGTGAAAACCCGTTTCCAGGAAGAATTCAGCCACCTCCTCCACCAGAAAGGATCCGTGGTGAAGAAGAATACATTGTGGATAAGATTCTGGACTCCCGAAAATTCAGAGGTAAACTGCAGTATCTGTTGCAGTGGAAGGATTATGGACCAGAGGAAAATTCATGGGAACCAAGGGACAATGTCCATGCTCCTAGACTGACAAGAGCCTTTCATCAGAGGTACCCAGATAAGCCAGCTCCTGAGATGTCCAGAGGCCATCCTGGAAGGAGGGGAGTACTGTCAGGAATCGAACCTAGTACCTCTTGTCCACCGGCCAGCAGCTCTACCATCTGAGCTATTCTGCTGGCTGCAAGGTTCCTTGCTGAACCCAGATACCATTGACTGTTCTTCCTGATCGGCTCCACCCAGTGCTCTCTTGATTGGCCTCTGATTGCCAATTACACACCCTATATAAACCTGGCCCTGTGGGTGTGTCATTGCGAGATTATTGTGCTCTTAGCCTTTAGTCAAGCGTTTCCTGCTGTTCCTGCTGCTACAAACACTGATCTCCTGTGAACTGACCTCGGCCTGCCCTTCTGACTACGCTCTCCGCCTGATCCATTGCTACAAACACTGCTCTCCTGTGAACTGACCTCCGGCTGCCACCTGACTACGTTATCTGCCTGCTCCTCTGCTACCGAACTGCCTTTCCTGTGTACCGACCTCCGGCTGCCACCTGACTACGTTATCTGCCTGCTCCTCTGCTACCGAACTGCTTTTCCTGTGTACCGACCTCCGGCTGCCACCTGACTACGTTATCCGCCTGATCCTTTGCTACAAACACTGCTCTCCTGTGAACTGACCTCCGGCTGCCACCTGACTACGCTACCTGCCTCTGCTTCCCCTAGTGTTTGCAGTAACATCGGCTCCAACCCAGACGGGATCTTGACACATTCTCTGACTTCTACTGTCCCATAGCATTCATCAAGTCTTTCACACACTTTGCATAGACCTGTGCGTGGATGCTTTATATTGATGTCTCTTAGACTTTTGGCATGCTCGACCGACTCACTTCCGAGCCACTTTACTAGGAGATCTAACTCCTCACTACTAGAAAGGTCCAGAGCATGAATGGCGTTCCGGAACGAGGCTCACCATGACCTATAGTTCTCGGGTTTATCAGTGAACTTTACAAGTCCTTTTGTAACCAGTTCCTGGCGGGCAAGGAACTTTGCAAAGTCTAAGGTGGCTTGTTCAGTGCTGGCACGAGCTGGTGTGTTATAGTCATGCCTAATGTGTGGTGTATCACCATACCTGTGAGACGCTTCTGAATTTGTATAGTCTGTGCAGTACCTTCTTGGTGAAGGAGGTGTCTCTTTAAGGCAGGATGGGAGCTGTACCTTCTACTCAGTGGAACAGCCGCTGTGGTCAATATCTCTGTGCTGGACGACTCCTTGTTTATGGTAACGAAGTCCGGGGTTGGATCGCTGGTAATCGGCGTAGGCTGGTGGATGTGGTGCATCAGGGCTGTCATCCATGCGGAATGTTGATGGACACACTCTGCGACGTGCTGCGCTGGATCTTACTGCTCTAGATCTGGTCCAGGAATGTTGCTGCATCTCTCACAATCAGGATCCTTAATAGCTTCCAGATACTCTGCTTTAGCTACTGCAACTACTGTCTCTTTGTCTGCCGCAAGTTTTTCTAGCTCTGCTCGCAAACGTGCAGTTTCCGCTTCTCTCTCTGCCTGCAAACGTGCAGTTTCAGCCTCTCTCTGCTTGCAAACGTGCACTATCTGCATCTTGCTCCGCCTGCCCCAGCTTTAGTTGCATCTCTCTTTTGGCGAAGGAGGATCTTGCTTTGGCTGCCTCGGCTTCGGCACGGGTGACAGTAGCAAGCTCTACTAATGACGACCTGCTGGAGCTTGCTCGTGACCTTGCTTTGAGTGAGGATGTGCTGTTTTGAGACATTGTGCGCTTAGCTGCATACTGCTGAGTATATTAGCGGGAAATAGTCTATGCGCGGCGGCTTCCACGTGGTGGGAATGATGAAGCGCTTGATGGCGGGCTGCACTCTCGGTACTTGTGACTGTATGGCGGCCGCTGAAGTATCCGCAGGCAATGTGGTGTGGGTACAAGCGGCTCCTTAAGTCGTATACACTATCGCAGGCATCTAGCATCTGTTTTAATGTTCTACCTTCATACACGTTGACACGGTGTGCAATCCAGCATACAGCATAAACCACCATTCTATCTTCCAAATAAGCAGACTGTCCTCTGTAGTCTAACTTGTTTATTGGTGAACAGTATAGAACATGCGCGGTAAAACTATAAAAATACAAATGATAATAGATAAGTATTGGGCACACAGCTGACACTTTACAATTAACAGGAAATAATAAATAATAATAATAATCTTTATTTATATAGCGCCAACATATTCTGCAGCGCTTTACAGTTTAACAGTTTCAAAACACAAGTCATAAGTAACAACGTTAACAATACAATAATTAAAGCAAAATAAGCCGCCCCTGCTCGTGAGAGCTTACAATCTACAATGAGGTGGGGGAGATACAAATTACAGGTGTGTATATACAATGGTGCATTTACAATGATGGTCCAGCCATCTTGAGGGAGTGAGGGATGGATGGAGATAGTGAATGGGCTACACATACACACTTACACATAGAATGACTTTGATTAGTGAATGTGATAGGCCGCTCTGAACAAATGTGTTTTGAGGGAGCGCCTGAAACCATGCAAATTGTGGATAGTCCTAATTTCTTGTGGTAGAGCATTCCAGAGGATTGGCGCAGCGCCGGAGAAGTCTTAGAGTCGGGAGTGGGAGGTATGGATTAGTGCAGAGGTTAGTCGAAAGTTGTTTGCAGAGCGCAGCAGTCGGTTAGGTCTATAGATAGAAATGAGGGAGGAGATGTAGGGGGTGCTGCACTGTGGAGAGCTTTGTGGGTGAGAACCAGTACTTTGAATTGGATCCTATAATGAATGGGCAGCCAGTGTAATGACTGGCAAAGAACGGACGCGTCCGAGTACCGATTAGCCAGATGAATGACCCTGGCTGCGGCATTAAGGATGGACTGGAGAGGGGATAGTCGAGTAATGGGGAGGCCAAGTAATAGAGCATTGCAGTAGTCCAGGCGAGAGTGGATCAATGCTACAGTGAGGGTTTTTGTTGTTTCCATGGTGAGAAAAGGGCGGATTCTAGAGATGTTCTTTAGGTGTAGGCGGCAAGAGCGGGCAAGAGATTGTATATGGGAGGTGAAGGAGAGATTGGTGTCAAACATAACACCCAGATAGCGAGCCTGCTGCCGGGGTGTTATTATGGTGTCGCCCACGGAGAGGGAAATGTCAGATTTAGGGAGGTTAGTAGACGGCGGGAGCAGAAGGAGTTCAGTTTTTGACAGGTTAAGTTTCAGATAGAGAGCGGACATGATGTTGGAGACTGCGGACAGACAGTCGGTGGCGTTCTGTAGAACAGCGGGGTTAAGGTCGGGGGATGACGTGTATAGTTGTGTGTCATCAGCATAAAGATGGTACTGAAAGCCATATCTGCTGATGGTCTGTCCAATTGGGGCCGTTTAGAGAGAGAAGAGAAAGGGGCCAAGGACTGAGCCCTGGGGTAGTGAGAGGAAGAGGAGATGACGTGGAGCCAGAGAACGAAACACTGAAGGAGCGGTCAGAAAGATAGGAGGAGAACCAGGAGAGAACAGTGTCCTTAATACCTAGTGACTGGAGCCTAGACAGTAGGAGACAGTGGTCAACTGTGTCGAAAGCTGCAGAGAGGTCGAGAAGAATAAGCAGAAAGTGGTCGCCATTACGTTTTGCTGTCAGAAGGTCATTGGTCACTTTGATGAGTGCAGTTTCAGTCAAATGTAGGGGACGGAAGCCGGACTGTGAAGGGTCTAGAAGGGAGTAAGTGGAGAGGTAACGGGTGAGGCGGGAGTAGACTAGTCACTCCAAAAGTTTAGAGATGAAGGGGAGATTGGAGACCGGTCTGTAGTTGTTTGTGCAGGAAGGGTCGAGAGTGGGGTTCTTTAGTAGTGGAGTAATGATGCAGTGTTTGAAGGAAGATGGGAAAAAGCCAGAGGAGAGTGAGAGATTAAAGATTGCAGTTAGGTGAGTTGTGACAACTGGAGAGAGCGACTGGAGGAGATGTGCGGGATTGGTAGTGAATGTAGTCGGACGAGAGGAAGAGAGGAGTCTGGAGACTTCTTCTTCTGTGATGGGATCAAATGTGGAAAGTGAGCCAGGGGAAATGCAGGATGGGATGGGAGTCACAGCACTTGGTGGTTGAGAGCAGATTTCCTGATGGATAGTATCTATTTTTTCTATAAAGTGGGATGCCAGGTCATCAGCAAAAATGTCTGTGATAGGGGCTTGTGCTTTTGGCCTGAGGAGGGAGTGAAAAGTGTCAAAAATTTTCTTGGGGTTGTTGGCTAGTGAGGAGATCAGGGTGGTGAAGTAGGTCTGTTTGGCGAGGTGAAGGGCAGCATTATAGGTTCTTAACATGAATTAGGAAAGTATACAGTATGATGCAAATTTAACTTGGGAGTACACAGGATTCTAATAAAATCTCCTATACACTGGCTGTTATACAGTTAATAACCTCCTAAACACTGCATTGCTAGAGAAGATATTGATCTTACCAGATATGCTTTACCAGGATTGCAAACTCAAGTTGGAGAGGTTACAGGAGAGCACATGAACACGTGTGTCCCCTGAAGTACATGGAAGAAAATGGCGCATCTTCTTCCAGGCATACCTTGCTTCAATCCCACAATGCAACACTCTATCTGCTTGTTAAAGGCACAGGCTATAAATTCAGCCACCACTAGATGGTGCTATAACAAACAAAACCAGCACACAATACAAAACATACTGCCCTGTATTTAGATGTTCAGAACAAACATAAATATATATATATATATATAGTTCATAGATAAGGAGTGTGAAAGTTTTATTGCTCTCTGATTGGGGTCTGGTTCTGTGTTGTGATGCCCCCAGAAGGTCTGAAGAGCAAATTCCTTAATTGATGTAAAAAGACATAAATCCATGTGACACATTCATTCCTGCACTGAATGTGTCAAAGGTGGTCATGAGATTATATTCCCAGACCTTTCTGTCTCTCTGAGACTTAAAGTTACCTTTTAATACAAGTAATTTAATGTTCATCATGCTATGACGTGGATACAAAAATGTTTTGCCACAGGTAGATCCATTCTTTTTTCTCTTATTGTGTGGCAATGAGAATTCATCCTTGTTCTCAGTTTTTGCCCAGTCTCCCCCACATACAGACCCCAGGTGGACATTTAGTACAAATAATTAGGTATACCACATTAGGCTAGTTTCACACTAGCGTTTTGCTGACCTGTGTCGGTCTGCGCATGGCCGCTGTCAAGCTCCGCCCCTGGCTGCGCCTCCTCCCGGCCGCTCCGCCTATGGGCGCATGACGCTGTATGCGACCTGCGTACCTTATCTTTAGCATTGGGTACGCAGGCCGTGCGCAGGTATGCGTTTGCCGGAGCATGCGTCCTTTTGACGCTGCGCCGAGCGCACCAAAATGCAACACAGTGCGTAGTATGCCCGCCGAGATTTGCCGGCCGGCACCAATAGGGAGATTTTCCTATTGGTTCTTTTAAGTCACTGTGATAGACCCTATCACAGTGATCAAAATAAAAAAAATAGTAAATTAACCCCCTTTATCACACCCTTAGTTAGGGAAAAATAATGACATAAAGAAAATATATTTATTTCCATTATCCCTTTAGGGTTATAGTTAAGCTAAAGTGAGTTGGACTAGAGTTATGGTTAGGGTTAGAGTTAGCCTAAAGTGATGATGGGTTTGACCTAAGCAGGCCTTTTAGGATATCAGATGATTGCTTGATTGGATGGAGCTTCGATCGAGGCCGGATGGTGAGATGATATGACACAGGAGACTGTTGTCTAGTTCTGATGCCAAAGTCATCTGACTTTAATCAATCCCCAGCCAGCTTATATTGACAGCTGAACTGGGCGTACACATACATTAGGTAATGGTGTTTTTCCCGCATATATTAGGAAATCATTTATTACAGTAAATACATTTTGTCATGTACCAAGGTTTATGTCAAGTTGACCCAACTAATTAGCTATCTAAGGAATTCACTAATCATCATGTCTATCCTTTGATAGACCCCCAAACTGTCGTCATTAGCAGTTATAGCTTTATTACTTTATTGATTAATTGCGTTATTCATCTGTGTCCATTATTTGCTATTCCTACCATTAGGGTTTTATTGCTTCTGACTAACCCATAGTAAACAGGAATATGTCCTGTTGGCTTAACCTTTGGTCTATCCTGTCATGTGTTAGGGTGCAGTCAGCATAATAATATCTTAGTAGAATATAGAGAAACAATTTCTTAAAGGGATTGTTATATGTGAAGGGTATCAGAATCTAGAAGGGTCTCCTGAATTCCCTATCAGTGAGTTTGGCTAAAGTTAGGGTTAGAGTTAGGCTAAAGTGCTAGGGTTAAGAGTGTGTTGGGGTTAGGTTTGTGATTAGCCTTATGGTTAGGGTTGGGATTAGGGTTAGGGTTGTGATTAGGGTTAGGGTTGTAGTTATAATTGGGGGTTTCCACTGTTTAGATACATCAGGGGGTCTACAAATGCGACATGGCACCACCACTGATTCCAGCCAATTTTGCATTCAAAAAGTCAAACGGTGCTTCTGAGCTATGCCGTGTGCCCAAACAGTGGTTTACCCCTGCATATGGGGCATCAGCGTACTCAGGACAAATTGCACAACAAATTTCTCCTGTTACCCTTGGGAAAATAAAAAATGTGGGGCTAAAAAATCATTTTTGTGGAAAAAAAATGATTTTTTATTTTCACGGCTCTGCATTATAACCTTCTGTGAAGCAGTTGGGGGTTCAAAGTGCTCACCACACATCTAGATAAGCTCCTTTGGTGTATAGTTTACAAAATGGGGTCACTTGTGGGGGGTTCTACAGTTTAGGCACATCAGATGCTCTGCAAACGCAACATGACGCCCGCAGACCATTCCATCAAAGTCTGCATTCCAAAATGTCACTACTTCCCTTCCAAGTCCCGACGTGTGCCCAAACAGTAGTTCCCCTCCCTACATACCAGCATACTCAGGACAAATTAGATGAAAACTTTTGGTGTCCAATTTCTCCTGTTATCCTTGTGAAAGTAAAATTTGGGGGTGAAAAGATAATTTTTGTGAAAAAAAATTATTTTTTCTTTTCACTGCTCTGCGTTATAAACTTCTGTGAAGCAATTGGGGGGGTTCAAAATGCTCACCACACATCTAGATAAGTTCCTTAAGGGGTCTAGTTTCCAAAATGGGGTCACTTGTGGGGATTTCCACTGTTTAGGCACATCAGAGGTTCTGCAAACGCAACATGGCGTCCGATCTCAATTCCAACCAATTCTGAAAATTTTGTGGTTTATTTTCTCTTTTAACACTAGTGAAAATAAAAAAAAATTGGATATGAAGTAAAATGCTTGTAAAAAAAAGTTAAATGTTAGTTTTTTCGTTCCACATTGCTTCAGTTGGGCAATAAAAATGAAAAAAAACAAATACAGAATGGGAGGAATAGGGCTAAGTAACAGCACATGTGAAAAAGACTTGGGTATACTAATCACAGACTGAACATGAGTCAACAGTGTGATGCAGCAGCAAAAAAGGCAAATACAATTCTAGGATGTATTAACAGAAGCATACAGTCTAGATCACATGAAGTCATTATTGCCCTCTACTCCTCTTTGGTCAGACCTCATCTGGAATACTGTGTCCAGTTTTGGGCACCACATTTTAAACAAGACATCAACAAACTGGAGCAAGTTCAGAGAAGAGCGACCAGAATGGTGACCGGTCTGCAAACCATGTACTATGAGGAACAGTTGCAGGATTTTAGAATATTTAGCTTGCAAAAGAGAAGACTAAGAGGAGACTTAATAGCTGTATGCAAATATCTCAAGGGCTGTCACATTGTAGAAGGATCATCTTTATTCTCATTTGCACAAGGAAACACTAGAAGCAATGGTATGAAACTGAATGGGAGGAGAAACAGATTAGATATTAGAAAACATTTTTTGACAGTTAGGGTGATCAGTGAGTGGAACATGCTGCCACGAGAGGTGGTGAGTTCTCCTTCAATGGAAGTCTTCAAACAGAGGCTGGACCGATAGCTGTCTGGGATGATTTAGTGAATCCTGCTTTGAGCAGGAGGTTGGACCAGATGGCCTAGGAGGTCACTTCCAACTCTACCATTCTATGATTCTATGAGTTCCTGTGAAGCACGTGAAGGGTTAATAAATAGTGATGAGTAAACGTGCTCGCCACTACTCGTTACTCGCCCGAGTATCAATGTACTGGGTAAGCACCGAGCATTTCTGGGATTACTCGGTGGGAACTGGGATCTCCACCGAGCATTTTTGGCGGACTTTAGAGACCCAATCACGCTGCAGGGAATTGTAACAACCCTGCTGGCATCACTGCATGGCCTCGCATTTCCCACATACCAACTTGCTCACTGCTCCAGGTCATGCTGTGATTTCTGTCTGCTGCCAGCTCCATGCTTTGTGCTTCTTGTCTTCTATCTGCTCTCTGCATGTCTACTGGCTGTGTACATAGGGGGGCGGCGCCAGAACTCTCTGGTTCTTATGGAGTCAGGGTGCACCTGTTCAATTTGTCCCTAACTAATTACCATTAGCCCTCTAGTATTTAGTGCTGTGGATCTTGCCTGTGCAATGTATTTACTCAGTTAGCATCTTGCTACTGAGCTGGCAGGTCTTGCTCTGTGTTGATCCATCTTTGGAGGCTTCACTCCTAGCTTTGCCTTGTACCTGTTGTCTGCCCTCCAGGAGGCAGAATATCCTGGTCCCTGTGTCTTTGTCCCTGTACCTTGACTCATGTCTTTTCCTTGTCTGAACTCTGTCCTACCTCTGTCTCTTAAGCCCCCATCACACTAAGCGAGATAGCTAGTGAGATCGCTGCTGAGTCACAAGTTTTGTGACGCAACAGCGACCTCACTAGCGATCTCACTGAGCTTGACACATACCAGCGATCAGGCCCCTTCTGTGAGATCGCTGGTCGTGTCGGAAATGCCTGGACCTTTCTTTGGTCGTTGAGATCCAGCTGGGTAGCATGCATCAGTGTGTTTAACACCTTTCACCAACGATCTTGCTAGCGACTCAGCACTGAGACACATAGGAGACACATCTTTACACAGGTCGCCACGGGTCGCCGATCGTTGCTGCTGTCGTTGGGAAGATCTGACTGTTTGGCGTCTCACCAGCGACCACAAAGCGACGCAGGAACGATCCCTTCCAGGTCGTATAGTTGTCGGGATCATTGTTGCGTCGCTGAGTGTGACGGTACCCTTAGTCTCCTTGTTTGAGGTTTCCTTCCCTGCTGTGTCTTGCCCAGTGTTCTCTCTGAATCTCTTTCTGTCTCTTGTCCGCACTCCTGCGGTTCTGCTCTGTTTCACTCTTACAGCTGCAGAACCTCTTGCTGCAGCTCCTCTCCGCATATCTTGCAGTTTCGCTCTGCTTCACTCCTGCTGCTGCAGAACCTCTTGCTGCAGCTACTCTCCGCATATCTTGCGGTTCTGCTCTGCTTCACTCCTGCAGCTGCAGAACCTCTTGTGTTGTGAATGTTTTGGAAATGAATTCTGAGCAGAAGCTCCCTCTGGTGGTTACAAACAGTACTGAACCATTCAAAGAGGATTGGCAATCAGGATTCACAGACTGGCATGATATAAGGGAGGTTCCCTCCCATCATGGTTGCCGGTGATCAATTGTTCTTGTCTCAACTGTGGTTCCTGGTTCTCTTGGAAGCTTGTTGATTCTTGCCTCTTCTTCTGCTTTCAGATAAGATATTTTCTGTTTTTGTTTTTGTGCTTACCATTTGCATATTTCTCTGCATTTCTGTGAGGTTAGCCAGGTTCCCCCCCCCGGGGGCTTGGGCTCCTCTTGGTTCCGCTGGAGCCACTGTTGTTTGTTCATTTGCCTTTTCCAGTTTTTTCAGTGGCTGTGGCTTAGTTTTGTTACACCAGAGAACTAATTTAGGTGGTAGAGGTCGTGTGATCTCAGGTGTTTTTGCAATTAGTAGTTTGGGCATTTTTTAGGGGTTTTTTTGGATTGCAGTGAGTATCCTTTCTATCCTTTTCTGTCTAGGCAGATTGGGCCCCAGCGTTTGCTCATACTATTTTCTGTCTGTGTCTGTATTTCCTCTTGTCTAACCGCCATTACATGTTTGGGGGCTTCCTATGTTCTTTGGGGATCTGCTCCGGGGCAGATAGCTTTCCTCTTTCTATCTTTAGGTGTAGTTAATCTCTCAGGCTGTGACGAGGCGTCTAGGACCAACGTAGGAACGCTCTATGGCTGCCTTTAGTTGTGGTGGTTAGTCAGGGTACTGCAATCCAATAGATTCCAACCTCTCTGGTGTATTGCCGTTTTTGCCTACTCTCCTCAGCTACCATAACATAACACTCTTGCTTCAGCTTCTTTCCGCATACCTTGCGGTTCCACTCTGCTTCACTCCTGCAGCTGCAGAACCTCTTGCTGCAGCTCCTCTCTGCCTACCTTGCGGTTCTGCTTTGCTTTGCTCCTGCTGCTGCAGAACCTCTTGCTGCTCTACAGCCCTTCTCTGCAGCTTTGCGGTTCTCCTCCTGTGTGTACAGGTCTCTACCTATTCTTTCATACACCATTCCTTCCAGTCAGATCCAGTATCTGCATTTCCTGTGTGAACAGGTCTCTACCTGTTTCTCCATACACCATTCCTTCCAGTCAGTTCCAGTATCTGCATTTGCTGTGTCTCATCCATGCCTGTCAGCCCTGTGTCTCATCCGTGCCTTCCAGCCCTGTGTCTCATCCGTGCCTGCCAGCCCTGTGTCTCATCAAGCCTGCCATCCCTGTGTCTCATCCATGCCTGCCAGCCCTGTGTCTCATCCATGCCTGCCTGCCCTGTCTCATCCATGCCTGCCTGCCCTGTGTCTCATCTGTGCCTGCCTGCCCCATGTCTCATCCGTGCCTGCCTGCCCCATATCTCATCCGTGCCTGCCTGCCCTGTGTCTCATCCGTGCCTGCCTGCCCTGTGTCCCAGCTGTGCCTTGCGCCAGTGTCTCAGCCGCACCACCATCTCCCCAAGTGGGATCAGTAACCACAACCAGACAACACCCTGAAGTGACACCTGGCAGCTGCCTGCCGCACAAGCCTGACCTCACCATCAGAGGCTCTAGTGAAGACTGAGGCAGCTGTCTTGGTCTAGCCCCTTCCAGGGTAGTCTGGTTTGTGGCACAGTGGGGCCACAACCCCCTGGCTCATGCCCACCAGCCAGGGCGTGAGCATGACAGTTTGCACAGGCCATGGTCCCCGCTGAGTCCCATGTCCTTCCACTCTCAGAGAGAAATGAACTCTTTTGCCAATCCCTAAAGTTGGGATCCTAAGTAGTGTCGTGTCTTTTTGGAGCAGTGCTTACATTACTTTCAATGGCATGCTCCCTTCATTGCCTCTGATCGGGTTAAGGTAGGATTCGTAATGACCTACCTAACAGGAGATGCCTTGGAGTGGCTTTGCCCCCTCTGGGAAGCTGGGGATCCCATCACCTCAAGTTTTCCGGCCTTCCTAGTGGCCTTCTACAAAGCCTTCGACAAGTCGAGTACAGAATCTCCAGAGAAGTCTTCCCCCCAAGCTTCCAGAAACAGACCAGACGAAAAAGACCTGTGGGAGAATCGTCTCATCTGTCCATGATGCACCTGTTCCATAGCCTGCCAAGAGGGTCCCCTGTGCAAGATCCAAGAGGTCCAATAAAAAGGAGCTGGCAAAGCTGCAGTCGGAGTCTAGTCCTGAGAAAGAAAGTCCTGACGGTCTCTACCCTGTGAAGCCTATACTCCAAAACCCTGGGCCAGTAGAAGAGACTGCCCTTGGTGAGAGCACTTCCTCTTCAATAAAGTCAATGACTGTTTCACTGACCTCAGGAGCTTTGGTGTGGTTAAGCCACCAGCTATACGGAGTCGGTGTGTGGTCTCTGTTTGCAGCTCCCGAAACCGGCATGAGCGTGTTGTCTAGAGATGGCCGAGCCCTATACGAGAACAGTCTAGTCCTGCAAGGACAACTACAGCTCCAGGTCGGAGCATTATACACGAAGAAGATTGTCTTCCATTTACAGTCTGGTATGCCCATGGGTCATTCTGTGCCAGAAATTCTTGTACCCATTTATGTCTGGAGACCCAGCAAGGTGCTTCGCTTGAAACAACCAAGTGACAAAAGGTGTCTGGTTCTCTTGCATCAAAGTCAGTCAGCAATGTCGTCTTCTTCTTCTGGTCTGCTAGTTGCCGAGTCAAGGTGTGATGACGTCTCCAAAGAGGGGGAAGCGGTGGCATTCTCTTCACAAGTCTCCAGCGACTATACCAGTGATCCGCTCCCAGGAGAATTCCAGCCTATTGATTGTCTTCCGTTGGATAAAGGGCTAAAGATGGATTCAGAATGTATACCTTCAGCTCCTCTGTGGACAAATGGTAAAGATTCCAGGACAGAGCTTCACTTATCCTCTTACCTAGAAGAGGTGGTCCAGTTTTTTCTGAGTAACAGGCTGAAGGGGCTTCCTAAATGTATGCCTTCTGCTCTCAGAAGGCTGGTTGGTGATAATACCAAGACAGAGGCTAACTCACCCTCTAATTCGGAAGAGATGGGCCAGTTTTTTCAGGGTACAAGGCTGAAGATGCTTCCTGTATGTATGCCTTCCACTTCCATTTGGTCATTGGGTGAAGATCCCAAGACAGAAATGTGCTCATCTCTGCTTTCCACCAGTCTACAGGAGGAGGTCCAGGTCATTGTGGAGGTTGACTTCGTCGGGCAGCAAGAAAACTGGCATTCTGTGATTCCTGATGGCACGCCCACTTCACCTTACCTGAAGGATGTCGTGTCAACCTGGACTGTGTGTGGTTCCATACTCCTTCTACAGGTCATACTGGCAGGCTTGAAAATGAGGGGCCGTAAAGTGGGGTACTGTGTAATAACCCTGCTGGCATCACTGCATGGCCTCCCATTCCCCACATACCAATTTGCTCACTGCTCCAGGTCATGCTGTGATTTCTTATCAAAAACTGACCGGCACATCCAAACATAGATCTATATTCTTTTATCTCAGACCTTCCCCAAGGCTAGCTAAAGTAACAATGGTACTCAGTAAGGAGCCTCAGCACTGAGCTTCTCTCCACATTTTTCATATTTCTAAGGCAGTGATGCAATTCATTTTTCATATTTTTCATATTTTTGTGTCCGCAAGCTATAGCGCTACAGTGTGCTACCTTTTATTCTTGAATGTATATGAGTTGGTGAATCTAGGTTTTAGCACATGTTGAGACTAGATCTATATTTAGATGTGCCGGTCAGTTTTTGATATGTATTCATTTACCTTCTACCTGAGCACTCCACCTGGTGGTCACAGGCGTTTTAATTATAGCAGGTTCATTACCCCTCCACAGAGATGTAGATTTTAGTCTGTAGAGAGGATTCATATGTTCCCATGCAGACAGACTTTTCTAAGTGAGGATTGGCATAGTTAGGACCTGGTATACGAGGAGAGCCTTAACGTGGCTATCAGGTACACATAAATTGGCCTTTTTATGCGCTAAGACTTCTCAATTTTTCATATTTCTAAGGCAGTGATGCAATTCATTTTTCATATTTTTCATATTTTTCTGTCCGCAAGCTATAGCGCTACAGTGTGCTACCTTTTCTTCTTGAATTTATCTGAGTTGGTGACTCTAGGTTTTAGCACCTGTTGAGACTAGATCTATGTTTAAAAAAAAAAAAATTCAAAAAGAATCATGGGAAGCTTAAGCACTATAAAATACAAATTTTATTCAGTTTAAAATACATTTTGCGGATAAAAAATCCAAATGGGGACAACAATGTGCAGCAAAACGGCCCAGAACAAACAGGTACAGGCAGGATGAAAGAAAATGTTCAAAGGTGCATATATCTCATTTTATACATTTAGAAGCATGCTGACTAATAAGGAGCTAATAAATGGCTTCCATGTACTCAATAATATATATGTAATCTATAGTATCTTTAAGAGAGGCATATATATATGCACCGAAAGTATATAGCAGTCAAAGAACCATTAAAAAAGGTATATAGCCCTCCCATTGCCAATGTTAGCATATCAATACTAGCGTGCAAGTGCAGAGCCCACAGCAAGTGCTATTAATATAGGCAGAAATCTGCACACCAATATATAGAGCGATTTGCAGTATTTAAGTAATAGCTACCAGTGGGAGATCGTACCTGAGCGCGGCCGTAGCACCCCTGACGCGCGTTTCGCGTTTAGCTTGTTCACAATGTGATGTAATTCATTTTTCATATTTTTCATATTTTTCTGTCTGCAAGCTATAGCGCTACAGTGTGCTACCTTTTATTCTTGAATGCTGTGATTTCTGTCTGCTGCCAGCACCACGCTTTGTGCCTCTTGTCTTCTATCTGCTCTCTGCATGTCTACTGGCTGTGTACATAGGGGGGAGGCACCAGAACTCTCTTGTTCTTAAGGACATAATACAACTAGAAACCCACCCATGAAAAGAATGGTTCCAAACAGTGGTATAGACAAATACAACAATCTCTTTTATTGAAAAATATTTAAAATCGTACATAGAGAAATGCAAGATCACAAATATAAAAAGGGAACGTATTTACTCCATAGTGACAGACTAACACAGCCAGATACTGATTAAAGTATACTGATTGTCTCCATATGTAATGACAGACTGATGGGGAATAATAGCAGCATTGCGACATATGTATCACCAATAAGGTGAACAATTAAAGTGACCAAACGGTCATACAAACCCCTCTACAAATACACATATGAAGAAATATAAACTGCAAAAAAATCTATGGTACGTACCACTGTGGCTGGTGTCTGCCCTCGGACGTCCCACTGCCCCGACGCGCGTTTCGCTCTGCTTCCTCTGCACCTGTTGTTCTTAAGGAGTCAGGTTGCTCCTGTTTAATTTGTCCCTAACCAATTACAATTAGCCCTCTAGTATTTAGGGCAGCTCCACCCTGTGGATCTTGCCTGTGCAATGTGTTTACTCAGTTAGTATCTTGCTACTGAGCTGCCAGGTCTTCCTCTGTGTTTCTCCATTTTTGGAGGCTTCACTTCTAGCTTTGCCTTGTACCTGTTTGTCCGCCCTCCAGGAGACAAAATATCCTGGTCCCTGTGTCTTTGTCCCTGTACCTTCTCTCGAGTCTTTTTCTTGTCTGATCTCTGTCCTACCTCTGTCTCTAAAGGTACTGCCACACTAAACAATCCCGCTAGCGATCACGATAACGACGCATACTAATGCGATCGCTAGCGGGATTGTTTCTATATCGCTAAGTGCGGCCACATATCTTGCGGTTCCGTTCTGCTTCACTCCTGCAGCTGCAGAACCTCTTGCTGCAGCATCTTTCCGTATACCTTGTAGTTCTGCTTTGCTTTGCTCCTGCCGCTGCAGAACCTCTTGCTGCTCTACAGCCCTTCTCCGCAGCCTTGCGGTTCTGCTCCTGTGTATACATGTCTCTACCTGTTCTTCCTTACATCATTTCTTCCAGTCAGTTCCACCATCTGCATTCCTGTGTGAACAGGTCTCTCTACCTGTTCATCCATACACCATTCCTTCCAGTCAGTTCCACCATCTGCATTTGCTGTGTCTCATCAGTGCCTGCCAGCACTGTGTCTCATCCATGCCTGCCAGCACTGTATCTCATCCATGCCTGCCAGCTCTGTGTCTCATCCATGCCTGCCAGCCCTGTGTCTCATCCTTGCCTGTCTGCCCTGTGTCTCTTCTGTGCCTGCCTGTCCTGTGTCTCATCCGTGCCTGCCTGCCTTGTTTCTCATCCTTGCCTGCCTGCCCTGTGTCTCATCTGTGCCCGCTTGCCCTGTATCCCCACCATGCCTGTCTGCCAGTGTCTCAGCCATGCCACCGTCTCCCCAAGTGGGATCAGCAGCCACAACCAGACACCACCCTGGAGTGGCACCTGGCAGCTGCCTGCCGCAGAAGCCTGACCTCACCATCAGGGGCTCCAGTGAAGACCGAGGCAGCTGCCCTAGTCACACCTCTTCCAGGGTAGTCTGGTTTGTGGCACAGTGGGGCTACAACCCCCTGGCTCACGCCCACCAGCCAGGGCGTGATCATGACAGGAATGTCTGCCAGGCCATGAAATGCCGCAGCCATCTTTGTTGTGGTAGTGAAGTGATTGGCTTGGCCACACAGCATCATCACGAGTATGAGTATAAGAGACCGGACGCTGCCCTGCTCGCCACATTCAGCTCCGGATTCAGAGAGTGTAGGGAGAACGTTTGCCAAGATAGGGTCAGATTTGGCCATTTCTTAGCCAGTGTGGGGTCTACCATCCTAAACTACTCAAATCCTGATAAACCAACAGTCCTACTAAAGACTAATTCAGGAGTATATAGGTTCCAGTGTTAGGCAGGCAGGGGAGTGAACGTCGTTGTATACACATCAGTGCAAGGCCTGTAGGCACTGTATGTGTGTATATAGATCATCGCATACATCAAGAGGGTCCATTCCCTTCCTGACTTCTATTGCTGCTGCTGCAACTTGTAGGATATATTGGCCGTATATAGCTAGCCCCAGGTTCAATTGGAATACAGGCCACATATTTTTCGGTGTGGTCTCTCCGTGCCAGCTCATATCTGTGCGTGCTCAACATGTGGCCAGTGTACAGCAATATTTTTTTGGAGCCCTGGGTGTGATTTCACGTAAAAACACCAGTACTTTTAATTAAAAAAAAGGTTCACAAACTAGTGGTATTGTTATCTCCGTGGCAGCTCATATCTGTGCGTGCTCAACGTGTGGCCAGTGTACGTTTTTTTTTATTTAGCCCTGGGTGTGAGTGCACTTAAAGACAGCACCATGTTGCATTATTTATAAAAACAGGCCACGTTTTACTGTTTGGTCTATCTGTGACATGCCTCGTACATCCGTATGGCAAAATTTGATGTATTTTAGGCCTAACTTCCTTTTTTTGGCCATTCTCTGTTTGTCGTTATATCCAGCAGTCTTTTTGATCCACACAATCATAAAAAATTATTCCACTCTGTTATCTCAGGCTGAGTCCTGGTGTATCTGTGGTGGAAAAATCTTTTCTTGGCAGGCATATGTTGCATAGTTCTGTCTGCTAGACTTCTTGTACACCTTGGTTATTGTGTTCAAACAGTAACAAAAAACCAAACCAAAAAAATTAATCCAGTCTGTGATTTCAGGCTAAGGTCTGGTGTATCAGTGGTTTAAAAATCTTTGCTTCGCAGGCATACGTTGCATAGTTTTGTCTGCTATCCTAGTTCAACTCATTCTTTATTTTTTCAAACAGTTTAAAAAAACCTAGCTGCAAAAATTAATACAGTCTGTGATCTCAGGCTAAGGCATGGTGTATGTGTGGTGGAAACATCTTTTCTTGGCAGGCATACGTTGCATAGTTCTGTTTGCTAGCCTTCTTTTACCCCTTTTTTATTGTGTTCAAACAATAAACAAAAACATAACCCAAAAAATTAAGACAGTCTGCTATCTCATGCTGAGGCCTCGTGTATCAGTGGTGTCAAAATTTTCACTTTGCAGGTATACTGATCAAATATAATTTTTCTCCAAATAAATCCATTTATATTGAGCTTTTCAAATATTTCAGTAGTCCATTTAAAATGGGCAAGGCAAAGGGCAAGGGACGGGGAAGTGGACGTGAAGCTGATGGTGCATGCAGAGGCCGAGGCTGTGGCCAAGCTGAAAGTGGGTCGCAGCAAAAGACCCACATGTTCTCGCCCAACCTTCCTGTCCCAGTTTCTAGGGGACCACAGCACACCACTATTGAAGTCCGAGCAGTGTGAAATGGTAGTTGGTTGGATAGTGGATAATGCTTTAAGTCACTTAGCCACTACCACCACCACTACCATGTCTTCCACACGGTCAAGTCTGAGTAGCCGTAAGTGTGGACCGGTTATTACTCTCCCTGATCCTTCTTCCTCCTACCAGGCTGAGCGCCCTGAGACACCAGATTCCACACTAGGACACTCCGAAGAGCTGTTCAGTTTCCCACTTGGAAATTCGTGCCTCTCGGCCGCTCCACTTGAGGGGGGGAAAGATGATATTACATGTAGCGATGCACAAATCTTTGAGCAGCAACGGTCACTAGAGGTGGATGATGATGAGACACAATTGCTGGAAAGTCAGGAGGAGCATGGTGCGGATGTGGAAGACGAGGTGGTGGATGACATAGTGACTGACCCGTTCTCTGGACAGCAGTACGCCATCAGCTTCTTGCTCTGCTCTAGACCCGGCGAATGAGAACTTTCTCCCTGACAAGCATTGAGCTTGTAAAGCACTTGTGCTGACGCAGCACTAAATTTCAGTGCCTTTTCTTACCTCTATGGTCCCAATTTTTCAACCAGTGACATACCCTGTGCCTTACATGGTTAACGCATCCAGCATTACAATTGTCTCTTTTTGGAGAATTTGCTGTCTCTGGCATAAGCAATTTTTACTATTTTAAGTGTCCTCTTTGGAAATAATCTGATGAAGCTCCTTTAACGGACCGAAAATGTTCATGATTTTTGTCTGGATGCACCATCAATAAATGAACTTTTCCTGTCATACCTCCTGAGTGCCAAGTTTTTCGTTTCATGTCTATTGGGCCGGATGTCTGACTTGTGCACCTACCTCTCCTCAAGTTGAGTGCCGTGGTTTCTACACTATCTATAGTGACTGACCTAATCTGGCAGTAGAACATCCAGTTTCTAGGGGACCGCAGCACACCACTATTGTGCAGTGTGCAACGGTAGTTGGTTGGATAGCGGATAATGCTTCAAGTCACTTAGCCACCACCACCACCACTACCATGTCTTCCACACGGTCAAGTCTGAGTAGCCATGAGTGTGGTCTGACTATTACTCACCCTGATCCTTCTTTCTCCTACCATGCCGAGCGCTCTGAGACACCAGATCCCAAAATCGGACACTCCGAAAAGCTGTTCAGTTTTCCATTTGGAGATTCGAGCCTCTCGGAAGTTCCACTTGAAGCAGTGAACGATGATATTCCATGTAGCAATGCACAAATCTTTGTTCAGCCATGGCCACAAGAGGTGCACGATGATGAGACACAATAGCCGGAAAGTCAGGAGGAGGAGCATGGTGCGGATGTGGAAGACGAGGTGGTGGATGACACAGTGACTGACCCAACCTGGCAGGAGGACATGCAGAGCGTGGACAGCAGCACACATGGGGAAGGAGGCATATCACCCCAACAGGCAAGAATAAGCAGTGTGTTGTACGCAGACAGAAAATGTGCATCCGTTCCCCTTAACGCCAACAAGCTGGTAGTTGCCATTCCAACTGTTAGATCTTCCCGAGTCTGGTTATTTTTTAAAGACTCTGCCGAGAACCCCAAACAGGCCATTGGCAGCACTTGCCATGCCCGCATCAGCAGGGGTAGCAAAACTACTAGCCTAACCACCATTATGATTAGGCACATGGCAGCAAAGCACCCAACTTTGTGGGCCGAACCCCAGGCTCCAGGAACACTGTCTGCAGGTGACAACACTGCTTTTTCCACTGTTTTGCGTAAAAGCCAATCAACAGTTCAGCGTGCCTGTGAAGATGGCTCGGGCCATGCACCTGTTGTTGCCTACAGTCAACCAGCACCATCATCAAGCCCGTCCACGTCCTTGTCCCAGCGCAGCCTTCAGTTGTCTATACCCCAGTCATTGGAACGCAAGTGGAAATACCCAGCCAATACCCCACAGACCACAGTACTTAATTCGCACATTTCTCGACTGCTTGCGCTTGAAATGTTGCTTTTTGGCTCGTTGAGATGGAAGCTTTCCGCAACCTGATCGCGACGGCCGTCCCAAGGTACTCGGTCCCCAGTCGCCACTATTTTTCCCGTTGTGCTGTACCGGCATTACACCAGCATGCATCCCACAACATTACCCGTGCCCTCAACAATGCTGTTACTGGGAAAGTTCACTTAACCACGGACACGTGGATAAGTGCCTGTGGGCAGGGATGGTACATCTCACTGATGGCACACTGGGTTAACATAGTGGAAGCCGGGACCCAGTCGGATCTTGGGATGGAACACATCCTCCCCACGCCGAGGATTGCAGGGCCTACGTCAATTATGGTTGCCCCCCACAGTCTATAGCTCCTGCATCTCCTCCTCGGCCTCCTCCTCCTCTTCTTCAGCCTCCATCTCTGAAATGAACACATCAGTCAGAAACTAGAAGCACTGCAGCACTTCCTCAGCCAAGCGGAAACAGGCTGTGCTGAAGCTAATCTCCATAGGTGACAAACCGCATAATGCAGAAGAGTTGTGGACATTGCTGGAGAAGTCAGATATTTGGCTGACACCACTGAAACTGCAGCCAAGCATGGTCGTGTGTGACAATGGCCGGAACCTGGTGGCGTCCCTGAGGCAAGGTCAGTTCACACACGTACCTTGTCTGGCCCATGTGCTTAACCTCGTGGTTCAACATTTTCTCAAAAGCTACCCGGAGCTGCAGGACCTGCTGTTGAAAGTATGCCGTATGTCTGCCCATTTTTGAAAGTCAGCGACAGCTTCAGCTGCCCTTGCTGGGCATCAGCAGCGTATGCAGCTTCCGGCTCACTGACTGGTGTGTGATGTCCCCACTAGTTGGAACTCTACACTGCATATGTTGCAAAGGATTTGTGAGCAGAAGAGGGCAGTTGTTGAGTACCAGCTTCAACAAGGCCATCGATATTCAGGTCAGACTCCACATATAAGACTTCAGGAGTGGACATGGATGTCAGACATATGTACCGTCCTGCAGAACTTTGAGGACTGCACCAAGATGGTGAGAGGCGATGATGCAATAATTAGCGTCACCATCCCGCTTCTCAGCATTCTGAAAACCTCTCTGCTCACAGTAAAAGAGGATGCATTGCAGGAAGAGCACGAGGACATTGAGCCAGCAAACATACCGGGTGATTACACTCAGCCCAGCCTCATGTCGTCGCAAGGTGGATTGGTAGACAATGAAGAGGAGGAGGAGGAAGAACAGGAGCAACTTTCAAGCGCTGTAGATGGTACTACAAGCACAGCTGTCATACCGTCTATTCACCGGGGATGGCTTGAGGACAGGGAGGAGGAGTATGAGGATGAGGAGGAGGAGGACACCATGGTCAGTCATACTGTTGGTGAAGACATAGAACGCATGCCTGTTATTAGTCTGGCACGCATGGCTGACTTTATGTCGCTCTGCGTTTCACGTGATCCTCGCATTAGAACAATTTTCAGTTACACTCATTATTGGTTGGTGACACTTTTAGACCCACGCTACAAAGAAAATTTTCAATCTCTTATTCCAGAGTCAGACAGGGGTCTAAAAATGATGGATTGCCATAGGGCCCTTGTATCGGAATAAGTGAAAAAATTTCATGTGAGATCGCTGGCAGCAGACGTCAGAGATTGTTGTACAGCCAAGGAGTCCAAGCTAAAGAGACAGAAGTACAATCCAGGTCAGGCAGGGGAATAATGGTAAAGTCCTGGGAAAATTTTCTCAGACCCTCCCATCGTGCCGCCACAGAGGCAAGGGGTGCTGTCACAAGAAGTTCAATGTTTGGGAAGATGGTGAGGGAGTGCCTTGCAGATCATACAAACATCCTCCGTGATTCCTCTGTGCCTTTTAATTATTGGGTATCCAAGCTGGATACGTGGCATGAACTGGCTCTCTACGCCTTAGTGGTCCTGGCCTGCCCTGCTGCTAGCGTTCTGTCAGAGCGGGTTTTTAGTGCGGCTGGGGGAATTATAACAGATAAGCGCATCCGCCTGTCAACTGACAATGCTGACAGGTTGACTCTTATTGTGTAGCCCAGCTGTGACTGGAGCCACATGTTACCCTGGAGGATGCAACCAGGTAAACCCACTAAGACCCATTTGCACACTACACACCTGCACTAGTTCCCAGATCCACCAGAGGGAGCTCTTCTGCAACATATAAAACAGTGCAGACACGTGAGACAGTCAGAAGTGTAGTTACCTCAGAACATGTCCGAACGTCTGAGAGAGCAGTCAGAGTAGGACGAAAGGCAAGTGGAAGATTTGAGAGAGCGTCAGAGGTTGAAACAGCATTGATCGCTTACCTCTGCTCTGCACTACCGGACACCGGGTCCGAGCTTGCTAGCATCTACACGACTAGTGGGAGATACCGGAGACCCTGTGGGACTTCAAGTCGCAGGGGCCGATCAGAGCTGATAGCTGGGGTCAGGAAGAAGGAGTCTAGCAGGACGCTGCATACAGAGACACTGTTCTATCCCAGAGAAGGCCTAATCACAAAGTCAGCCGGGCATAGCTGAGAAGACAGAGTTAGACTTTGTTCTATACAAGTCAGAAACTCACACACATAAAGGAGTACGGAGGCCCTACACCTACTCAGTGGGATTACTGGAAGTGCATCCTCCACCCTGACAGCTTCCCGGGACGTGCCTGCATCTACCATCAGTAAAGGTACAGAAAGAGACTTTCTTGTGTGTGTCTGCCTTATTGATTCTGCACCCCTATACCGCCATATACCCTGAGGGATCAGTCTTGCCTGTGGGAGACTTAACACCTTGCTGCCCAGAAACAACCCCTCAGAGGGTCTACCCTGCAGCGCTGGTCATCCTGACCAGGAACCACAGGTGGCGTCACGAACATTTCTTTATACTACAATCCCCTGTAAATATCCCCCTTTTAGTGAGCGCCCAGGGCCATGGACCGAGCTGTGCTACCCGTGACATCCCCCATTGAAGTGAACGGGCTTGGTGCCGAGTACCCCACAAGCCCTGGCCGAGCGACTCGTTATCAAAATGAACAAGGGTTGGATTGGCCCTACACCTCCAAATGAAAACACCGAAATAGAAACTTAACTGAATTTTCTTTTGTTTTAGAGGTATATTCTAAGGCACTTCTTCAAAACCACACATGGGTATCCGCTTCCTGAGTTGGTCTGTTTGCTGTTAGTCTCCTCCTTATCCTCATCATCCACAACCAGTAGAAGAACAGGCGGAAGGGATTGTGTGATGCAATAGTCACTCTATTTTTGGCAATGGTATTATATAATATTTCTATTTATATCACTGTCTCTGAGCTGTTGCTTGGGACAAACACCTCGTCGAACACATTCTGGTTTCATATCTATTAACCTGTGTTCGCCCCTCCCTTTTGTTATTTTCTTTCATACGTGGCTTCACATTTGTAATTAAGCTGTTTAATTTAAGTATGATTTCTCATTATGTCTCCTCATTGTCCACGGCTACAGGACCAGGTTAACGTATTCTGTACTATTATAGGCCGTATAATTTTGGCCAAGGGGGGCTGTGATGACAAAACTTATTTTATTTGAAAAGGTACCCCCCATTGGTGAAATTCTTGTCAGCCTATCCACTCCATTACAAGTCTCGGAGACCCACACCCCTACATTTGGGCCTACTTCTTAACTCGGTTTCCTGCAATGTCTCTTCCTTACCTGCCACTAGATGACCAGGGTTAACGTGTTCTGTACCATTATAGGCTGTTGAATTTTGTCCAAGGGGGCTGTGATGGCCATAGTTAATTTATTAAAAAAGATACCCCCAATTGGTGAAATGCTTGTCAGCCTATTACACTTCTCAGAGACCCACACCCCTACATTTGGGCCTACTTCTTAACTTAGTTTCCTGCAATGTCTCTTCCTTATCTCAGACTACATGACCTGGGTGAACGTGTTATGTACTGTTATAGGCCTGTGAATTTTGGGCAAGGGGGGCTGTGAGGGCAATAGTATATTTTTTTTAAAAAGGTACCCCCATTGGTGAAACCACATCCTTGATGGAAAAGACTTGATAACATTTATGAGATTTATATTTTAATATGCTATGTGAACAATACACACATTAACTAACGGAAAAATATAAAAACCATCTTTAGAAATGTTTAATAGCTCTGTGATAAGAATAAAGTTTTGATTTTTAAAACTGTAGACATAAATGTTCATCAAAACATGAACAAAGTTTTCTATATACCTAGTCTAAAACCCTAAGAATTGTGTTAGAGACCTATTGGCACGTTGCTTTTAGAAAGTATAAGGGTAACTGCCCAATGGACCATACAAGGTCGAAGGATCAAACATGGCAGCTGGATCATTGCCAAAAGAAACAGGAGTCTTAAAAGTGGGTGCCATAGGACATGATGGCCAAATAGGGGCTGCTGCTGGTATGGGGTTGGGCTGGTTAGTTGGGGGCATAGACTGAAAATTATTTTTGTTTTGGTCAGCAATTTTCTTGCAGGTTATTTGACAGATAAGTCAGAATATTTATCAGCTCTGGCATGCCCACTTCTCCCATACCAGGTATCTCCTGCCGTATAGGTGGGTGTCCTTGTTCCGCCATGAAATTCTCCTCCTTTCGACATCTTCTAATATAGATGTGAATATGTCATCAGGAATATCCTGACCCTACTCTCTCTGAATTTTGGGGACCTTTCTGGGACATGAAGACTAGAATAGATGGTTTAGAAGAAGTAGAGCCAGAAAAGATGAGGATGTTCATCCTCAAGACTTGGCCCCCTTAAGGGGCAAAGTTTGGCAGGTATTGCATGCTGGAAATGGAATTATAAAGGCCTACATGTTGTTGGCATTGATAATTGCATATCTTACTTTTCGCTGAGGTAGGAATGAGCCGACTGTAGAACACCGCATCACTGCAGGTCTGGGGGCAGAAACTCAGGAGGCACATATCCTTGGTACATGCAGGCCAGATGAGAACCACATGTTCCCAGACTGATTCCTGAGAGATGACGCCTTTATTTGTGGTCTTTTTTGGTAATATCAGACATAAGTGGGCACTATATATTGCAATTTCAGATGAGGGGGTGTTCTCACTTTTTATTCCTAAGACATAATTTTCCATACAATCAATGGTCTCTGCTGCCTCTGAGGATTGTAGCTTCTGTCCATAACTCTTTTCCTTGGCATTTGTGATTGGTGATTTTATTTTTGCCCATTGTCCCTTATTATTCATATCTGAACATTTGATTTTTCCCATGCAAATGAGGCAATTGAGGTCCAGAAGGTGAGTTTTGTGATGTGCTGTTGCATCTGTTTTGATCTCATTTATCTCATTAATATCTGAACTCAGTGAATCACTGGTTTTCCAAGGTGCATGAGACAGATCCTCCAAGGTAAACATTTGATCTGGTGATGTATCGATTTCAATCAACACCTTGTGTGAGCTTTATCATTTGCTGTTTTTGATTTAGTTCCTCCTCTGCTTTTTGAATCATCTCCAATGTGTGCTGCCTCTCCTGTTTTCTCCAGTCAGTTAGCTCCGGGCGAGCCATTTCTGCAGGACTCATCAGAACCAGACTGTTGTGAACACTCTGGATCTGACTTCTGAGTTTGGGCTCCCTCTGTTGTCTGCTGATAGTAATGACGCTGCTTTGGCTAATAGAAGTCCATCACCTGGGGGCGATGAGTGGCAATCAGGTGGGCCTGACTGGAGAGATATAAGTGAGCTACCTTCCCATGATCCTCGCCGTGATTTGTTGCTTTCCCGGTCTCTTTTGGAAGTCAGCTTGCTTCCTGCTTTGTCCTGTGACTTTCAGATAAGTTATTTGCTGTTTTTTTCTGTGGCATTAGTTTTTGTCTATCTTAGTTTTCTGCCCTTTTGATTTGTACAGCTAGGTTCCCCTGCGGGGGCTTGCGCTGGACTCTGTTTCTCTTATGCCACTGTTTATGTAATTTCAGATCCCTGTTATTTCAGCATCCGCTGATTTGCTACCTGTTCACACCAAAGACAGTTTATGTATTTTCAGTTCCATGTTATTTCGGTATCTGCTGATTTGCTACCAGTGCACAACAGAGTCTGATCTAGCGGGGGAGAGATCGTGTGGTCTCAGTATTTTTGCATATCACACGGGTTGGAGTTTTTCTTAGAGTTTTTGCTGCATTGCAGACAGTATTCTTTCCTGTCCTGTTCTATCTAGACAGTTTGGGCCCCAGCATTTGCTTGCTCTATTTTCTGCCTGTGTTTGTATTTCATCTTGTCTCACCACCAATATATGTTTGGGGGCTACCCATTCCTTTGGGGCTCTATTCCTGGGCAGTTAGCTTTCCCCTTACTCTCTTTAGGCTTAGTTATCTCTCCCGCTGTGTCGAGGCGTCTAGGGCACCGTAGGCACGTCCCACGGCTGCTTCTAGTTGTGCTGTCAGTTTAAGGTTCTGCAATCCGCTAGTTACCAACCTCTCTGGGTGTCTGGTTGCCTAGGCTATTTTGGCTACTGTTCTCCTCGGTTACCAAATCATAACACAGACATTGTGGGTGATCTCACCTAATACCACGCGTTGAAAGAAACCCTTATTTTTGGGGTCCTTCAGAGTGTAAAGACTTCTGTACTTACTTTTGTTGCACAGCTTCTGAATCCACACCTTTGCAGCAGAAAACTTCACAGAGCAGGTTGCACGGGATAACAAGCGTTTACTTCTCTGAACATGAGGTGAGGGAATAATGCACAGTCATTACAGCATTGCATCAGCTGACAGGAACAAAACGAAAGTGAAGCTAAACAGAAGAGAGACTAAAGGGTATGCCACACTAAACAATATCGCTAACGGGATCGCTAAAAAACGTCACTATTTAGCGATCCCGTTAGCAATATTGTTCAGTGCGGCAGCTTCCAGCGACGAGCTTCCTGCTGTGATCTCGCTCGTCGCTGGAATCGCTCCGGACCCTATTTTCTCGTCGGCGCTCCCGCTGGGTAAGTATCTTATCGCTGTGTGGCACCTTTTCTTAGCGATTTAGCGGTACTTTTGTACCGCTAAAGTCGTTAAGAAGATCGCTAACGGCGATAGCGTCGTTAACTATATCGCTAAATGTGACCTCATTTAGCGATATAGAAACAATCCCGCTAGCGATCGCATTAGTATGCGTCGTTATTGTGATCGCTAGCGGGATTGTTTAGTGTGGCAGTACCTTAATTCTTATACAATACATTAAAGAAGGAAACATTACACAACATCGCCATCTACTGTCAGGTCAGCGTAAAGTCCTCCTTTTACTTATAATATAGAAGTCCTAATCTGTTGCATATGACAACACCCTTTCTCAACAGTAAGGACTTATTCAATCAAACCTAACTTTTTTATTAGTCTCTGATGTTTATCAGCATTCAACGCCTTTGTGAAAATGTCCGCTGTCATTTCTTCAGTAGGACAATACCCCAATTTCAATACTCCTTGGTCCTGATGATCTCTCAAGAAATGATATTTCACATCAATATGCTTGGTTCTTGGATTGACTCTTTCCATCTGAGCAAGAACAAGACATCCTTGATTGTCCTCTTTTATTTTTGTTGGTTCCAACTGTGGTTGTCCTAGGTCTGTTAACAATTGTCTTAACCACAGTACTTCTTGACTCGCATGTGCTGCTGCAACATATTCTGCTTCTGTTGAAGACAGTGTCACAATTGACTGTTTCTTACTTGTCCAACTTATTGGTCCACCTGAGAGAAAAAAAATATGTCCACTGGTAGATCTTCTGTCAGTTGGATCTCCAGCCCAATCTGCATCAACATATCCTGTTAAAATGCAATTAACACTTGTGGGTAATTTCAGCTTAACATTGCTAGTTCCTTTCAAATAACGTATTACTCTCTTCACGGCATTCCAATCAGCTTTATTTGGTTTTTATACCTTTCTACTCAGGATTCCTACTGCTGCTGCGATGTCTGGTCTTGTAATGGTCGCTAGATACTGTAGTTTTCCTATTGCTGGTCTGTATTCTTCATTGTTTGGTAGCATATTTTCTTCACTGTTCATCTCTTTGAGATAATTAGTTTCCATTGGAGACTTTACTGTTTTTGCATCCTTTAGTCCAAATTTTTCTGTTATGTCTTGAATCATGTGATTTTGATTCAGTAGGAAACTTCCGTCTTCTTCTACATAGTAACATAGTAACATAGTTATTAAGGTTGAAGGAAGACTTTAAGTCCATCTAGTTCAACCCATATCCTAACCTGCCCTAACATGTTGATCCAGAGGAAGGCAAAAAAATCCCAAGTGGCAAACAGTAAGCTTCACATTGGGGAAAAAAATTCCTTCCCAACTCCACATACGGCAATCAGACTAACTCCCTGGATCAACGCTGTATCTAGGACACTAGTGAATATAGCCTGTAATATTATACTAGTAACTTCTTAAATTTTAGAAAGGAATCACTCATTACAACATTAGACGGCAGAGAGTTCCATAGTCTCACTGCTCTTACAGTAAAGAATCTGATCTGTGATTATAACTAAACCTTCTTTCCTCCAGACGTAGAGGATGCCCCCTTGTCCCCGTCACAGGTCTAAGAGTAAAAAGATCATTAGAAAGTACTGTCCCCTCATATATTTATACATTGTAATAAGATCACCCCTAAGCCTTCGTTTTTCCAAACTAAATAACCCCAAGTGTAATAACCTGTCTTGGTATTGCAGACCCCCCAGTTCTCTAATAACCTTGGTCGCTCTTCTCTGCACCCGCTCCAGTTCAGCTATGTCTTTCTTATACACCGGAGACCAGAACTGCACACAGTATTCTAAGTGTGGTCGCACCAGTGACTTGTATAGAGGTAAAATTATGTTCTCCTCATGAGCATCTATGCCTCTTTTAATGCATCCCATTATTTTATTTGCCTTGGCAGCAGCTGCCTGACATTGGCCACTAAATGTGAGTTTGTCGTCCACCCATACACCCAGGACTTTTTCAGTGACAGTTTTGCCCAGTGTTTTACAATTAAGCACATAATTATACATCTTGTTTGTTCTACCCAAGTGCATGGCCTTACATTTATCCCCATTAAAGCTCATTTGCCTTATCTTCCCAAGCTTCTAGTTTACATAAATCCTCCTGTAATACAAAATTGTCCTCCTCTGTATTTATTACCCTGCAGAGTTTAGTGTCATCTGCAAATATTGAAATACTACTCTGTATGCCCCCTACAAGGTCATTAATAAATATGGTAAAGAGAAGCGGCCCCAATACTGACCCCTGTGGTACACCACTGCTAACCGTGACCCAGTCCGAGTGTGCTCCATTAATAACCACCCTTTGTTTCCTATCCATGAGCCAGTTCTTAACCGACTTACACATATTTTCCCCTATCCCCATTGTTCTCATTTTATGTATCAACCTTTTGTGTGGCACTGTATCAAAAGCTTTTGAGAAGTCCATGAACACCACGTCCACTGCATTCCCTTGGTCCAGTCCTGAACTTACCCCTTCATAAAAGCTTATCAGATTAGTCTGGCAAGAACGGTCCCTCGTAAACCCATGCTGATACTGTGTCATGAGGTTATTCAGCTTCAGATACTCCAATATAGTATCCCTTAAAAAACCCTCCAGGATTTTACCCACAGTAGATGTTAAGCTCACTGGCCTATAATTTCCAGGTTCAGTTTTTGCCCCCTTTTTGAATATTGGCACCACATTTGCTATACGCCAGTCCTGTGGTACAGACCCAGTTATTATGGAATCTTTAAAGATTAAAAATAATGGTCTATCTATAACTGTACTTAATTCCTGCAGTACTCGGGGGTGTATCCCATCCGGGCCCGGGGATTTGTCAACTTTAGTGATTTTTAGACGCCGCCGTACTTCCTGCTGGGTTAAGCAGGTGACATTAAATGGAGAAATTTTTTTATCTCTGATCATGTTATCTGTCATGGGATTTTCTTGTGTAAATACCGTTGAAAAAAAGTCATTTAGCATATTGGCTTTTTCCTCATCCTCATCCACCATTTCACCCAGACTATTTTTAAGGGGACCAACACTATCATTTTTTAGTTTCTTGCTATTTATGTAGTTAAAGAATATTTTGGGATTATTTTTACTTTCTCTGGCAATGAGTCTCTCTGCCTCAATCTTTGCTGTCTTGATATGCTTTTTACAGAATTTATTCTGTCTTCTGTATTATTTAATGCCTCTTCACTACCTACTTGCTTTAATTCCCTAAACGCTTTCTTTTTGTCCCTTATTGCGCCCCTTACAGCTCTATTTAGCCATAGTGGTTTCCTCCTAATTCTAGCATGTTTTTCCCATGGGGTATATACTGTGCACAGGTCCTATTCAGGATACTAATAAACGTCTCCCATTTTCTTTGTGTATTTTTATGTCTCAGGTAGTGTTGAGCATTCCGATACCGCAAGTATCGGGTATCGGCCGATATTCGCTGTATCGGAATTCCGATACTTAGTTCCGATATTTTTCCAATATCGTATACCGGAATCGGAAGTTCCCATAATTCTTTGAGAGGCAATGTGATTTTAGTCAGCCAATGAGGAATCTTATGAAGTGTGGGCACATCCTGTAATGCTGCGGTCATCTTAACTAATGGCATGGCTGTGATTGGCTGCTGAAATGATGTCAGAATGCACTATAAAAGGCGCCGCCGCCATTTTAGCGTCACTGTGCTGTGAACTCAGTTAGGGACAGAACGCTGCTCTGCTGACTCTGAGGGACAGTTAGAGATTGCGATTTTGTGTACTTTGCTTTAGGCAGGCTAGTTTACCAACCGCTGTGTAAAGCTTCCTTTTGCCTTGCAGTGTTGTTTTAACAGCTCTGTGCAAGGTGTGTGTGTGAGAGTGCAGGTGACGCTGCAGTTTGCTCTGCATCCAACGCTGTCTGTAGGCATCTGCACGTGTCACTCACAGACTCTTTTTTTTTTTCTTTAGTGTAATTCTAGCTGCTCCATTCAATAGAAATTATAGTGTGACGCGCTTCCATCCGTATACAATACATTGGTTGCAAACACTATAGAAGTACAGAAAGGAGCCTTTCACAGATAGTGAACAGTTGTGTTTCAGTGTTCACTGCAGTCTGTGAGGTTTTGATTTTTTGAGTGCAGATCACGCTCCAGTTAGTTCTTCAACCTCTGCTGGTTGTAGTCTGCTGAGCGTGTGTCACTGCCTCATCCTTCACATTTTTCTCTAATTGGTGCTGCTCCATTATATTTTAAAAAAATCTAATCTATTAGTGTGACGCGCTTCCATCCGTATACAATACATTGGTTGCAAACACTATAGAAGTACAGAAAGGAGCCTTTCACAGATAGTGAACAGTTGTGTTTCAGTGTTCACTGCAGTCTGTGAGGTTTTGATTTTTTGAGTGCAGATCACGCTCCAGTTAGTTCTTCAACCTCTGCTGGTTGTAGTCTGCTGAGCGTGTGTCACTGCCTCATCCTTCACATTTTTCTCTAATTGGTGCTGCTCCATTATATTTGAAAAAAATCTAATCTATTAGTGTGACGCGCTTCCATCCGTATACAATACATTGGTTGCAAACACTATAGAAGTACAGAAAGGAGCCTTTCACAGATAGTGAACAGTTGTGTTTCAGTGTTCACTGCAGTCTGTGAGGTTTTGATTTTTTGAGTGCAGATCACGCTCCAGTTAGTTCTTCAACCACTGCTGGTTGTAGTCTGCTGAGTGTGTGTCACTGCCTCATCCTTCACATTTTTCTCTAATTGGTGCTGCTCCATTATATTTGAAAAAAATCTAATCCATTAGTGTGACGCGCTTCCATCCGTATACAATACATTGGTTGCAAACACTATAGAAGTACACAAAGGGGCACTGAACAGTTGTCTGCAGTGTTCACTGTAGTCTGTGAGCTTTTCATTTTTTGAGTGCAGATTACGCTCCAGTTAGTTCTTCAACCACTGCTGGTTGTAGTCTGCTGAGCGTGTGTCACTGCCTAATCCTTCACATTTTTCTCTAATTGGTGCTGCTCCATTATATTTAAAAAAAATCTAATCTATTAGTGTGACGCGCTTCCATCCGTATACAATACATTGGTTGCAAACACTATAGAAGTACACAAAGGGGCCTTTCACAGCTACTGAACAGTTGTCTGCAGTGTTCACTGCAGTCTCTGAGGAATAACCACACTTAGGCCTTATAACTTTTCTGACTTTCTTTATCAATCTACCAAGATGAAGAAGGCAGGGAGTAAGGCACGTGGTCGTGGCCATGGAGTTTCAGCAGGGAGAGGACGTGGGGATTCTGTGGCTGCTGCCGCACCCAGTGACACAGCATCCACCAGTTTTCCCCGTGAGCGTTCCTTTATGCGCACTTTTGTAGGAGCTCAGCGTACCCACCTGCTGCGGGAAGAACAAATTGAAGCCGTTGTTGGTTGGATGGCAGCCAATGCATCGACTTCAATTGCTTCCACCTCCTCTCAGGACCACAGCACTGTTGAACAACCATCTGTCTCTTCACCGCCTGCCAAATTGCCCAGGCAGTCAGAGAGTTCTGAACTGGAGCCAGCTGAGTCTCTGCTTCTGTTCTCAGAATCTGTTGGCTTGCAAACAGGGGCCCAGCCAAGCAGCATTCTGGAATGTGAAGAAGAGGCAGTATGCAGTGATGCGCAACAGCTGTGTCTCTCTGAATCTGAAGAGGCGGGTGAGCCAGTGCCGATGGTCAGCACACCGCAGAACGCATCTGATGATGATGAGACTCAGGTGCCAGTTTCTGTTGAGCATGGTGCTGGCCAGACCACCCAACAGCAGCAGGTGTTGGAAGCGGGTAGTGGAGATGATGAGGTCCAAGACCCAACATGGCGTGAGGAACAGGAAGGTGGTGGTAGCAGCTCTGAGGAAGAGATTGCCCCAACGGTCCAAACAGTAGGGAGAGGTAGGCTGCAGACTCGGTTGCCTGTAGCCTCCAGTTTGGCACCCGTTCGTAGCAGTTCTCTTCCAACAGCCAAAACGGGCGCTCCCAGGACTTGCACTGCGTGGTCCTTTTTTGACACACTTGCAGATGATATTTGCTATGTCAAATGCAAGCTGTGTAATCAAAAAGTAAAAAGAGGTAAAAGTGTCAGTAACCTTAATACCACAAATATGTGGAAACATGTGCGGTCAAAGCACGTGGTTGAGTTCCAAAGACACACTGGAGATGTAGGCCAACCTACAGCAGCACCTACATCTTCAGCTAGTGTTGGAGCCTCTTCCACCAGCTCACACACAGCTGGTTCGGCTTCCTCACAGGATCGCCATGGAAGAACCTCTGTCACTGTTGTCCAGAGACCCAGTGTTATTCCACCCACAGCTGCAAGTTCCCTGTCATCCTCACACTCCCAGGCCACAAAACAGCCATCGGTAGCACAGGCATGGGATAAAAGACGGCCATACTCGGCAAACCATCCACGAGCACAGGCTCTGAATGCTGGCATTGCAAAACTCCTGTCCCTTGAAATGCTGTCATTCAGGCTGGTGGAGACTGACAGTTTCCGTAACTTAATGGCATTGGCAGTCCCACAATACAATGTGCCCAGCCGATTTTATTTCAGCAGGCAAGCCGTCCCTGCTCTGCAAAAGCATGTTGAGGGAAAAATTAAACATGCGCTACTAAACGCCGTCAGTAGCAAGGTCCACCTGACCACCGATGCGTGGACCAGTACCCATGGCCAGGGACGATACCTTTCCCTCACTGCCCATTGGGTCAATGTTGTGGAGCCGGGTACAGATCTTGCGAGTGGCGCTGTACGTGTTCTGCCAACTCCAAGGATTGCAGGAATCAAGTCTGTCCACATTGACTCCTCCTCCTACTCCAGTTCCTCAGAATCATCGCTGCAGGAGCCGTCACGGTCTACCTCCACATGGACCCGTGAACGCTTAACTGATGCGACCGATATGAGCACAGCCGTGGCCAAACGTCAACAGGCCGTCCTGAAATTAATTTCCATGTGGAATCGAAGCCACACAGCGCAGGAGCTCTGGAATGCCATCAAGCAGGAGAGCGACGTGTGGTTTTTGCCAGCGAATCTCCAGCCAGGCTTGGTGATGTGTGACAATGGCCGAAATCTGGTGGCAGCTCTGGGCCTTGGCAACCTCACTCACATACCATGTCTGGCACATGTGCTCAACTTGGTCGTGCAGAGTTTTTTGAGGGACTATCCGGATCTTGATGCACTGCTGCACAAGGTCCGCCTAGAGTGCGCTCACTTGCGACGTTCCAGCATGGCCAGATCGCGCATTGCAGCTCTGCAACGCAGATTTCGCCTTCCTGAACATCGCATCATATGTGACGTACCCACCAGGTGGAATTCCACGTTACATATGTTGGAGCGGTTGTGTGAGCAGCAGCCAGCAGTAATGGAGTATCAGCTGCATCAGGCGCAATCAACTCGCACTTTGCGCCGTTCACACTTCACCACTACTGAGTGGGCCTCTATGAAGGACATCTGCCACGTTTTGCGTGCGTTTGATGAGTCAACGCGGATGGCGAGTGCAGATGATGCACTAGTCAGCCTGACTGTCCCCCTTATCTGCCTGCTTCAAAAAACACTGCAAGCACTAAGGGATGAGGTTTTGGAAGAGGTGGAGGATGAGGAGTCACAAATTCCATCACCTTCTGGACAGTCAGCGCAACGTGGTTCCTCACAAAGGGCTGGGCAGGGCTCACTTTGTGAGGAGGATGAGGAGGAGTCAATGGAGGAGGAAGACATCGCTCCAGAGGGAGGTACACAACGCTCTAGTCAGTATGTAGAGCGAGGGTGGGGTGATGCAGAGCAGGCAGAGATTACGCCTCTTGCAGGGGACAGCGTTTCTTGGCCAGTTGGGAGTCTGCAGCACATGGTTGATTTCATGCTGCAGTGCCTGAGAAACGACCGCCGCATCGCCCACATTCTCACCACGTCTGATTATTGGGTGTACACCCTCCTAGACCCTCGCTACCGGGACAACTTACAAAGCCTCATCACAAAGTTGAACCGGGAGCGTAAAATGCGGGAGTACCAAGACACACTGGTGCAATCCATAATGTTCTCAATTCCAGCCCAGAGCACTGCTGCTGCTACTGCTTTACAAAGCAGCTCTGTGCGTCGAGGCAGTGGAGACAGCTCTGCAACAAGAGGGAGCACAAGCAGCGCCTCTGCACAGGGCAAGACCAGTATGTTCCAAATGTGGCGAAGTTTTGTGGCAGCGCCACAAATGTCTACACCATTCCGAGACGGCTCCAGTCAGCAGGAGGCAACGTTTCCGTAAGATGGTGACAGACTACATGTCTTTCCCGCTCAGTGTACTCCCAGATGGCTCTTCCCCATTCAAGTTTTGGGTCTCTAAGCTGGATACATGGCCAGAGCTTAGCCATATCATAGTGCTGCTCCTGCTCCATGTATACGGAGCGCGTCTTTAGTGCTGCAGGTGGTGTACTAACAGACCGTCGCATGCGACTATCCTCCGATAATGTAGACCGGCTTACTTTTCTGAAAATGAACAAGGCATGGATCTCGCCAGAATTTGTCTGTCCGTTTTCAGATTAAATAACTGGTTCGCAACGTTATCCATGTCTCCTGTTATGTTCATCTTTCTACCACCTGAACTCTACTCCCTGGGCAACAACACTGCCAGTTGCTGCTCAGAAGTGTCGTGTCCACAGACCAATACACAAGTTATAGTGTTAGTGGGGTTCAGTAACGCCAGCTGTTCCCCTGCTGTGTGTCCGGCAAGAAGTCTCCTGTTCCCTACACATGCACAGAAAAACCCATGTCGAACATGCTCCAAATAGGGAAGAGCCGTCACCCTGATTGTTATGCTTAAAACAGGAAATTGTGAAGTTTTCCAGGCCTAGAATGATAAATTTTTATTACAAATATGGACAAATAATAATTTGTCATCACAGCGCATATCTGCACATGTCTATTACAAATGGTAACAAAAACTAACACATAGTCTTCACTTTTTGAAATTAATGCATAAAAGTACATTTCATACTTATCAATTAATGCTTTTTAAGGAACTTTATCTGTACCTGGAAGATAATGCAGTCAATGGATGTATGAATCATAAAATCCTCATCATCATCATCACGAGTTTTATTTATGACAGACATTATAAAATACACATACTGATGCCAACTGTAACTTCACACACCATATATGAAATGGCCAGCATCTAAACCTGGTAATAATGTGCAATAATAAATTATTACATCTAGAAAGTGCATCATGCATACTGACAATAGGTAGTTATACCTGCAAGTGCTGTTGAAACAACCACAACAGATATAAATTAATAATGGTATATAGGTATCACAGTGCATAGTTACTCATGGACAATGTCAATGTAATACTGTACCTCAATAAAGTCAGCGTCAATCCATTATGCTTGTTAGTCTTGTAGATTGTTAAAGAGGGAACGGTCTTTTTTTGTTGGTCATAGGTGGAGTATTAGACAGTAAATGATTACTGCTGTCGTATTTTTGGTGTCCCTAGGGCGCAATAACGCTGCGTAACGTCACATTTTATAGAGTCATCTAATTGACACACGCTACCCTACCCTACGCGTGACAGTAGGAAGGTAGTGTTGACGGATAAAGCCTTGCGCAACCAGACATGCTTTTACCCTCTTCAACACTGTACAAGCAAAAAATGCATGATTACAGCCGCAGACTTTATTGACGTACAGTATAACATCGCCATTACCCATCAGAGGCTGTCCACTGTCTGATACAGACATAGAATATACCTTTGCTATCCGTAGCCTTTGTTTCACCTACACTTGCAGGCACACACTTAAATTGTGACAATGCATTATGGTTTTTTTTTAAATGGTTATTTTTTATCGTACATTATTGTGTCATCACATTGATGAGTCCATGCTGAACATGTCATACATGGTGTACAAAGTAACTATTTTATTAACTTAAATAATTGAAATGTCTGTGACTGTCACATCTAAATTGCAATGATGATGATGATGAGTGACTATTACAAAATCCATTGTCTTCACTATGTTATGGTTTAACATAGCGTTCCTTAAGCATTATTCATAAATACAAAAATGGACTTTTATTCTTAAATTTACAACACTATATTTTGTAACCAATTTTTTGGGTGGTGTGTTGTTCCATTTCTTGTTGGCATGTGCATATATGCGTTTATATTTGCAGTGTCTTTATTTTTATTCTTGAAGTTAGGAAACATGTGTATCTTTGTACCGTGTTAGCCAGTAGATAGATAAATATTTAGACTTGAGAGTCCGCAGTGGTTGATACCTTTGAATGGATAACTGAAAAGATGGTAACAAATTGCAAGCTTTCGAGGCTACTCACGTCTCTTCATCAGGCAAAGACTAAAACAAAAAATGAAGCATCGCATATTTCTATACACAACAGGACACAGGAATAGTGCAATAGGTAAGACAAGTAAGTGACGTGTAGCAGAACTGTCATTATCACAGAGGGATGAACATAAATATTGGAACAGTTCCTAGATAACGATAGAAAGTTTTATTGCCCTCTGATTGGGGTCTGGTTTTGTGTTTTCATGCCCCTGGAAGGGCAGAGACGCAGATTCCTTAATTGATATAGAATGACATAAATCCGTGTGATCTATTCATTCCATCACTAACAGTGTCAAAGGTCATGATGAGCTTATATTCTGAAACCTTTGTATCTTTCTCATATTTGAAGTAATATTTTAATACCAGTAATTCCATATCCATCATGCTATGACCGGGCATACAAAAGTGTTTTGCCACAGGTAAATCCATTATTTTTTCTCTTATTGTGTGGCGCTGATAATTCATCCTTGTTCTCATTTTTTGGCCGGTCTCCCCTCACTTGTCCCTCCCTCACTTGTCTTACCTATTCCTGTGTCCTGTTGTGTGTAGAAATATGTGATTCTTCATTTTTTGTTTTAGTCTTAGCCTGATGAAGAGACCTGAGTAGTCTGGAAAGCTTGGAATTTGTTACCATATTTTCAGTTAGCCATTAAACGGTATCAACCACAGCGGACTCTCAAGTATAAATATTTTTCTATTCTTGGAATTGAAATTCATCACTTTATTGTCCTAGTAAAACTTCATTTATTCTTGTTTGAAGTACATACATTTGCAATGGCCACGTAACAAGGCAATAACTCAATATTTTATGCCTACACCCTCCTTGACCCTGGGCTTCAACACCGCCAGTTGTTGCTCGGAAGTGCTGTTAGCACAGTCTACACTTGCTCCTGTGTTACTGGGGTTCAGTAATGTCAGCTGTTCCCCTGCTGTGTGAACGGCAAAAAGTCCTGCTGCCTCCACCATGTTCTCTTCTCATTCCTGGGCTACAACACCGCCAGTTGTTGCTCGGAAGTGCTGTTAGCACAGTCTACACTTGCTCCTGTGTTACTGGGGTTCAGTAATGTCAGCTGTTCCCCTGCTGTGTGAACGGCAAAAAGTCCTGCTGCCTCCACCATGTTCTCTTCTCATTCCTGGGCTACAACACCGCCAGTTGTTGCTCGGAAGTGCTGTTAGCACAGTGAACACTTGCTCCTGTGTTATTGGGGTTTAGTAATGTCAGCTGTTCCCCTGCTGTGTGAACGGCAAAAAGTCCTGCTGCCTCCACCATGTTCTCTTCTCATCCCTGGGCTACAACACCGCCAGTTGTTGCTCGGAAGTGCTGTTAGCACAGTGAACACTTGCTCCTGTGTTATTGGGGTTCAGTAATGTCAGCTGTTCCCCTGCTGTGTGAACGGCAAAAAGTCCTGCTGCCTCCACCACGTTCTCTTCTCATTCCTGGGCTACAACACCGCCAGTTGTTGCTCGGAAGTGCTGTTAGCACAGTCTACACTTGCTCCTGTGTTACTGGGGTTCAGTAATGTCAGCTGTTCCCCTGCTGTGTGAACGGCAAAAAGTCCTGCTGCCTCCACCATGTTCTCTTCTCATTCCTGGGCTACAACACCGCCAGTTGTTGCTCGAAGTGCTGTTAGCACAGTCTACACTTGCTCCTGTGTTACTGGGGTTCAGTAATGTCAGCTGTTCCCCTGCTGTGTGAACGGCAAAAAGTCCTGCTGCCTCCACCATGTTCTCTTCTCATTCCTGGGCTACAACACCGCCAGTTGTTGCTCGGAAGTGCTGTTAGCACAGTCTACACTTGCTCCTGTGTTACTGGGGTTCAGTAATGTCAGCTGTTCCCCTGCTGTGTGAACGGCAAAAAGTCCTGCTGCCTCCACCATGTTCTCTTCTCATTCCTGGGCTACAACACCGCCAGTTGTTGCTCGGAAGTGCTGTTAGCACAGTGAACACTTGCTCCTGTGTTACTGGGGTTCAGTAATGTCAGCTGTTCCCCTGCTGTGTGAACGGCAAAAAGTCCTGCTGCCTCCACCATGTTCTCTTCTCATCCCTGGGCTACAACACCGCCAGTTGTTGCTCGAAGTGCTGTTAGCACAGTCAACACTTGCTCCTGTGTTACTGGGTTCAGTAATGTCAGCTGTTCCCATGCTGTGTGAACGGCAAAAAGTCCTGCTGCCTCCAACCGGTTCTCTTCTCATCCCTGGGCTCCAACACCGACAGTTGTTGCTCGGAAGTGTCATTGGCACGGGTACTCACTCCTGCCCAGACTGGTTACAGCATGCCATCTGTTTCCTGTCAGTGTAAACGTCACTTAGCCTCCAATAAGTTGTCCTGTCGTGTTGCGGTCGGGTTAGCCGACTCTATGGTGCCTGGAGTTTAGGTGCTTCCTATGTGTGCTGCGGGATATGCAAATAAAGGCTGTTTCCGTTGTGACAATAGGACAATCACCCACTGTAGTACTGTGGGATTCGGTAACTGCGGCCGGCTTGCGGCCTGTCAACTTAAATTTCCATGGGTACCTTCTGCTACCCGTCCGGGTTCCAGTACCGTCAGCTGGTTCTCCGCAGTGCCTTTGGCCTAGGTGCCTCCATCTCGGTATCCGAGTTCCAGCAACGTCTGCTGGTCCTTGGTAGTGCTTTGGAGCACAGGTACCTCCTTCTTAGTAACCGTGTCCCAGTAACGTCAGCTGGTCCTCGGTTGTGCCATTGGCTCTTTTCCTTCTGCTGCCCCTCTGGGTTCCAGCACAGTCAGCTGGTCCTCGTCACTTGCATTGGCTCTTGTACCTTCTGCTACCCGTCCGGGTTCCAGTACCGTCAGCTGGTTCTCCGCAGTGCCTTTGGCCTAGGTGCCTCCATCTCGGTATCCGAGTTCCAGCAACTTCTGCTGGTCCTTGGTAGTGCTTTGGAGCACAGGTACCTCCTGCTTAGTAACCGTGTCCCAGTAACGTCAGCTGGTCCTCGGTTGTGCCATTGGCTCTTTTCCTTCTGCTGCCCCTCTGGGTTCCAGCACAGTCAGCTGGTCCTCGTCACTTGCATTGGCTCTTGTACCTTCTGCTACCCGTCCGGGTTCCAGTACCGTCAGCTGGTTCTCCGCAGTGCCTTTGGCCTAGGTGCCTCCATCTCGGTATCCGAGTTCCAGCAACGTCTGCTGGTCCTTGGTAGTGCTTTGGAGCACAGGTACCTCCTGCTTAGTAACTGTGTCCCAGTAACGTCAGCTGGTCCTCGTTGTGCCATTGGCTCTTTTCCTTCTGCTGCCCCTCTGGGTTCCAGCACAGTCAGCTGGTCCTCGTCACTTGCATTGGCTCTTGTACCTTCTGCTACCCGTCCGGGTTCCAGTACCGTCAGCTGGTTCTCCGCAGTGCCTTTGGCCTAGGTGCCTCCATCTCGGTATCCGAGTTCCAGCAACGTCTGCTGGTCCTTGGTAGTGCTTTGGAGCACAGGTACCTCCTGCTTAGTAACCGTGTCCCAGTAACGTCAGCTGGTCCTCGGTTGTGCCATTGGCTCTTTTCCTTCTGCTGCCCCTCCGGGTTCCAGCACAGTCAGCTGGTCCTCGTTACTTGCATTGGCTCTTGTACCTTGTGCTACATTTACAAATTGAAGATTTTTTCAATGTTTTTTGGGGAAATCACTCTGGATCTCCAACAATGAAGACGTCGACCCTGATGACCACCCCGAAGAAGATGACCACCACAAGGACGACGAGCATCAAGCCAACCAGCCTAAACACCATCACAAAGAAGAAATAAAAGATTACCAAACAGGACTAAGAAGGTTAAGACAAACTACAAGATACAGAACAAGAGACTTAAGAACAATAAGCAGAAGATCAAAAAGCAGAAGAACATGAAGTATAAGACCAAAATGAAGAGCAAAATATATGCTCTAAATTATAAGCAGAAGAAGACTAAGCAGTGTATGGGGTGAGTCCGTTCCTCCTCGTGGTGCCCCTGGAAAATGCCTGCTGCTGCAGGCTAAACTGAACACGGACAAATACTGTTGTAATTTAAATCTTTTGTGACAGCAAGAACGGAAGGATGAAAAATTCATACTTTGACAGATTACAAGTACAGGAATCTCTGTCCAAAATAAGAATATGATGAAGAAGATGAAGTAGAATATGAATAAGAATAATAGTTTAATAAGAAGAATATGAGTAATGTTAACAAAAAGATGAATAGCAAGAAGTTTAAGAAGATAAAGAAGGTGAAGATGAAGAATAATTTGATGAAAAAGATGATGCTGCTGAAGATTATGAAGGAGAAAGTGTGTCAAAAGTTAAAAAGGTGAAGAGCATGGAAGTTGTGAAATATACATATTTGCCAAAATAGAAAAAACGTTAACAACATTGTCAATTTCTTCGTCAATCCGAACATCTTTAAAAAAAAATATTTATGCTATTCCATTTGATTGGGTTAAACATCTATGCCTTTAATGTCTCCTCAACCTTTCCCAATACATTCTACATTACTCTTTGTTGTTTTCCTTCATGTACAATTAACCAACAAGGCAAGAATGGGTTTTTTTTAATTCCGATATTTTGTTCCCATAGACTTACATTGGATTTCCGGTATCGGTATCGGGTATCGTTGATATTTTTTGGGTATCGGCGATACCATTCCGATTCCGATACTTTTGGATATCGGAAAGTATCGCTCAACTCTAGTCTCAGGATATCGTCCCAGTTTATTGCACCAAGATCATCTCTCATCCGTTGGAAATTTGCCTTCCTGAAGTTTAGTGTCCTTGTAACCCCTCGACTACACATCTTATTAAAGGATACATGAAAGCTTATTATTTTGTGATCACTATTACCCAAGTGACCCCAACCCTTATATTTGATATGCGGTCTGGCCTGTTGGATAATATTAGGTCTAGCAGTGCCCCCCCTCTTGTTGGGTCCTGAACTAGTTGTGAAAGGTAATTGTCTCTCATAGTTGCCAAAAACTTATTACCTTTGCTGGAACTACAGGTTTCTGTTCCCCAATGTATTTCAGGGTAGTTGAAGTCCCCCATAATAATGACTTCTCCTTGAGTTGCTGCTTCATCTATTTGCTTTACGAGGATATTCTTGTTGCTTCCATTATTTTAGGAGACTTATAACAAACCCCTATCAGTAATTTATTATTTTTCCCCCTCCCCTAATCTCCACCCACAGAGACTCTACATCTTCATTAGATTCACAGATATCACGCAGGATGGGTTTTAAGGATGATTTTACATATAAACACACACCCCCACCTCGCTTATTTCTACAGTCATTTCTAAACAGACTATAGCCCTGTAAATTAACCGCCCAGTCGTGGCTCTCATCCAGTGTATGCTCCAGTGTACGATGGGCCCTATCTATGATGCTCAAGTGTATGCTGGGCCCCATATATAATTCTCCAGTGTATAATGCCCCCCATATATTGCTCCAAACATTAAAAAAAATGAAATACCTCTCCTCGCTGTGCACTGCTCTACTCTGGATTCCTCAGCGTCACTATCTTACAGCTGTCTGCACTTGGACTGTTTAGGCAGAGGGCACACAGATGTGACGTCATCGCGCTCTCTAACCTGAATGTCACTGTCAGGAAACGCGGAAGACGTCACAGCGGTGGAGCATGGAGAGGTAAGTATTGCAAGTGCTGGGGCCCTGAGCAAGCAGGGGGGGCCGACTCGTGAGCGACGGCACTGGCACAGGGCCCCTCATAGTACCCTGGTGTGTCTGATGGTGAGTGGGCCCTCTCACCGTCAGAGACACTTTTTTGTACTATGAGGGGCCCTGTGCCAGTGCCGTCGCCCACGAGTAGGTTTTGTAGTACGTCCACGCTTGCAAGTGCATGTTCATTAAATGTCTAAGCATGCAACTGGTATTCAAATTTATGATATTTTTCCCTCGGCTAAAGGTCCTTCCGCACTTCTAACAGATAACCTTTGCCTCATCAATAGGATTTTGGTCAAAAAAGTGCCACACTGGACTCTTCCTACTATGGTATAAATGTTCAGGGAACGCACGCTGTGCTAATTTGACCGTCTGGCCAAGCTGTTCTGCAACTCTTTTTGTTTTTTAACATGTTTTTGGACTGCTACGGGCCTGCCAGATAAACGCTGCTGCGATGTCGATACCTGCTGCCGATCCTTCTCCTCTTCTGAGCTATTGCCAGCGGCACCCTCTTCCCCCAATGAATGCCAATCCGAGTCAACAACTGTGTAATCCATCACCTCCTCTTCAATTTCATCTGCACCTTCCTCTGTGTCACCGTGTAAGGTGGTATAGTATGCGGGAACGGGCACCTGAGTTTCATCAGGGTCAGATTCTGGCTTAGTAGACTGTGAGGGAAATGTAGTGCTCTGGGTGAATGTACAGCAGAATCATCTAGCAGTGGCTGTGCATCAGTGCACTTCATCTCTGATTCATGTTGGACTGGGGAATTCAGGATTTGACTTGATAACCCAGGCATGGTATGTGAAAAGAGCTCCATGGAGTAATCTGAAGTGTGAGCTGCCGTATCCTTCACTTTTGGTGGGGGTGAAGCACACAAGGAAAGGTGTTGTTCCTGACCAGGAGCCTGCACTGACCACTCAGTTCTTGCATTTTTTGAAACTTCAGAAGAGGAGGCGATAGAGCTGGAGGCTGTTTCAGAAATGTAAGCCAAAACCTGTTCCTGATGCTCCGGCTTTAAAAGCAGTTAACCTACTCCCAGTAAAGGGAGCCTTCTTTTTTGAGCCTGACGATGACGCCCGCTCAACACCTCTTGCCTTAGGTGCTATTTTGCTTATGGCACTTCCAGCAGCTGCACTGCTGGCACTGCACTGTAGTGACAGCTGCAGCCGCCGGCTTCAAGAAGACATCCATACTTACCTACCGTCGCTGCGTCCCTGTCGGCCGCGGCAGCTTCCTCCTGGCAGTGCGGTGACGTAGTACCGCTCATTAAGGTAATGGATATGGACGTGACGCCACTCCCATAGGCGTGGCGTCCATATTCATGCCCTTAATGAGCGGTATTACGTCACCGCTGCGCACAGGAGGAAGCTGACGCGGTCGACAGGGACGCAGGAACTTGCAGCGACGGAGCAAGGAGGGTAAGTATGATGGGGGGATGGGGGAGCGGAGCCATGTATACAGGATGGGAGGGGGAGCGGAGCCATATATACAGGATGGGAGCGGAGCCATGTATACAGGATGGGAGGGGGAGCGGAGCCATATATACAGGATGGGAGGATGGGAGCGGAGCCATATATACAGGATGGGAGGATGGGAGCGGAGCCATGTATACAGGATGGGAGGATGGGAGGAGCCATATATACAGAATGGGAGGGTGGAGCGGAGCCATGTATACAAGATGGGAGGATGGAAGCGGAGCCATATATACAGGATGGGAGGATGGGAGCGGAGCCATGTATACAGGATGGGAGGGGGAGCGGAGCCATATATACAGCATGGGAGGATGGGAGCGGAGCCATGTATACAGGATGGGAGGGGGAGCGGAGCCATGTATACAGGATGGGAGGGGGAGCGGAGCCATGTATACAGGATGGGAGGGGGAGCGGAGCCATGTATACAGGATGGGAGGGGGAGCGGAGCCATATATACAGAATGGGAGGATGGGAGCGGAGCCATGTATACAGGATGGGAGGGGAGCGGAGCCATGCATACAGGATGGGAGGGGGAGTGGAGCCATGTATACAGGATGGGAGAATGGGAGCGGAGCCATGTATACAGGATGGGAGGGGAGCGGAGCCATGTATACAGGATGGGAGGGGGAGCGGAGCCATATATACAGCATGGGAGGATGGGAGCGGAGCCATGTATACAGGATGGGAGGGGGAGTGGAGCCATATATACAGGATGGGAGAATGGGAGCGGAACCATATATACAGGATGGGAGGATGGGAGCGGAGCCATGTATACAGGATGGGAGGATGGGAGCGGAGCCATATATACAGGATGGGAGGATGGGAGCGGAGCCATGTATACAGGATGGGAGGATGGGAGCGGAGCCATGTATACAAGATGGGAGGATGGGAGCTGAGCCATATATACAGGATTGGAGGATGGGAGCGGAGCCATGTATACAGGATGGGAGGGGGAGCGGAGCCATATATACAGGATGGGAGGATGGGAGCGGAGCCATGTATACAGGATGGGGGGGAGCGGAGCCATGTATACAGGATGGGAGGGGGAGCGGAGCCATGTATACAGGATGGGAGGGGGAGCGGAGCCATATATACAGGATGGGAGGATGGGAGCGGAGCCATGTATACAGGATGGGAGGGGAGCGGAGCCATGTATACAGGATGGGGGGGGAGGGAGCCATGTATACAGGATGGGAGGATGGGAGCAGAGCCATGTATACAGGATGGGAGGGGGAGCGGAGCCATGTATACAGGATGGGAGGGGGAGCAGAGCCATATATACAGGATGGGAGCGGAGCCATGTATACAGGATGGGAGAGGGAGCGGAGCCATGTATACAGGATGGAGGGGGAGCAGAACCATATATACAGGAGGAGAGGGGGAGCGGAGCCATATATACAGGATGGGAGCGGAGCCATGTATACAGGATGGGAGGGGGAGCGGAGCCATATGTACAGGATGGGAGGATGGGAGCGGAGCCATATATACAGGATGGGAGGGGGAGCGGAGCCATGTATGCAGGTGAGATGTGAGGTATATGTGTCTGTGTGTATCAGTGTGTGTGTGTGTGTCTGCCTGCGTGTGTGGTATGTGAGAGAGTGCTGCGGTGCTGTCTGTGTGTGGTGCTGTATGTGTGATGGCGATGGGGGAGGCAGTGATGGTGGTGAGGAGGCAACGATGATGATGGGGAGCCAATGATGATAGGCAGGCAAAGATGATGATGATGGGGAGGCGATGATGATGGGGAGGCAATGATGATGATGATGATGATGGGGAGCCGATGATGATGGGCAGACAATGATGATGATGATGGGGAGCCAATGATGATGGGAAGGCAATGATGATGGGCAGGGAATGATGATGATGGGGAGGCGATGATGATGGGGAGCCAATGATGATGGGCAGGCAATGATGATGATGGGGAGCCAATGATGATGGGCAGACAATGATGATGATGATGGGGAGGCAATGATAATGATGATGGGGAGGCAATGATGATGGGGAGGCGATGATGATGATGGGGAGGCAATGATGATGATAATGGGGAGTCTCTCCACAGTGCCCTTTCCTGAGCCATAACAGTGCAGAATGCAGCACAGTGCAGAGGAGAGCTCCATATTTTGTATGGAGCATTATATGGGGACCAGTATTATGGAGCATTATTTTGGCCCATAATACTGTATGGAGGAATATGTGGTGCCCATAATATTGTATGGAGGACTGTAATTATTTTTTGGTTTGGGGGTCACCGCAACATGAGGAACGTTTGGGGGGTCACGGCATTAGAAAGGTTGAAACCCCTGGTCAGGGAAAATTTGTAAACCCGTAAAAATTTTCAGGGGGCGACACGAGCCCAGGCCAGTATGGTTTAACCAAAAAAAAAAGAAAAAAGGGGAAATTATTGAAGCGTACAGCTGAACGTTTTGGGGTAATTTAAATCTCCTTTAATTTTCCCATCGGACAAAAACTTTCACAGGTCAGTATTGATCACACCAAAAACAAAAAGTAAAAAAGGGGTAATGTATCAGAAGTGAACAGCTGTATACAAGCTGGGGGAAAATTTTTAAAACCTTTTAATATTTCCCGGTAACAGACAGACGTCAAAAGGTCAGTATGGATCACACCAGAATATATAAGAAGAAAAAGGGGGACGTACACCAAAACAAGGTATAATAGTAAATAAAATACTAAATCTCCGATATATTTCAGGAGTCAGACAAAGACCTCACGGCTCGTATGGATTAGAAAAGAAAAAAAAAGAAGACCCAAGAAAAAACACACAGGGGGCCCAAAAACCAGGGGTCAATGATAAAATTAGAGGGTGGGTGAGGGGGCTTTCGGGGAAAAAGGGGACTGTATCCCAATGTAACTGTAAACACAGGGGGCTTTAAATCCATTTAATTTCCCCAAGTAACGACAACCCCCAGCTCAAAAGAATCAACCCCAAAAAAATAAGAAAAAAAGGGCGAACACAATACCAGGGATATATAGTTATCAAAATATCTAAAAACTCCTATATATTCAGGGGCAGACAATGACCTTAAACCAAGGC
>JARQOD010000010.1:114172886-114214181 GCA_033576555.1 Oophaga sylvatica | reverse complement strand
GGCTACTGATGCAGCACATCACAGCACCGCAGACAGCTGGAGCTGCCCAGGGACGCCGGGATGTCCGGCGAGTGGTGCGTGCAGCGATTCCAGAAAGGGAGACATCAGAGGATGTCGGGGTGTACCTGGAGGGGCAGCCGAACGGTTGCCAGGCGAAAATATATGTGTGTCCAATTTGTCTTATGAACTATCACCTGGAGTAAGGCTACGGGGTTGTGACCTGCCGATAAATAATGAAGATATGGTTGGCCTGATCGACCCGGGGAGTCCGGTGACGTTAGTGAGAGTTGCCCCTAAGGGGTCTCAAATACCCGGTAGAAAGGTCGGGGTCACCTGCATTCATGGGAACACTAAGGAGTATCCCGTGGCCGCGGTAATGTGGGGACAGGCTGGGACATGAGGGAACAGGAGGTCGCTATAGTCCCAAATTTGGTGTGTCCCGTAGTTATAGGTCGAGACTCTGAACTGTTTTCCGACTTGCAGGAGGAGGGAGATCGCTCTACTGTTGGGATGGTGGGTATTAGTACGGCGACACCTACCAAAGTGGACAGGTCTGACTAACTCAGTGACTTAGCAGACGGTGACACCAGCGGAAAGGGTGCGTTTACCCAACTGACAGACCTGAAGTCTCTTGACGGGTGCCAGGAGGGGGTGACTCAGACTCCGAGGGTGACTGTGACTCTAAGTTAGAAAAGGAGTACAGTAAGGAAGGCCCCCACCAGGAGGGAAAATCCTCCCGTCGTCGGAGACGTAAAGGGCGCAAAGCGCCGGAACACAATGTATGTACTGAGGATGGTAATAAAGAAAAATCTATGACTGATGTGTTAGTGCAAGATGTGAGTACTCTTCCAGACACTGAAGAGCTGAAGAGTGTAGAGCTCTCTGAAGGTACAAAGAGTCAAGAGGGGCCTAAGGATGACCGGGCCGAGCCTCAAGAAAAGTTGAAGGGGTCGAATACGGAAGTCGCCGACGCCATACAGTTGGAGCAGGTGCGCCACCTGGAGGCCGAGGTGTTGCGGCCATAAAGCGGAACATCGCTAAAAAGTTGTCTGGTGAGAAGCAAAGGTCTGCTGAACTAGAGACCCTTAAGGAGCAGATCCAACAAGAAAAGGCCCTGAGACAAACGGCCGAACAAAGAGTGGATGAGCTAAAGAGGGAAGTCTCTGAGCTCAGAGGTCACTGTCCACGTGGCAAAGTGGGAATAAGGCCATCAGGGAATATGTGATTGCGCTCGGAGAAGCAGTAAGAGGTCTTCTGCAGGAGGAGAAAACTTACAGTGGCTGTGCCCAAGTGATAACCAGGCGGAAGTGCCAGTGCCCATCTTGGCAAGGGGTCGTGAAGAACGTGAGTCTCAGGAAGAGGAGAAGGCTTCACTCTTTAGGTGTGTGATAAAGGTACCTGCAGACATGCGAGAAGCGCTGTGCCAGTGAGGGGGTGCATGAGGCCTTTAAAAAGGCGGTAAAAGCTGATAGTGTGAACTGGGCACCAGAGACGAACCAGTTGGTGATCCTGGCAGAGGGGGAAGACACAGAGAAGCTGGTGGACTGTTCTGAAGAATATGCATCTGCAGTGTCTTCACGCGAAACAGATGTTTATGTTGAGTAACCGGAAAGCCGCTCGACGTCTGGAGCAGGCGAAGGAAGATCAAAGTCGGCTGGGCTTAGTAGAAGAGGTAATTCCGGTACCCAGAAATCTGGTGGGGAGAGTCATTGGAAGACTTGGAAAAGTGATGCAGGAGATGGTAGATAGATCTGGTGTAAGGAGAGTGAAGATTCCAGCTGATGGCGAGATCAAGGTGGCTGGAGAAGAAGACATGGTTCCATTCATTGGTGTGGGCTCAGTGGAGAGCCTGAAGAACATCCGAACGCTCCTGGAGTATAGAGTGACGTATCTACGAGAAGTAGAGCAGCTGATCTCAGGAAGAAAGCAGATGAAGGAACAGCTGCAGGAATTAAAACAAAGACGGCGACGGCTTCCATCCCAACATATAGAGAAACAAGAGGCTTCGCTGGGGACTGGCAGTAGACGAGCTGAAACACTGAGGGGTAGAGATGACGATTCGGTTAGCTCAGGGCTGAGTGACCTAAGTGTGAGACCCGGTGGCGAAAAAGAGATAGAGAGTCCGACTCAGATCAACCAGTGAGCTTGACTGGACGATGGACTCAGGACCGCAATAACCGTAGGAGACGGTACTGGAGAGGTCTGGTGACACCGAGGGAAAAACAAGGCCGACATTCTGACCGCTGGGGGCGGGGGAGGCCTGACCAAGAGGTAATGTTGCAGGATGCCCAAAATCGACTGAGACGGTCTCCTCGACTGGTAGGGCAAGATGACATGGGTGACCTGTCTCGGGGTCCTCGGGTTGAAACAGATGTTCAACCTAACAAGTTTGAACAGAGGGGGAAGGTATGTGGTATAATGACTAATGTGGCACCTAGGGGGCGCTGTATAAGTTGCTCAAATTTGCCTGGAGGCATGAGAGAGATGGGAAACCAGTCCCTGGTATGGGGCTAAACGGAAAGTATGGGTCGCAGAGCTATTCTGTGCTGTAGGTCAGTAAAGTTGTTCTGGGACTTATAGTCCCATAAGAGTTCTGATTCTTGTTAAGGGTGAACCTACAGGGTTAGCTTGTGAGCTGGGTGGGACATGCTAACCACACTACACCGCCCACTGGTGGTGGGAGAATGAATGGTATATACTGGTGATTGTATGTGGTGAAGGACCTGTGATTAGGTCATGAACAGGTGACCAGACCATGTGCTTCATGCCTTGGCTTGGGGAGTGGCTACAGGTATGAAAGGCAGTGCTGGGCACATGGAGAGGAGATCGTGGGAGACTGGGAAGTGTCTCTGTAGTCTGTCTCAAGGGATTCTGTCTGAGACTGGGAAGTGTCTCAAGGGAGTCTGGCTGAGACAAGTGGAGAGTGTATCCTGCACAGGGCTGCCTGGAAGGTTCCTGGAAGGTCTGTCGGTGTTGGATCGTATTCCTGGAAGCACGTGGTGAGACTTGGAACTTGGTGGCCGGGGTTTTGGACTGGGGTCCTGAATAGCACCCGGACAGGACACATGTGTGTGCGGAGCCTGTGACGGTCCCACACTGAGAACCAGGCGGTTCTATTGAGGAGTTTGGCTGGAGTTAGCCTGGAAGTGACTTTCTGTTACAATGTGTCAGTGAGCACTGGAAGCGAGTCCAGATCACCCGGGAAGGCACCTGGCGGTCCCTGCTGGCTTGCAGCCGCTTAGTCAAGCCCGTCCCATGCAAGGGTGAGTCTGGGACCAGTGATTTTCCAAGAGGGAATGCATTTATGTTCTGTGATGTTTTGTTACCTGGTGTTAAAGAGACAGTAAACCATTATTTTTGGACATAATGCCTGTGTGTGGCCTCATTACTGCGTGCCCGGCCTCGGCCTACCAGACCGAATCCCTACAATTGGTGCTCGAATGCGGGCATACGCAGTGAGGTCAGGCTGTTTTTTTTTTTGGATGTTTTTTTCTCTGCATAACAAATGACCAGGTGAAGACGTCTGGCTGTAACCCGGTGGGGTTGCGAAGGTGACAAGCGGCTGGCTGTGACTCGAGGGGTCACGAAGGTGACAAGCGGCAAGACGGTGCAGCGGAAGCAAGCAGAGTCTTGTGGTAGCAGGAGCTACAGTGACTTGCAGCAAGAGGTTCTGCAGGAGCTGCAGTAACAGCCACAGCAGCTTATGAGCAACATCTGGAGTGTTGGTGGTTTGTGGCTGCAACGGAAGCGGCGGCAGTACCAGCAGGAGCTGGTGTGGTAATAGGACAGTGTGAACCAGGTCACACAGACTCTTAAAGGGCCAGTAACAGCCCAAAAGAAATAACACTGTACTGAGGCGGTTGTGTCTAAGAAAACTGTGGGGGAGTCCACAGGTTGTATCCCAGAGTGGGGTGGTGGCCAAAAGGGGCGGTAACCCACCAGCAGGGATGGTTGGTAAAAAGGGGGTGGAGAACTGTCCGGAGATGGAGAGCACGGTAAAAATGCTTGTGGAGGCCGTGCAACAGCAGCAGCCGGCTATACAGCAGCAGCAGGCTATGCAGCAGCAGCAAGCTATGCAGCAGGCTATGGAGCGGCAACAGGAAACCAACAGGCTACTGATGCAGCACATCACAGCGCCGCAGACAGCTGGAGCTGCCCAGGGACGCCGGGATGTCCGGCGAGTGGTGCGTGCAGCGATTCCAGAAAGGGAGACATCAGAGGATGTCGGGGTGTACCAGGAGGGGCAGCCGAACGGTTGCCAGGCGAAAATATATGTGTGTCCAATTTGTCTTATGAACTATCCACCTGGAGTAAGGCTACGGGGTTGTGACCTGCCGATAAATAATGAAGATATGGTTGGCCTGATCGACCCGGGGAGTCCGGTGACGTTAGTGAGAGTTGCACCTAAGGGGTCTCAAATACCCGGTAGAAAGGTCGGGGTCACCTGCATTCATGGGAACACTAAGGAGTATCCCGTGGCCGTGGTAACTGTGGGGACAGGCTGGGACATGAGGGAACAGGAGGTCGCTATAGTCCCAAATTTGGTGTGTCCCGTAGTTATAGGTCGAGACTCTGAACTGTTTTCCGACTTGCAGGAGGAGGGAGATCGCTCTACTGTTGGGATGGTGGGTATTAGTACGGCGACACCTACCAAAGTGGACGGGTCTGACCAACTCAGTGACTTAGCAGACGGTGACACCAGCGGAAAGGGTGCGTTTACACAACTGACAGACCTGAAGTCTCTTGACGGGTGCCAGGAGGGGGGTGACTCAGACTCCGAGGGTGACTGTGACTCTAAGTTAGAAAAGGAGTACAGTAAGGAAGGCCCCCACCAGGAGGGAAAATCCTCCCGTCGTCGGAGACGTAAAGGGCGCAAAGCGCCGGAACACAATGTATGTACTGAGGATGGTAATAAAGAAAAATCTATGACTGATGTGTTAGTGCAAGATGTGAGTACTCTTCCAGACACTGAAGAGCTGAAGAGTGTAGAGCTCTCTGAAGGTACAAAGAGTCAAGAGGGGCCTAAGGATGACCGGGCCGAGCCTCAAGAAAAGTTGAAGGGGTCGAATACGGAAGTCGCCAATGCCATACAGTTGTAGCAGGTGCGCCACCTGGAGGCCGAGGTTGCGGCCATAAAGCGGAACATCGCTAAAAAGTTGTCTGGTGAGAAGCAAAGGTCTGCTGAACTAGAGACCCTTAAGGAGCAGATCCAACAAGAAAAGGCCCTGAGACAAACGGCCGAACAAAGAGTGGATGAGCTAAAGAGGGAAGTCTCTGAGCTCAGAGGTCACATGTCCACGTGGCAAAGTGGGAATAAGGCCATCAGGGAATATGTGATTGCGCTCGGAGAAGCAGTAAGAGGTCTTCTGCAGGAGGAGAAGTTGGTGGGCGAAAACTTACAGTGGCTGTGCCCAAGTGATAACCAGGCGGAAGTGCTAGTGCCCATCTTGGCAAGGGGTCGTGAAGAACGTGAGTCTCAGGAAGAGGAGAAGGCTTCACTCTTTAGGTGTGTGATAAAGGTACCTGCAGACATGCGAGAAGCCTGTGCCAGTGGGGGGTGCATGAGGCCTTTAAAAAGGCGGTAAAAGCTGATAGTGTGAACTGGGCACCAGAGACGAACCAGTTGGTGATCCTGGCAGAGGGGGAAGACACAGAGAAGCTGGTGGCTGTTCTGAAGGATATGCATCTGCAGTGTCTTCACGCGAAACAGATGTTTATGTTGAGTATCTGGAAAGCCGCTCGACGTCTGGAGCAGGCGAAGGAAGATCAAAGTCGGCTGGGCTTAGTAGAAGAGGTAATTCCGGTACCCAGAAATCTGGTGGGGAGAGTCATTGGAAGACTTGGAAAAGTGATGCAGGAGATGGTGGATAGATCTGGTGTAAGGAGAGTGAGGATTCCAGCTGATGGCGAGATCAAGGTGGCTGGAGAAGAAGACATGGTTCCATTCATTGGTGTGGGCTCAGTGGAGAGCCTGAAGAACATCCGAACGCTCCTGGAGTATAGAGTGACGTATCTACGAGAAGTAGAGCAGCTGATCTCAGGAAGAAAGCAGATGAAGGAACAGCTGCAGGAATTAAAACAAAGACGGCGACGGCTTCCATCCCAACATATAGAGAAACAAGAGGCTTCTCTGGGGACTGGCAGTAGACGAGCTGAAACACTGAGGGGTAGAGATGACGATTCGGTTAGCTCAGGGCTGAGTGACCTAAGTGTGAGACCCGGTGGAAAAGAGATAGAGAGTCCGACTCAGATCAACCAGTGAGTTGACTGGACGATGGACTCAGGACCGCAATAACCGTAGGAGACGGTACTGGAGAGGTCTGGTGACACCGAGGGAAAAACAAGGCCGACATTCTGACCGCTGGGGGCAGGGGAGGCCTGACCAAGAGGTAATGTTGCAGGATGCCCAAAATCGACTGAGACGGTCTCCTCGACTGGTAGGGCAAGATGACATGGGTGACCTGTCTCGGGGTCCTCGGGTTGAAACAGGTGTTCAACCTAACAAGTTTGAACAGAGGGGGAAGGTATGTGGTATAATGACTAATGTGGCACCTAGGGGGCGCTGTTTAAGTTGCTCAAATTTGCCTGAAGGCATGAGAGAGATGGGAAACCAGTCCCTGGTATGGGGCTAAATGGAAAGTATGTGCCGCAGAGCTATTCTGTGCTGTAGGTCAGTAAAGTTGTTCTGGGACTTATAGTCCCATAAGAGTTCTGATTCTTGTTAAGGGTGAACCTACAGGGTTAGCTTGTGAGCTGGGTGGGACATGCTAACCACACATACACCGCCCACTGGTGGTGGGAGAATGAATGGTATATACTGGTGATTGTATGTGGTGAAGGACCTGTGATTAGGTCATGAACAGGTGACCAGACCATGTGCTTCATGCCTTGGCTTGGGCAGTGGCTACAGGTATGAAAAGCAGTGCTGGGCACATGGAGAGGAGATCGTGGGAGACTGGGAAGTGTCTCTGTAGTCTGTCTTAAGGGATTCTGTCTGAGACTGGGAAGTGTCTCAAGGGAGTCTGGTTGAGACAAGTGGAGAGTGTGTCCTGCACAGGGCTGCCTGGAAGGTTCCTGGAAGGTCTGTCGGTGTTGGATCGTATTCCTGGAAGCACGTGGTGAGACTTGGAACTTGGTGGCCGGGGTTTTGGACTGGGGTCCTGAATAGCACCCGGACAGGACACATGTGTGTGCGGAGCCTGTGACGGTCCCATACTGAGAACCAGGCGGTTCTATTGAGGAGTTTGGCTGGAGTTAGCCTGGAAGTGACTTTCTGTTACAATGTGTCAGTGAGCACTGGAAGCGAGTCCAGATCACCCGGGAAGGCACCTGGCGGTCCCTGCTGGCTTGCAGCCGCTTAGTCAAGCCCGTCCCATGCAAGGGTGAGTCTGGGACCAGTGATTTTCCAAGAGGGAATGCATTTATGTTCTGTGATGTTTTGTTACCTGGTGTTAAAGAGACAGTAAACCGTTATTTTTGGACATAATGCCTGTGTGTGGCGTCATTACTGCGTGCCCGGCCTCGGCCTACCAGAGCGAATCCCTACAATACTTACATACATGTTGTTTAATAATTTGTTCAAAGATCTTTCCTGGTATAGATGTCAGACTCACCGGCCCATAGTTCCCTGGGTCCACCTTCTTCCCCTTTTTGAAGATAGGAACAACATTTCTCTTCTTCAGTCTTCTGGGACTTCTCCTGTTCTCCAAGAATTTTCAAAGATTATGGAGAGTGGTTCAAAAATTTATTCTGCTATCTCCTTCAGTACTCTGGGATGTAATTCATCTGGACCTGGAGACTTGAATTCATTTATGTTAGCTAAGTGTTTTCTCACTATTTTTCTGTTTATAGATATCCTGGATTCTTCTATTCCCTTAATAGGACAGTGAAGATCAGTTGATGTTACATTTCCTTTCTGAGAGAAAACAGATGCAAAATAGGAATTTAAAAGTTTGGCCTTCTCAACATCCTTTCTTACCATTTCATAATTTTCATCCTGTAAAAATCCTATAGCATCTGTAGGTCGAGCACATGGTGGTGGTGGGCCACCTGCTACTGATGATGGTGGTTATGTTGCATATGCTGCTAGTGGCAAAAGCACAATAGCACCTAACGCAGCAGATGTTGAGCCTGCGTCATTGGCACCAGAAGGCCTGGAAGGCTCCCTTTTCTGGGAGTAGGTAAACCGCTATTAAAGCCTGAGCTTCAGGAAAAGGTTTTGGCTTACATTGCCGAAGCAGCGTCAAGCTCTATCGCCTCCTCTTCTGATAGTTCAAAAGCTGCAACCACTGACTCGTCAGTGCAGCCTTCTGGTCTGGACCAACCACTTTCCTTGGGTCCTTTACCCCCACTACAAGTGAAGGATGCGTCAGCCCACACTTCAGATTACTCCATGGAGCTCTTTTCATATACCATGCCTGGGTTATTAAGTCAAATCCCTCATTCCCCAGTCCAAGATGAATCTGACATTGAGTGCACTGATGCACAGCCACTGCTAGATGATTGTGCTACCCCATTGAAGCACAAAACTACATTGCCCTTAAAGTCTACTGTGCCACAATGTGACCCTGCTGAAACTCATGTGCCCCTTCCCACATACTGTACCACCTTAGACGGTGACAGAGAGGACGGTGCAGATGAAATTGAAGAGGAGGTGATGGATGACCCAGTTGTTGACCCGGATTGGCATGTAGTGGTGGAAGAGGGTGCCACTGGCACTACCTCAGAAGAGGAGAAGGGTCCGCAGCAGGTATCGAGATCGCATCAGGGTTTATCTGGCAGGCCTGTACGAGTCCAAAAAGGTCTTAAAAAAATAAAGTTGCAGGGATGGTTGGCCAGACGGTCAAATTACCAGAGCGTGCAAGGCCTGAATATGTATACCATAGTAGGAAGAGTGCAGTGTGGCACTTTTTTTAACAAAATCCTACCGATGAGGCTACGTTTGTCTGTAAAAAGTGCCTAAGAACCTTTAGCCGAGAGAAAAATCTCAAAAATTTGAACACCAGTTGCATGCTTAGACATTTAGTGAACATGCACATGGAAGCGTGGACGGAGTACAAAAACTCTGATAGCACATGTGCACCGGCTCCTACTCAAGTTAGCCAGCAACGCTCCATTGCTTACCCCAATGTAAGGCCAACGGTTGGCACAGCACCAGCAACAAATGTAGAGGTGTCGTTGCAAGGCCAAAGCAGTCAGGGAATCACTATGTTTATACCACGAAAACCTGCATATAGATCACCACCATCACCATCAACCACCCACTCTCAGTCCCTCGTGTCCACTGATAGTTCCAGCAGATGCAGCTCTCAAGTCCAGCTCACCCTACCAGACGCTCTGAGTAGGAAAAGAAAGTACTCTGCCTTGCATCCTCTTACACAGGGTTTGAATGCCTGCATTGCAAAACTGATCTCATTAGAGATGATGCCCTTCCGTTTGGTTGAAAGCGCATCGTTCCGAGAACTTATGACCTACACTGTCCCACGCTATGACATACCCAGTTGCCACTTTTTTCGAGAAAAGCCATCCCTGCCCTCCACCAGCATGTGAAAGACCGCATTGTCCATGCACTGCAGCAATCAGTCAGTGGAAAGGTGCACCTCCCAACAGATGCATGGGCCAGTAGGCATGGCCAGGGCCTTTACATGTCCATAACTGCGCCCTGGGTTAATGTGGTGGATGCAGGCTCCACAGAGGACAGCGGTGGTGGGATAGTGCTGCCTAGCCCACGTTATAGGCAACAGTTGGCTGAAGGCGTTGGCCCCCATCCTCCTCCAGAAGCGAAAGCTCGTCAGCAGAGCGCAGACGCACGAGCACTCCATCCGCAACTGGCAGTGTTGCACATGAGGTGTCCCACTTTCGAACAGCTAGTGGTAAGCTTCAGCAGGCTGTTTTACAAATGAGGTGTTTGGGCGACAAGAGACACACCGCTGATGTACTGTCCCAATACTTGCATTGAGAAACAGAGACATGGCTGGGCAGTATACATCTTGCCTGGCTCACACCTTGAACCTGGTGGTGCAATGCTTTTTAAATACTTATCTGGAGTTAACAGCTCTGCTCCATAAAGTGCGAAGACTGTGTTCACACATCCATCGCTCCCCCGTAGACTCCAGTCGCATGCAGAAGCTGCAGCAAGTACTCAAGCTCCCAAAGCACCGCCTAATCATAGATGTTGCCACAAGGTGGAACTCCACCATGCACATGGTTGAGAGGCTGTGCGAACAGAGGCAGGCTGTAATGCATTTATGGGAGGATATACGGGCAGGTAGTTCTAGGGCAGACATGGAGTTGTCGGGTGTGCAGTGGTCAAAGCTGAAAGACCTCTGTAAAGTTCTTCAGTGTTCTGGGGAATGCACATGGCTGATAAGCGCAGACGACGCCATCATAAGCATGAGCATCTCACTTATGCGTCTGCTCATGCAAACTTTGACGCACATTAAGGATCAGGCATGTGCAGTGAAGGATGACGACGAGGAAGAGGGAAGTCTTGATGACATTCAGCCATTGTCTGCTCAGGGAACTGTCCTGGACGAGGTGGAGGCAGAAGAGGAGGAGGGGGGGATGATTATGTAGGGGAGGAGGATGCTTCTGAGGGTCAAAGATAAAATGTTGGCTTTCAGGTACAGGGTTTGTGCGTGAATGGATGGGTGTGGATTTGGCAGAAAGGGCTCCTACACCTACCGCTGGCAGTGCGTCACTGACACCTGGAACATTGGCCCACATGTCTGATTATGCCTTGCGGATTCTAAAAAGGGACCCCAGCATTGTAAAAAGCCAGCATCCTCGATCCACGCTATAAAGGAAAATTACAGAATATCATGCCACAGGTGAACATCGACCTAATATTAGCCAACAAACAAGCCACTCTGGTAAACCATTTGTTAGAGGCATTCCCATGTAACAGCAGCGTTGCAGGTTCTACCACGAGCCGTCCTGGGCCAAATTGAAGAGGTGTTCGTGGTTGACACAGCCGAAGTGGCATTGGAGACAGGGGTTTCATGACCATGTTGTGGACTGATTTCTCACGGACACCTCACACGCATGGTAATAATCTGCAATCTATAGCAACAGACAGGAGACAGCAGTTGACAACTATGGTTACAAATTACTTCTCCTCCCCTATCGATGTTCTCCCTCACCCGTCATTCCCCTTTGACTACTGGGCCTGTAAACTGAACACCTGGCCTGAATTGGCACAATATGTTTTACAGGAGCTCGCTTGCCCTGCTGGTAGTGTGCTATCAGAAAGAGTCTTCAGTGCTGCAGGATCAATCCTGACAGAAAGAAGGACCTGGCTGTCAACAGAAAACGTTGATGATCTAACCTTTATTAACCCCTTAACGACCGCCGATACGCCCCCAGAGGCGCATTTTCTCTGGGGTCTCGGCTACCAGGGGTAGCCGAGACCCCAGAGAACATGAATCGGGTCGGTTTTTACCGACACCGATGTTGCGATCGCCATTATTAACCCTATAACGGCGACCGCAAAAAAAAAAAAAAGTTGTGCCATTTAATTTCTCTGTCCTCTGATGTCATCGGACATCAGAGGACAGAGAAAAAGGGTCCCCGGGACCCCCATGTGGCCCCCGATGTCCTGCATGTGGCCCCAGGGCCCTCCGGTGTCCCCCGGGGCCTGCGCGATGAAGAAAGTGGCGGGCGCATGCTCAGTGCGCCCGCCGCTATGTGCCGCTGTGCTGGGGGGGATGGGCAAATATTCTCTGGGGTCTCGGCTACTGGGGGTAGCCGAGACCCCAGAGAACATGATCCGGGTCGATATTCACCGATCCCGGTGTTGCGATCGCGTGTATGCAAGCATAGACGCGATCGCAAAAAAAAAAAAAAAAATGATTTCTCTCCCCTTATAATTAGGGTTAGGGTTAGCATTAGGGTTAGGGTTAGCATTAGGGTTATAATTAGCGTTAGGGTTAAGCTGGGTTCAAACTGCGTTATGGCAGTCCGTTAGATGGACTGCGTTACACCGCGGTATAACGCGGTGTAACGCAGTCCGTTAACGCTGCCATTCACCCCCATTTGAGGGCGCATCGCGACGCATGCCGTAAAGCGGCATGCGTTTGCGACGTGCCATCATTCAGTGACGGAGCCTCGGACGCGGGCTGCAGCATCTGGGCTCCATCACCGCTAGCGCAGATGAATCATCTGCTGATTTCTCTGCGCTAGCGGGTATAGCATAATGCGATCGCGTTATGCTATACCGTTACCAGCCCGTCAACGCTATGTGTTGAACGGGCTGGTAAAACGCAAAATGAACCTAGCCTTAGGGTTATAATTAGGGTTAGAATTAGGGTTAGGGTTACAATTAGAGTTAGGGTTACAATTAAGGTTAGGGTTACAATTAGGGTTGGAATTAGGGTTGGGATTTAGATTAGGGTTGGGATTAGGGTTAGGGGTGTGTTGGGATTAGGGTTGGAGCTAGAATTGAGGGATTTCCACTATTTAGGCACATCAGGGGGTCTCCAAACACGACGTGGCGTTCAAAAAGTCAAATGGCGCTCCCTCCCTTCCGAGCCCTGCCGTGCGCCAAAACAGTTGTTTACCCCAACATATGGGGTATCAGCGTACTCAGGACAAATTGCACACCAATTTGGGGGCTCTAATTTCTCCTGTTACCCTTGGGAAAATAAAAAATAGCTGGCTAAAAAAATCATTTTTGAGAAAAAAAATGATTTTTTATTTTCACAGCTCTGCGTTTATAAATTTCTGTGAAACACTTGGGGGTTCAAAGTGCTCACCACACATCTAGATAAGTTCCTTAAGGGGTCTAATTTCCAAAATGGGTCACTTGTGGGGGGTTTCCACTGTTTAGACACATCACGGGGTCTCCAAACACGACGTGGCTTTCAAAAAGTCAAATGTCGCTCCCTCCCTTCCGAGCCCTGCCGTGCGCCCAGACAGTGGTTTACCCCAACATATGGGGTATCAGCGTACTCAGGACAAATTTCACACCAATTTTGGGGTTCTAATTTTACCTGTTACCCTTGGGAAAATAAAAAATAGCTGGCTAAAAAAAAATCATTTTTGAGAAAAAAAATGATTTTTTATTTTCACAGCTCTGCGTTTATAAATTTCTGTGAAACACTTGGGGGTTCAAAGTGCTCACCACACATCTAGATAAGTTCCTTAAGGGGTCTAGTTTCCAAAATGGGGTCACTTGTGGGGGTTTCCACTGTTTAGACACATCAGGGGGTCTCCAAACACGACATGGCTTTCAAAAAGTCAAATGTCGCTCCCTCCCTTCCGAGCCCTGCCGTGCGCCCAAACAGTGGTTTACCCCAACATATGGGGTATCAGCGTACTCAGGACAAATTGCACACCAATTTTGGGGTTCTAATTTTACCTGTTACCCTTGGGAAAATAAAAATAGCTGGTTAAAAAAACATTTTTGAGAAAAAAAATGATTTTTCATTTTCACGGCTCTGCGTTTATAAATTTCTGTGAAGCACTTGGGGGTTCAAAGTGCTCACCACACATCTAGATAAGCTCCTTGGGGGGTCTAGTTTCCAAAATGGTGTCACTTGCAGGGGGTTTCTACTGTTTAGGTACATCAAGGGCTCTGCAAACACAACATGACACCCGCAGAACATTCCATCAAAGTCTGCATTACAAAATGGCGCTCCTTCCCTTCCAAGCACTCCCATGCGCCCAAACAGTGGTTTCACCCCACATACGGGGTATCAGCGTACTCAGGAAAAATTGCACAACAACTTTTTGGGTCCAATTTCTCCTTTTACCCTTGGGAAAATAAAAAAATAGCGGGCTAAAGAATCATTTTTGAGGAAAAAAATGATTTTTTATTTTCACTGCTCTACGTTTATTAATTTCTGTGAAGCACTTGGGGGTTCAAAGTGCTCACCACACATCTAGATAAGTTCCTTAAGGGGTCTAGTTTCCAAAATGGTGTGATTTGTGGGGGGTTTCGACTGTTTAGGCGTATCAGGGGCTCTCCAAACGCGACATGGCGTCCAATTACAATTCCAGCCAATTTTGGTTTGAAACAGTCAAACGGCGCTCCTTCCCTTAAAAGCCCTGCCGTGCGCCCAAACAGTGGTTTACCCCCACATATGGGGTATCGGAGTGCTCAGGACAAATTGCACAAAAACTTTTGGGGTCTTGTTACCCTTGGGAAAATAAAAATTGGGGTGAGCAGATCGTTTTTGTGGAAAAAATATGATTTTTTATTTTCACGTTTCTATGTTATAAACTTCTGTGAAGCACTTGGAGGTTCAAAGTGCTCACCACACATCTAGATAAGTTCCTTAGGGGGTCTAATTTTCAAAATGGGGTCACTTGTGGGGGGTTTCCACTGTTTAGACACATCAGGGCCTCTACAAACACGACATGACGTCCAGCCAATTCTGCGCTGAAAAAGTCAAACGGCGCTCCTTCCCTTCCAAGCTCTGCCTTGCACCCAAACAGTGGTTTACCCCCACATATGGGGTATCAGCATGCTCAGGACAAATTGCACAACAACTTTTGGGGTCTTGTTACCCTTGGGAAAATAAAAATTGGGGTGAAAAGATTGTTTTTGTGGAAAAAATATGATTTTTTATTTTCACTGTTCTATGTTATAAACTTCTGTGAAGCACTCGGAGGTTCAAAGTGCTCACCACACATCTAGATAAGTTCCTTAGGGGGTCTAGTTTCCAAAATGGGGTCACTTGTGATGGGTTTCCACTGTTTAGATATATCAGGGCCTCTACAAACGCGACATGGCGTCCAGCCAATTCTGCGTTGAAAAAGTCAAATGTCGCTCCTTCCCTTGCAACCTCTGCCGTGCGCCCAAAAAGTGGTTTACCCCCACATATGGGGTATCGGCTTAATCAGGAGAAATTGCACAACAAATTTTGTGGTTCATTTTTTCTTTTAACAGTTGTGAAAATAAAAAAAATAGGTTCCGAAGTAAAGTTTTTGCAAAAAAAGTTAAATGTTAATTTTTTCCTTCCACATTGCTTCAGTTCCTGTGAAGCACGTAAAGGGTTAATAAACTTCTTGAATGTGGTTTTGAGCACCTTGAGGGGTGCAGTTTTTAGAATGGTGTCACTTTTGGCTATTTTCTATCATATAGACCCCTCAAAGTGACTTCAAATGTGATGTGGTCCCTAAAATAAAAATGGTGTTGTAAAAATGAGAAATCGCTGGTCAACTTTTAACCCTTATAACTTCGTAACAAAAAAAAATTTTGGTCCCAAAATTGTGCTGATGTAAAGTAGACATGTGGGAAATGTATTATTAAGAAATTTGTGTGACATATCTCTCTGATTTAAGGGCATAAAAATTTAAAGTTTGAAAATTGTTACATTTTCAAAATTTTCGCCATATTTCCATTTTTTTCATAAACACAAGTCATATCAAAGAAATTTTACCACTAACGTGAAGTACAATATGTCACGAAAAAACAGTCTCAGAATCAGCGGGATTCGTTAAAGCGTTCCAGAGTTATAACCTCATAAAGTGACAGTGGTCAGAATTGTAAAAATTGGCCCTGTCATTAAGCTGCAAAATGGCTCTGTCACTAAGGGGTTAAAATGAACCATGCATGGGTTTCAAATGATTTTGTCCCACCTTCCCCTCAGGACACATAGGTTGTTAGCAAAATGGCTCGTTTTGTCCTTGTCTTCCTCTGAATTCTCAAATTCCTCAATTTTCAGCTGCAGAACGTCCAGCATACACCTCAACCTATGTAACTTTTTGCCACCTCTCTATCTGGGCTGCCCCCCCCACAGGGCTGGGGTCACTTCCTGGCGCCCCCGAGCTAGTGCTGGTACCCTGAGTAGGTGGGGGCTCCCACTCTCGGGCGACGGCACTGGCACAGGGTCCCTCATAGTACCAAAAAGAGGCTCTGATGGTGGGATGGGCCCACTCGCTGTCAGACACACAGGCGTACTATAAGGGGCCCTGTGCCAGTGCTGGTGCACATGACTGGGCCACCCCTGCTTGCTTATGGCCCCAGCACTCGCAATAGTTACCTCTCCCTGCTCCACAGCTGTGGAGTCTTGGCACTGAAATCATTCACAAGGACAGCCACTACCAATTTTGTTAACTGATCCATGCTGGTTAAGACTCAGATATGGCCTGTCCTGCTGGCCTCTACGTTACGATGCTCAATGGCATTGGCTACCATTTTCAATGGACGTCGACTCACAATTGGATGCATTGCCGGTTTATGGTGATCTTCTTTCACACTTTTCATAGTCACAGATGTCTGATATTCGTGGCACCCTTTTTAAATGTCTCCTCTCCTGCCAATCCAATAGTATTGCCATATGGGCTTTGTGAACATGAACAATACAAACATTAATTAACCGAAAAAGATGAAAAATATCTTTACACAGACTGGTTTACTAGGTGTGTGTGTTAAGAATAAAATGTCGATTTTTTTAAACTGTACCCATAAATGTTCTTGAAACCCTGACCACATGCCAGCTGGATCATTGCCAAAAAGGAATAGGGGCCTGAAAAGTGGTGGGTGCCATTGGACACGATGGCCAAACATGGCCTGCTGCAGCTGTTATGTGGTTTGGCTGGTGACTGCTAGGCCTAGCCTGAAAATCATCACTGTTTAACGCAATTTTTCAGCCAAAAGGTTTTAAAACATATTTTAACTCAATTTTGGCTGCTGATTACGAATATGAACTCTGTGTTTGGCTATCACTTCACGATTTAGACATATTTTCCATTGTTGAGGAAAATTACTACTATCGAATGTTTTATAATAAAAACACATGATTTTCTGTACTACATTTTGTATATTTTTAATGAAGGAATAACAAAGATTACAAAGTCTATGTACAGCAAATCAAATATACTTACAGAATTCAAATACCAAATATAAAAACACATATATATGGCACACAGCTGAATGGCAAATGCCAGTTATTTGAACTTTCTTTTATTGGCTGATCTGTGATGTACAGCTTCTGTGTTGTCTCTCATCAAGCTCCTGCAATAGTTAGCCATCATGTGTGAGTCCCTCCGGCCTTGATACTGTTCTTCCATTGTTTTAATGTCCTGATGAAAACTCTCCCCTTGCTCCTCGCTCACATCCCCAAGTTGCTCTGGAAAAAAGTCAAAATGGCTGTGTAAATAGTGAATCTTGATACTCCTTCTACATCCAAGATTTTGCAGCCTCATTAGTAGCTCTTCCACAATGTCTTCATGGTTGTCTGCTTTCTTATTCCCTAGAAAATTCTGCACCACATTTCAAAATGCATTCCAAGCTCTTTCTTCTGTGTCATGTATTGATGTGATAAAATTTGGGTCTCTCAGAAGTGTTCTTAGTTGAGGTCCATCAAATGTTACAGCCTTTTTCTTCTCTTCACTATGACCAGGAAAAGTTGAACATATATAGTTAAAGCATTCTCCACAGTGATTGAGAGCTTTGACAAACTTGTTCATCAATCCAAGTTTTATGTGCAAGGGAGGAAAGACAATGTTCTTCCTATCCACTAGAGGATCATGGATGACATTATTATCACCAGATGACAAACTCTGTCGCTGAGGCCATTCAGTTTTCAACAGCTTCAGTAAAGATACCAAAGTGACTTGTGTGTGTGTCCATCTTCTTACCCTTAACTGCCGGGTTCCCTTCCGTCCTGCATCCCTACACATCTATCTGCCCTGAAGGACTCAGCCTCACCTGTGGGAGGCCTAACACCTATAGCTGCACAACACCAACCATTCAGTGGATCTGCACTGCAGTGCTCGTCACCCTGACCAGGTACCACAGGTGGCGACACGAATCCCCATACCAACATTCAATTCCCCTGTAAATATCCCACATTAAGGGTGAGCGCCCAGGATCACAGACTGAGCTGTGTTACCGTGACATTCCCCATAGGAGTTAATGAGCTCGGATCCGAGTACCCCCACGGCCCTGGGAGGGCAGCTCACAGTTTCTGGGGTATATTTTGTCGGCTGAAGGGTTTTGCATGGATCCTTCTAAAATTCATGTCAACCCCAGTCTTAAAGGCACAGCAGCGATTTTTGGGTTTCGCTAACTACTATCGTAAATTTATTAAAGGTTTTTCCGAGATAGCCAAACCACACACTGATTTGACTCGGAAAGGGGCGGATGTGGTTAACTGGAAGCCTCAAGCAATTCATGCATTTTCTGCCTTAAAGAAATGTTTTTCTTCTAACCCGATATTGGTTCAGCCTGATCTAGACTGCCCCTTTATAGTAGAGGTAGATGCCTCTGAAGTTGGAGTCGGAGCAGTGCTATCGCAAGGCACTGCATCCCTCAATCAACTTCGTCCATGTGCCTTCTTTTCCCAAAAATTCTCTTCCACCGAGAGTAATTATGATATAGGTAATCGGGAATTCTTGGCAATCAAATGGGCCTTTGAGGAATGGCGCCACTTCCTCGAAGGTGCCAAACATAAGATCACTGTAATTACTGACCACAAGAACCTGACCTATTTGGAGTCAGTAAAAAGACTGAATCCTAGACAGGCAAGGTGGGCCTTGTTCTTTTCTAGGTTTGATTTTGTGATTACTTTTCGACCGGGTACTAAAAATGTAAGGGTTGATGCCCTTTCTCAAAGTTTTTGCCCCGCACAGGTCGAGGACTCTGAACCGACTCCAATACTAGCCAAGGGAATTGTTATGTCAGCTGTATCCTTGGATCTTCTGGAAGAAATCCGTAGATCCCCAGAGCAGGCACCTGACACTACTCCTCCCCAAAAACTATTTGTCCCGGCCACATTCCGCCTTCAAGTTCTGAAGGAATCACATGATTCCGTCCTTGCAGGGCATCCAGGCATCAAAAACAACATCAGACTTGTAACTAGGAATTTTTGGTGGCCAACTGTAGTAAAGGACTGTAAGGACTATGTACTGGCCTGTGAAACCTGTGCTCACGCTAAGTCTCCCCATAATCTCCCTGCCGGGTGGCTCTAGTTCTTGCCTGCCCCTTAAGGGTATGCCACACTAAGCGAGATCGCTAGCGAGATCGCTACTGCCTCATAAATGGTGATGCAGTAGCGATCTCGTTAGCGACTTAGCTGTGTGATTCCAAACACAACTCATCAGCGATCTGTGATTCCAAACACATCTCATCAGCGATCTGTATAACGACCTCTGCGGTCGTTTCTGAAAACCTAGTCCCGCCTGGTGAAGTCGTTCATAAAGGGTGTCACACTCAGCGATTCAGGCTCACCAGCGGGACACCAATGACCAAAAAACGGCTCAGAACGTTCATGAGCGATCAACGACATCTCAGCAGGGGCCACATCGCTGCTACATGTCACACACAGCTAAGTCGCTAACGAGATCGCTACTGCATCATAAATGGTGACGCAGTAGTAATCTCGTTAGCGATCTCGCTTGCGATCTCGCTTAGTGTGGCATACCCTTTAGAGTCCTTGGGCCCATATCTCCATGGACTTTATACTGATCTGCCACTCTCAGAAGGGAAGACGTGTATCTGGGTGGTGGTGGATAGATTCAGCAAGCAGTGTCATTTTGTTCCTCAGTCCGGATTACCAAATTCCGAGACCCTGAGCAAATTATTCATTACTCATGTTGTGGGATTGCATGGTATTCCTGTGAATATCGTGTCCGATAGGGGCACCCAGTTTGTTTTGAAATTTTGGAGGGCATTCTGTAAATGAATTGGAATGGAATTGTCCTTTTCCTCTGCCTATCATCTTGAAATCAATGGTCAAACCGAACACACCAACCAAGCGCTTGAACAGAATCTACGTTGTTATGTTTCTGAGCATCAGTCCGATTGGGTGGAAAACCTACTGCTAGCAGAGTTTGCCATGAATAATCAGTACCAGGAGTCCATCAAGACTACCCCTTTCTACTGTAATCATGGGCTGCACCCGCGCTTTGGTTCGTTCTCTTCTAGGATGTCAGATGTCCCTGGGGTAGAAAGGACCATAGACCAGTTAAAAACTATCTGGTCAGAAGTCAACGTAAACTTGAAAGGGGCTCAGACTAGACAGGCTTCGTCTGCTGATAGATGGCGCTCCAAGGGCCCGGACCTGGGAGTTGGGGACAAAGTTTGGCTTTCTACCAGGAATATTAAGCTCAAAGTGCCGTCTGCCAAACTAGGTCCCAGGTTTATTGGTTCGTATGAAATTATTGAGTTGATTAATCCAGTAGCCTTTCGTCTGAAGCTCACTCAATCATTTAAACTGCGCAATGTATTCCATAAGTCCCTTCTCAAATTGTACCGCTCTCCGATTCGTCCTGTCCAGTTCCCTCCTCCTCTGGTTTTGGTTGGGGGTGCTTTGGAATACGAAGTCCATAGGATCCTTGATTCCTGTTTAGTGAGAAGATCCGTGCAGTATCTGGTGCATTGTAAGGGCTATGGTCCGGAGGAAAGGTCCTGGATGCCTGCCAGTAATGTCCATGCCAAGGGTTTGATCAGGAAGTTTCATGTCCTTCATCCCAACAAACCGGGTTTTGAGGGTCCAGAGGCCCCTCTTAGAGGGAGGGGTACTGTCTCATCGCCGTTGGATTCAGTGGCTGGTGTTTCTGCCTCGGCCGCTGGGAGGCGCCGGACTCCTTTGGCTGGTGGTGCCAGTGATAGGAGAACGGTATCCTCATATGGTTCCGCTCCTTTGACGCCGGTCTCTGTCGCTGCTCATCGCCATGTTTCGCCTGTGAGTAATGTTGGTGACAGAGAGGAGGTCCCTGCGCAGGCGTCTGGTGAGCGTAGACTTCGCTCTTCTGTCAGAGGTGAAGTGGTTGGTGTCAGTCATGCATCACCATCTGGCCTGGTTCTGGGGGCGGTCCAGATGAGGTCATCAGACTGTGAGCCTGTGAGAGGTAGCCATGACCTTCAAATGGCTTGGAGCCTGGCTTGCAAGCCGCCAGATATAGTCTTGATTTCCCCAGTGTGCTAGTTTGTTTTGCTATTGTATCTCTGACCTTTGCCTGAGTTTCTGACCCTTCTTCTGCCTGCCTATTTTGTACCTTTGCCGCCCTCCTGGTTTTGACCCTTGGACTTCAGACTTCGCATATGGTCTCGCTTTTGATTCCCTTCCTAGCGTCCTTCCTACTCCGGTCCACTGCTTACATAGGCAGCTACCCCCTGGGCTTCGCTGTAATTCCAGATCCCTGTTTAGGGGTAAAGGGTCTCGGGGTTTCTCGGGGTACTGTCTTACCTGCAGTTCAGACCTGCAGTGAGCGGACATCACAATACTACTGGGTATGGGACGCATTTGGACGTTCCAACATGACAATGATCCAAAACAGATGGCCATGTTGACCTGTCATTGGTTACAACAGAACAAAGTGAAGGTTCTGGAGTGCCATCTCAATCTCCTGACCTCAATATCATTGACCCACTCCGGGGAGATCTCAAGCATGCAGTTCATGCTAGACAGCCCAGGAATTTTCTTTTGCCAAGAAGAGTGGGCAGCTTTACCATCTGAGAAAATAATGAACTTTATCCACAACTACCACAAAAGCTGTTATTGATGTTAGAGAGGGCAATACACAGTATTAAGAAATGGGGTATGTAAACTTTTGATCAGGGTCATTTAGATGTTTCAGGTTGTCATTATGATTTAAAAAGAGAAAACACAGTAGTTTGACAATAAATGGCTTCACCCAGCCACTAACCATGGAGTGGAGAAAAAGTTTTGGTGTTATCATTCATATTCTCTGAAAAAAGTCCAAGAAAGCAAAAATTCTGCCAGGGTATGTAAACTTTTGAGCACAACTGTAGAGAGCCCTGTCTTTACTATATAGCACCCGCTCTTGTCAGATAGAATGTGGAATGACTGCTGATAGAACATGGTAAAGCTTCTTTTCTAATAGAGGCTGATGGACTCGTCTACTGATCACCGGCTACTCCATCAGCAATCATTTTATTTTAACAAGAGAGGACTCTATGCAATAAAGAGAGGGAGCAGTGATTAACAAAAATAACAAGAAGATGCCATATGATAAAGGATGGCACTACACAGAACTAGAGAGGCTACATAATAAGGGACGGTGTGATATATACGGTAATAAAATAGGAAACTGTGTAATTAAAGGGAATTTGTCAGCAAGTGTAATGTAGGGATAGAGAAGCTGAATCCAACAATGTATCACTTAGCTTACTGGGTGCATCCATTCTGAAAAAATCAGAGCTTTTAAATGTACAGGTGCTTCTCACAAAATTAGAATATCATCAAAAAGTTAATTTATTTCAGTATTTCAATACAAAAAGTGAAACTCGTATTATATAGAGTCATTACAAACAGAGTCATCTATTTCAAGTGTTTATTTCTGCTAATGTTGATGATTATGGCTTACAACCAATAAAAACCCAAAAGTCATTATCTCAGTAAATTAGAATAATTAACAAAAAACACCTGCAAAGGCTTCCTAAGCATTTAAAAAGGTCTCTTAGTCTGTTTCACTAGGCTCCACTGTCATGACTTGACTGATGTCCAGACGGCACACTCCACACACTCCACCAGGAGGGTAAGCCACAAAAGGTCATTACTAAAGAAGCTGGCTGTTCACAGAGTGCTGTATCCAAGCATATTAATGGAAAGTTGAGTGGAAGGATAAAGTGTGGTAGAAACCAATGGTGTTTTTCAAAAGTAAAACTTTTCCCGCAAAAAGCAAGCCCTCATATGGCCATATTGACCAAAAAATATAAAAGTTCTGGGAAGAAGGGGAGCAAAAAACAGAGACGCAAAAACGGAAATATTCCTGGTCCGTGTTAATAGCTGCTGATGTAAAATAATGGATTGGACAAGATGACAAGTCAGAACAATTTGTCTGAATTTTCGTGCTAAAAATGTTTTTTATATGCTCGTATGGACTATGCACGTTAGGACAAGCAAGACTAAAGAGAAAATGTTAAGACAAAAAATGGACTATAAAGTGTTTGAATTATGTTTTTTACTTATTTTGTTTTTCAGCCAAGACAGCAATTCAAACCAATAAAAAGCTGAACATTGAAATTAAAGAAAAAAACAACGAGTTAAATCAATTAAAAGAGGTAAAACCAATGCAAAAAATTACCTTGCTAGAAATTACATAATTATAGTAACAAGCTTTTTCAAAACTATGTTTAAACTTTTTATTTTGAAATGTTTTAAACATGTATAGGAAGACAGAGGATCCCTATAGGGCATACAGGCCTCATGATAATTTAGAGGGTGGGAGCCAAGGGGTTAAAAAAATTGAAAAAAATGCAGAGTATACCTGCAGGGAATCTGATTGAAAAGGAAGGAGTGGGGACAGGGTAGAGGAAGACTGTTACTGTCTCTTGCTTCCTTGGACCCAGATGCTGCAGAACCAGGACATCGAAGGAGGGAGTCATTGTGGATCTTGCAGACTTTATTGGACATGGTGAGGGCTGCCACTGCAGTCCACGGGGCCAAGCAGGTGCGGAAGCAACTTCAGGTGACTTACACATCCCCTTCGGCTGCGGCATTGAATATATCCACACCCAAGCGCGTGCTCGGCGTTCCAGGGTGCCAGAGCTCTACTCGCCGGAGGGTGAAAGAAGAAGGTGGAAATGTTCAAGGTGCCCCCTTAGTTACCCTCTGGGGCTGGAGGAGCGGTGTGATCATTCTGTGAGGCTTCTCGTAAACGGTCAGTCGGAAGAAGGAAGCCGCTGGCTGAGGATGTAGATAGGGTCGCGATGACCGGGGAGGTTGACCATAGATGGCATCGGTCTGTTCCTCCTGCAGTCACCCTAGGCCTGACAATATCCTTAGTCCAGTGGTAAAGAGGACTATATTTCCCGAAGAGCATCGGCAGATGAGCAAGTTCCAGGGGACAACGTCGCGCTGTTCCGAGAATATCTCAAAGGAAGCCTAGTGAGGAGATGTTGATTGCTTCTAATTTACCTTTGTGGTGGTTTTTGGTAATGGTTCGGGGTTGGTAATGTTGGGGTAGCTTCTAGGGATAGTCAGAGTTTTAATACGAAAGGGACAGTTACTGAGCATGTTACAGGATCTAGTGGCAGAGCTGGCAGTATCTATTGATTCGAGGTCTCCATTCAGGATTTGACAAGGCCCTACGAGTTCCGGGTGGGGAGTTCGACAGTCTGAGGTAGTTATATAAGGACAATGCAGAGGTTGAGCAACAGAGTGGTGCTTCGGGTAGTGGCAGAAAAATGCTCTAGTGAAAAGGAAAAGGAGGATGAGGTGGTTCGTTTGGATGATAGGGCTAGGAGCAAGGTATGTGTCAATTTTGAGGGCCCTTTTGGGCGCACTTGAAGAAGGAGATTAGGGATGGCTTAGTGATTCTATATATAAAAAGGATGAGGAAGTTAATTCCGAAGATGTTTTCTAATTATTTACAGGCTTTCATGATTTTGGAGAGTGTGACTCGTGAAAAAGAACCTGAGCATTGCTCGGCTTTGTTTGGCTAAATGGATGTGATAGGGTAAGCATGCAGGGTTTACAGTGTCTTAGCGTGGCTGAGGTACAATGAGCAATTTAGGAAGAAAAAGGTCATGAGGCCTGGAACGCGATGGGATCATAAGGATATTTCCGTGTGAATGCGTCTCATGGTGACTTCTGCTTTGAAGCCCTTTTGAGGAGGTGTCGGCGGCTCCCACTCAGCGAGCGGGTCCTCGGCGGCACAGGAAAAGGGGTTTTGTTGGCATATTAATCAGGGACATTGTAAATTTGGGGCAGAGTGCAAGTTCACGCACTCATTTTCCAGTTGCAAGGCCACTCATAGCCTCGCAAAGTGTTTTGAGCTATCAAAGGGAAAGTCACGTGAGGGTGTTGGAAAAAGTGTAGATCCCAGTCAGGGTTGTGGTGATGCTTCTGATTTTAAATAGGTACCTAGATTTGGAAGCAGCTGCACTAATTCGGTTTTGTTTTCTGAAGCTTGTATTTTTCAGCCACTCAATTTGAAGTCAGCAAGGGACCATCACGGAGTAGTGCTGGAAAAGCAAAGTAAGGAGATGGAACTGGGGTGCATGGCAGGTCCATTCAGTGACCCTCCATGGCCTAATGTGAGCATTTTCCCTTTGGGGCATGCTCCAAAGCGGGAATCTAATACGTTTTGGCTTATCCATTAATTAATTAATTTTTGCTGAGTGGGTAGTACAGGACAAGTCAGGCATTCCCTGTTATGAATGTGCTAGAGATGATTTCTAAGCAGAGGCTCCCTCTGGTGGTTACAGACAGTACTGAACCTTTCAGCTACGAGTGGCAATCTGGAATCACGGACTGGTCTGATATAAGGGAGGTTCCCTCCCATGATGGTTGCCGGTGATCAATTGTTCTTGTCTCAATTGAGGTTCCTGGTTCATTTGGAAGTTTGCTGGAGTCCTGCCTGCATCTCCTGCTTTCAGATACGATGTTTTTTGCTTTTCTTTTTGAGCTTGCTTTTTGCATTGTTTTCTGCACTTTTGTGGAGGTTGGCCAGGTCCCCTCCTGGGGCCTGAGCTCCTCGCAGTTTTTCTGCTGCCACTGTTATTTGCTCATTTGCTTTTTCCTGTTTTTTCAGCGGCTGCGGCTTGGTTTTTGTTCACACTGAGATCTGATTTGGTGGGAGGCGAGATCGTGTGATCTCAGTATTTTTGTAATCAGAATTGTTGGATTTTTGTAGGGTTTTCTGGGTTGCAGAAAGTAATCTCTCCTGTCCTATCCTATTTAGTCAGCTTGTGGCCCCAGCGTTTGCTCAGTCTATTTTCTGCCTATGTTTGTATTTTCATCTTGCCTAACCGCCATTTTATGTTTGGGGGCTTCCTATTTTCTTTGGGGATCTGCTTTGGGGCAGATAGCGTTTATCTTTCTGCCTTTAGGTGTAGTTATCTCTCAGGCTGTGACGAGGCGTCAAGGATCAACGCAGGAACGCTCCACGGCTACCTCTAGTTGTGTCGTTAGTTTAGGAATCTGCAACCCATCAGTTACCAACATCTCAGGTGATCGGCTCCCTGCTGTTGTTCCTGTCCTCCTCAGCTACCGAAACATAACAGTATCACCGGCCATAACTGAAAATTATATGGTACTCACAGAAGGGAAAAAAAGTGTGGAAAGAAAAAAGTTGTCAGAGTTGTCAGAGATTTTTTTTTTTTTTTTATCTGCTGTTACATTTTTTCCCTCTTTTTCTCTGGGTGCTGAGGAGGATTTTTTTTTCTCTCAATGGAGTTTGCCCAGTTGTCTGGCCGTGTGGATCAGCTTGCCACTGAGGTTCGGAGTATTGCTATCTATCTTGCTGGGTTGCCGGTTGTGGAACCTAGATTCCCATGCCAGATTTGTTTTTGGGGAATCGGGCTAAATTTCTGAATTTCAAAAATAACTGTAAGTTGTTTTTTGCCTTAAAGTCTAAGTCTTCAGGTAACGCAGCACAGCAGGTTCAAATTGTCATCTCTCTCCTGCGCGGCGATCCTCAGGATTGGGCTTTTTCCCTGACACCTGGGGTGTCACGGGTGTGTCTCTACGAAGATCGTCGCGATTGCACAGCCTGACTTCTCACAGCTGAGTTTCTGGTGCTGGGTGTTTTTCGGCAGTGAGGGAGTTAATTCTCCCTTCTCTGTGCTAGACGAGGCCAGCCACACCCAGCTGCAATTAATGCTGCAATAATGGGATTCCTTTAAATACCTGCCAGTCTGCTAGGGAAGTGTCAGTGAAAGCATTCCTGGCAGACAAACAGAGCGGCTTGTGGTATTTTGGAGTTTGGAGTGAAGCGTACTTTGTGTGTGGTTTTTTCCCTTCCTCGCTTTATCATTTATCTCCTTACCCGTTGGTGTTCCCTCTGTTGTTGTGAAGTAGTTTTGTATACAAGGTGGTTGTTGATTTTCCCCTTGTACTGTCTCGTTCGTCTAGTACTGTGTGTGGGCTTATATTATCCCGTTCCCTGTTGTAGTGATCGAGGTCCTTCTCAGGACTAGATCACTGAGGTTAAGGGATCCTCAGGAGGTAGGGATTATGCTGGCGGCCTGGACCTCTGTACCTTTAACAGTACCTCCAGGTAGAGGGACTAGTCAGGGCCCTAGCTTAGGGTCAGCTTAGGCCCCTAACCTACGGTACACAGAGACAGCGTGACATTTTCACCGACCGACAAAAGATTCTCTCCAGCTTCCATGGATCTAGTAGCTAGTCTTGCTCGGCAGTTGCAGAGTTTGTCCATGGAGCTGGCGGACGTTAAGTCCAAGGTTTTGTACCCCCCGGAGCAAGCCGGACCAGAACCTAAAGTAGCTCTCCCTGACAGGTTCACTGGGGGCCGGGACAAGTTTTTTGTTTTCCGGGAGGCATGTAAATTGTACTTTCGGCTGCGGCCACAGTCATCGGGGAGTGATGAGCAAAGGGTGGGAATTGTCATCTCGCTCCTACAAGGGGACCCACAATCATGGGTGTTCTCTCTTCCCCCGGGCTCCCCGGCTCTCCAGTCAGTGGATAGGTTTTTTTGCAGCTCTGGGTCTTATATATGATGACCCGGATCGGGTCTCCCTTGCTGAATCTAAGTTACGTAGGATCCAGCAGGGAGATCGTCCGGCGGAGGAATTCTGTTCGGAGTTCCGTAGGTGGCCACGGACACCCAGTGGAATGACCCGGCTCTTAGGAGCCAGTTTTGTCAAGGTTTATCTGACAAATTAAAGGATGTGTTGGCACAGTATGACCCTCCCGCGTCACTGGAAGCCGCTATGGCCCTTGCTATTCGTATTGACAGACGGCTTCGGGAGAGGTGCGGGGTAACTCCGCCCCCTGTGATGACTCCACCTTCCTCAAGGGTCCCTTATATGGAGGTTCCCCTGGTCAGTCCAGAGGAGCCTATGCAATTAGGAGGGACATCATTTCGGGGGAGGGGACCGGCGGGGCGCCACAAAACAGGAAGTTGTTTCTTCTGTGGGAAAAAGGGACATTTTACTGGGGGGTGTCCATCCCGTCCTTTGCAGAGTAAAAGGTCGTCGGAAAACTATTGATCCCAGATTGTGTGGTGGATGGCAATCTGGGAGTAAGTATTTCATCCCTAAGTTCGTCTCAGTTTCTCGTACCGGCGGAGGTGGTGGTGGGTACGAGAACTGAGAGGATATCTGTTCTTCTGGATAGTGGGGCCGGGGCTAATTTGGTGGACGCTCGGTTTGCCCGGGTTCAAGGTATGCAATTGAGTGTGTTGGCTGAACCCATCCCCATATTCTCGATCGACGCCAGACCTCTCGGCCAGGGAAGTTTTTTGCAAGCAGTGCATAACGTAAATCTTCAAGTGGGGGCGATACATAAAGAACTGTTGTCTTGTTACGTGTTGGAGGATCTTCCCACTCCTATAGTGTTGGGCCTTCCTTGGTTACTAAGCATAACCCGGTTATTAATTGGCAATCCAGAGAGATAAGCCAATGGAGTGAATTCTGTAATAAAAACTGCATGAATACGGTCATCGGTGCGGTCACTCCTAGGGTCTTACCTCCATTTCTGGCGGACTTTGAGGATGTATTCTCGGAGAAAGGGTGTCAGGAACTACCTCCTCATCGCGTGTATGACTGTTCTGTAAAACTGCTCCCTGAGGCCAAGTTACTAGTGTTGAGCGATACGATACCGCAAGTATCGGGTATCGGCCGATATTAGCTGTATCGGACGTTCGATACTTAGTTCCGATATTTTCCATATATCGTATACCGGAATCGGAAGTTCCCATAATTCTTTGAGAGGCAATGTGATTTTAGTCAGCCAATGAGGAATCCTAAGAAGTGTGGGCACATCCTGTACTGCTGCGGTCATGTTAACTAATGGCATGGCTGTGATTGGATGCTGAAATGATGTCAGAATGCACTATAAAAGGCGCCGCCGCCATTTTAGCGTCACTGTGCTGTGAATTCAGTAAGGGACAGAACGCTGCTGTGCTGACTCTGAGGGATAGTTAGAGATTGCGATTTAGTGTACAGTCATGGCCAAAAGTTTTGAGAATGACACAAATATTATATTTTCACATGATCTGCTGCCCTCTGGTTTTTATGTGTGTTTGACAGATGTTTTTAGCACAGACAGAAATATAATAATTGCAAACATATGAGTATCAAAAGCTTATATTGACAGTTAGAATGAGTTAATGCAGCAAGTCAATATTTGCAGTGTTGACCCTTCTTCTTCAGGACCTCTGCAATTCTCCCTGGCATGCTCTCAGTCAACTTCTGGACCAAATCCTGACTGATAGCAGTCCATTCTTGCACATTCATTTTGTCAGAATTTTTAGGTTTTTGTTTGTCCGCCCGTCTCTTGATGATTGACCACAAGTTCTCAATGGGATTAAGATCTGGGGAGTTTCCAGGCCATGGACCCAAAATCTCTATGTTTTGTTCCCTGAGCCATTTAGTTATCACCTTTGCTTTATGGCAAGGTGCTCCATCATGCTGGAAAAGTCATTGTTGATCGCCAAACTGCTCTTGGAGGGTTGGGAGAAGTTGCTCTTGGAGGACATTCTGGTACCATTCTTTATTCATGGCTGTGTTTTTAGGCAAGACTGTGAGAGAGCCGATTCCCTTGGCTGAGAAGCAACCCCACACATGAATGGTTTCAGGATGCTTAACAGTTGGCATGAGACAAGACTGGTGGTAGCGCTCACCTTGTCTTCTCCAAATGAGGCATTTTCCTGATGTCCCAAACAATCGAAAAGGGATTCATCAGAGAAAATAACTTTACCCCAGTCCTCAGCAGTCCACTGCCTGTACCTTTTGCAGAATATCAGTCTGTCCATGATGTTTTTTCTGGAGAGAAGTGGCTTCTTTGCTGCCCTCCTCGAGACCAGGCCTTGCTCCAAGAGTCTCCGCCTCACAGTGCGTGCAGATGCACTCACACCTGCCTGCTGCCATTCCTGAGCAAGCTCTGCACTGCTGGTAGCCCGATCCCGCAGCTGAAACACTTTTAAGAGACGGTCCTGGCGCTTGCTGGTCTTTCTTGGGCACCCTGAAGCCTTTTTGGCATCAATGGAACCTCTCTCCTTGAAGTTCTTGACGATGCGATAGATTGTTGACTGAGGTGCAATCTTTCTAGCTGCGATACTCTTCCCTGTTAGGCCATTTTTGTGCATTGCAATGATGACTGCACATGTTTCTTTAGAGATAACCATGGTTAACAGAAGAGAAACAATGATGCCAAGCACCAGCCTCCTTTTAAAGTGTCCAGTGGCGTCATTCTTACTTAATCATGCCAGATTGATCTCCAGCCATGTCCTCATCAACACCCACACCTGTGTTAATGGAGCAATCACTGAAAAGAGGTTAGCTGGTCCTTTTAAGGCATGGCTGCAATAATGTTGAAATGTGTTTTGGGGGATAAAGTTCATTTTCTAGCCAAATATTGACTTTGCAAGTAATTGCTGTTAAGCTGATCACTCTTTATAACATTCTGGAGTATATGCAAATTGCCATTAGAAAAAGTGAAGCAGTAGACATTGTAAAAATTAATATTTGTGTCATTCTCAAAACTTTTGGCCATGACTGTACTGTGCTTTAGGCAGGCTAGCACCAACCGCTGTGTAAAGCTTCCTTTTGCCTGCAGTGTTGTTTTAACAGCTCTGCAAGGTGTGTGTGAGTGCAGGTGATGCTGCAGTTTGCTCTGCATGCAACGCTGTCTGTAGGCATCTGCACGTGTCACTCACAGACTCTTTTTTTTTTCTTCAGTGTAATTCTTGCTGCTCCATGCAATTTAACTATTAGTGTGACGCGCTTCCATCCGTATCCAATACATTGGTTGCAAACACTATAGAAGTAGACAAAGGAGTAGCCTTTCACAGATTGTGAACAGTTGTGTTTCAGTGTTCACTTCAGTCTGTGTTTTTTATTTTTTGAGTGCACATCACGCTCCAGTTACTTGTTCAAGCACTGCTGCTTGTACTCTGCTGAGCGTGTCTCAGTTCCTCATCCTTGTCATTTCTCTCCAATTGGTTCTGCTCCATTCCATTTAAAATAAATATAATCTATTAGTGTGACGCGCTTCCATCCGTATCCAATACATTGGTTGCAAACACTATAGAAGTAGACAAAGGAGTAGCCTTTCACAGATTGTGAACAGTTGTGTTTCAGTGTTCACTTCAGTCTGTGTTTTTTATTTTTTGAGTGCACATCACGCTCCAGTTACTTGTTCAAGCACTGCTGCTTGTACTCTGCTGAGCGTGTCTCAGTTCCTCATCCTTGTCATTTCTCTCCAATTGGTTCTGCTCCATTCCATTTAAAATAAATATAATCTATTAGTGTGACGCGCTTCCATCCGTATCCAATACATTGGTTGCAAACACTATAGAAGTAGACAAAGGAGTAGCCTTTCACAGATTGTGAACAGTTGTGTTTCAGTGTTCACTTCAGTCTGTGTTTTTTATTTTTTGAGTGCACATCACGCTCCAGTTACTTGTTCAAGCACTGCTGCTTGTACTCTGCTGAGCGTGTCTCAGTTCCTCATCCTTGTCATTTCTCTCCAATTGGTTCTGCTCCATTCCATTTAAAATAAATATAATCTATTAGTGTGATGCGCTTCCATCCGTATCCAATACATTGGTTGCAAACACTATAGAAGTAGACAAAGGAGTAGCCTTTCACAGATTGTGAACAGTTGTGTTTCAGTGTTCACTTCAGTCTCTGCGTAATAACCACACTTAGGCCTTATAACTTTTCTGACTTTCTTTATCAATCTACCAAGATGAAGAAGTCAGTGAGTAAGGCACGTGGTCGTGGCCGTGGAGTTTCAGCAGTGAGAGGACGTGGGGATTCTGTGGCTGCTGCCGCCCTCAGTGACACAGCATCCACCATTTATCCCCGTGAGCGTTCCTTTATGCGCACTTTGGTAGGAGCTCGGCGTGCCCCCCTGCTGGGGAAGAACAAATTGAAGCCATTGTTGGTTGGATGGCAGCCAATGCATCGACTTCAATTCCTTCCACCTCCTCTCAGGAACACAACACTGTTGAGCAACCATCTGTCTGTTCACCGCCTGTCAAATTGGCCAGGCAGTCAGAGAGTTCTGTACAGGAGCCAGCTGAGTCTCTGCTTCTGTTCTCAGAATCTGTTGGCTCGCAAACACGGGCACAGGCAAGCAGCATTCTGCAATTTGAAGAAGAGGGAGTATGCAGTGATGCGCAACAGCTGTGTCTCTCTCAATCTGAAGAGGCGGGTGAGCCAGTGCCGATGGACAGCACACCGCAGAACGCATCTCATGATGATGATGAGACTCAGGTGCCAGGTTTTGTGGAGAATGGTGCTGCCCAGACCATCCAACAGCAGCAGGTGTTGGAAGAGGGTAGTGGAGATGATGAAGTCCGAGACCCAACATGGCATGAGCAACAGGAAGGTGGTGGGAGCAGCTCTGAGGAAGAGATTGGCCCAACGATACAAAGAGGAGGGAGAGGTAGGCTGCAGACTCGCTTGCCTGTAGCCTCCAGTTTGGCACCTGTTGGGAGCAGTTCTCTTACAAATGTCAAAATTGGCGCTCCCATGACTTGCACTGCGTGGTCCTTTTTTGACAGACTTGTAGATGATATTTGCTATGTTCAATGCAAGCTGTGTAAGCAAAAAGTTAAAAGAGGTAAAAATATCAGTAACCTGAATACCACAAATATGTGGAAACATGTACGGACAAAGCACGTAGCTGAGTTACAAAGACACACTGGAGATGTAGGCCAACCTACAGCAGCACCTACATCTTCAGGTCATGTTGGAGCCTCTACCTCCAGCTCACACACACCTGGTTCGGCTTCCTCACAGGATCTCCATGGAAGAACCTCGGTCACTGTTGTCCATAGACAAACTGTTATTCTACCCACAGCAGCAAGTTCACAGTAATCGTCACACTCCCAGACACAAAACAGCCATCGGTACCACAGGCATGGGATAAAAGACGGCCATACTCGGCAAACCATCCACGAGCACAGGCTCTGAATGCTGGCATTGCAAAACTCCTGTCCCTTGAAATGCTGTCATTCAGGCTGGTGGAGACTGACAGTTTCAGGAACTTAATGGCATTGGCAGTCCCACAATATAATGTGCCAAGCCGATTTTATTTCAGCAGGCAAGCCGTCCCTGCTCTGCAAAAACATGTCGAGGGAAACATTAAACATGCGCTACTAAACGCCGTCCACCTGACCACCGATGCGTGGACCAGTACCCATGGCCAGGGACGATACCTTTCCCTCACTGCCCATTGGGTCAATGTTGTGGAGCCGGGTACAGATCTTGCCAGTGGCGCTGTACGTGTTCTGCCAACTCCAAGGATTGCAGGAATCCAGTCTGTACACATTGATTCCTCCTCCTACTCCAGTTCCTCAGAATCATCGCTGCACGAGCCGTCACGGTATACCTCCACATGGACCCATGAACGCTTACCTGTTGCGACCGATATGAGCACAGCCGTGGCCAAACGTCAATAGGCCATCCTGAAATTAATTTCCATGGGGAATCGAAGCCACACAGCGCAGGAGCTCTGGGATGCCATCAAGCAGGAGAGCGACGTGTGTTTTTTGTCAGCTAATCTCCAGCCAGGCTTGGTAGTGTGTGACAATGGCCGAAATCTGGTGGCAGCTCTGGGCCTTGGCAACCTCACTCACATACCATGTCTGGCACATGTGCTCAACTTGGTCGTGCAGAGTTTTTTGAGGGACTATCCGGATCTTGATGCACTGCTGCACAAGGTCCGCCTAGAGTGCGCTCACTTGCGACGTTCCAGCATGGCCAGATCGCGCATTGCAGCTCTGCAAGTCAGATTTCGCCTTCCTGAACATCGCATCATATGTGACGTACCCACCAGGTGGAATTCCACGTTACATATGTTGGATCGGTTGTGTGAGCAGCAGCCAGCAGTAATGGAGTATCAGCTGCATCAGGCGCAATCAACTCGCAATTTGCGCCGTTCACACTTCACCACTACTGAGTGGGCCTCTATGAAGGACATCTGCCACGTTTTGCGTGCGTTTGATGTCTCAACGCGGATGGGCGAATGCAGATGATGCACTAGTCAGCATGACTGTCCCCCTTATCTGCCTGCTTCAGAAATCACTGAAAGCACTAAAGGAAGAGGTTTTGGAAAGAGGTGGAGGATTAGGAGTCACAAATTCAATTACCTTCAGGACAGTCAGCGCAACGTGGTTCCTCACAAAGGGCTGGGCAGGGCTCACTTTGTGAGGAGGATGAGGAGGAGGAGGAGTCAATGGAGGAGGAAGAAATCCCTACAGAGGGAGGTACACAACGCTCTAGTCAGTATGTAGAGCGAGGGTGGGGTGATGCAGAGGAGGCAGAGATGACGCCTCTTCCAGAGGACAGCCTTTGTTGGCCAGTTGGGAGTCTGCAGCACATGGTTGATTTCATGCTTCAGTGCCTGAGAAACGACCGCCGCATCGCCCACATTCTCACCACGTCAGATTATTGGGTGTACACCCTCCTAGACCCTCGCTACCGGGACAACTTACAAACCCTCATCACACCGGTGAACCGGGACCATAAAATGCAGGAGTACCAAGACACACTGGTGCAATCCATACTGTTGTACATTCCAGCCGAGAGAGCTGCTGCTGCTACTGCTTTACAAAGCAGCTCTGTGCGTCGAGGCAGTGTAGACACCTCTACAACAAGAGGGAGCACAAGCAGCGCCTCTGCACAGGGCAAGAGCTGTATGTTACAAATGTGGTGAAGTTTTGTGACAGCGCCAGCAAGGTCTACACCATCCGAGACGGCTCCAGTCACCAGGAAGAAACGTTTCCGTAAGATGTTGACAGACTACTTGGCTTTCCCTCTAAGTGTACTCCCAGATGCCTCTTCCCCTTTCAAATTTTGGGTCTCTAAGTTGGATACATGGCCAGAGCTTAGCCAGTATGCATTGGAGGTGCTGGCTTGCCCTGCTGCCAGTGTATTATCTGAGCGCGTCTTTAGTGCTGCAGGTGGTGTAGTAACAGACCGTCGCATGCGACTATCCTCAGAGAATGTAGACCGGCTTACTTTTCTGAAAATGAACAAGGCATGGATCTCACCTGAATTTGCCTGTCCGTTTTCAGATTAAATAACTGTTTGGCAACGTTTTCCATGTCTCCTGTTATGTTCATCTTTCTACCACCTGAACTCTACTCCCTGGGCTACAACACCGCCATTTGTTGCTCGTAAGTAATTGGCAGGGGTACTGACTCCTGGCCAGCCTGGTTACAGCACGACAGCTGTTTCCTGGCAGTGTGAACGTCAATTATCCTCCAATAAGTTGTGCTGTCGTGTTGCATTCGGGTTAGCCGACTCTATGGTGCCTGCAGTTTAGGTGATTCCTATGTGTGCTGTGGGATATGTAACTAAAGGCTGTTTCCATTGTGACAATAGGACAAGCACCCACTGTAGGACTGTGTGATTCGGTAACTGCGGACGGCTTGCGTCCTGTCAACTTACATTTTCATGGGTGCGTTCTGCTACCCGTCCGGGGTCCAGTACCGTCAACTGGTTCTCCCCAGTGCCTTTGGCCTAGGTGCCTCCATCTCCGTATCCGAGTTCCACCAACGTCTGCTGGTCCTTGGTAGTGCTTTGGAGCACAGGTACCTCCTGCTTAGTAACCGTGTCACAGTAACGTCAGCTGGTACTCGGTTGTGACATTGCCTCTTTTCCTTCTGCTACCCGTCCGGGGTCCAGTACCGTCAACTGGTTCTCCCAGTGCCTTGGCCTTACGTGCCTCCATCTCCGTATCCGAGTTCCACCAACGTCTGCTGGTCCTTGGTAGTGCTTTGAAGCACAGGTACCTCCTGCTTAGTAACCGTGTCACAGTAACGTCAGCTGTACTCGTTGTGACATTGCCTCTTTCCTTCTGCTGCCCCTCTGGTTCCAGCACAGTCAGCTGGTCCTCGTTACTTTCATTGTCTCTTGCTCCATCTGATACCCGTCCGGTTCCAGTAACGTCAGCTGGTTCTCGAAATTAGACGACCTTAAAGACCACCCAGAAGAAGATGACGACAACAAGGACGACGAGCATGAAGCCAACCAGCCTGAACACCATCACAAAGAAAAAATAAAAGATTACCCAGAAGAAGATCACCAACAGGACAAAGAAGGTTAAGACAAACTACAAGATACAGAACAAGAGACAGAAGAACAATAAGCAGAAGATCAAAAAGCAGAAAAACATGAAGTATAAGACCAAAATGAAGAGCAAAATATATGCTCTAAATTCTAAGCAGAAGAAGACTAAGCAGTGTATGGGGGTGAGTCCGTTCCTCCTAGTGGTGCCCCTGGAAAATGCCTGCTGCTGCAGGCTAAACTGAACACGGACAAATACTGTTGTAATTTAAATCTTTTGTGACAGCAAGAATGGAAGGATGAACAATTCATACTTTTACAGATTACAAGTACAGGAATCTCTGTCACAAATAAGAATATGATGAAGAAGATGAAGAGGAAGAAGATGAAGAATTTGAATATGAAGAAGATTAATAGTTTAATAGTAACAATATGAGTAATGTAAACAAAAACATGAATAGCAAGAAGTTTAAGAAGAAGATTAAGAAGGTGAAGATGAAGAATAATTTGATGAGAAAGATGATGCTGCTGAAGATTATGAAGGAGAAAGTGTGGCACTGGCAAAAGTTAAAAAGGTGAAGAGCATGGAAGTTGTGAAACATACATATTTGCCAAAATAGAAAAAAGGTTAACAACATTGTCAATTTGTTCGTCAATCCAAACGTATTTCCAAAAAAAAATATATTAATGCTATTCCAATGCATTGGGTTAAACATGTATGCCTTTATTGTCTCCTCAACCTCCCCCAATACATTCTACATTACTCTTTGTTGTTTTCCTTCATGTACAATTAACCAACAAGGCAAGAATGGGTTTTTTTTAATGTCGATATTTGGTTCCCATAGACTTACATGGGACTTCCGGTATCAGTATCGGGTATCGCCGATATTTTAGTGATATCGGCGATACCATTCCGATCCGATATTTTTAGATATCGAGCAGTATCGCTCAACACTACAAGTTACCTAAATCTAGGTTGTATAACCTATCTGGTCCTGAGAGGCAGGCCATGAAGGATTATATTGCTGAAAGTCTGGCTAAGGGCATATAGACCTTCATCTTCCCCGGTGGCCGCGGGTTCTTCTTTGTGAATAAGAAAGATGGAGGCTACGCCCTTGCCTGGATTCCGTGAACTTAATCGGATTACGGTCCGAGATCCGTATCCGCTCCACTTATTCCCGATCTCTTCAATCAGATCGTGGGCGCCAAATGGTTCTCTAAGTTGGATCTCAGGGGGCGTACAATCTGATTAGGATGAAGGAGGGATGAGTGGAAGACGGCGTTTAACACTCCGGAGGGTATTATGAGAACCTTGTCATGCCATTCGTCTGACTAATGCCCCGGCGGTGATCAACACTTTGTAAATGACATTTTTTCGCCACCTGGTGGGACAGTTTGTGGTCATATATCTGGATGATATCTTAACCCCTCTCTGACATTAGACGTACTATCCCGTCCATAAAACCCGTGCCATTCTGCCCATGGACGGGATAGTACATCATAGGCGATCAGCTGCGCTCCCGGGGGAGCGCAGCTAATCGCCGCCGGGTGTCAGCTGATTATCACAGCTGACACCCTGACTGTGTGTCAGGAGCGGTCACGGATCGCTCCCGGCACATTAACCCCTAGCACATCGCGATCAAACATGATCGCGGTGTACTGGGGGCACAGGGGAGGATCGCGCAGGGTGGGGGCTCCCTGCGCGCCCCCCTGAGACCCTCAGACCAGCGCGATGTGATCGCACTGTTCTGAGGGCTTCCTCCCTCCCAGGACCCGGATCCAAGATGGCGCCGGGGTCCTGGAGGGAGGCGGCTTCCTCAGTGCCTGCTGAGAGCAGGCACTGAGAAGCCTGCTGCACTGCCTGAGCGATCGCTGGTGTGACAGAGTGCTGTGCACACTGTCACACCAGCGATTTGATAAACTACAGTGATGTCCCACCCTGGGACAAAGTAAAAAAGTTAAAAAATTTAAAATAAACATGTTATAAAAAAAAATCCAAAATAAATAAAAAAAAAAAAATATTCCCCAATAAATTCATTTCTTCCTGTAAATAAAAAAAACAAAACAATAAAAGTACACATATTTGGTATCGCCGCGTCCGTAACGACCCCCCCTATAAAACTGTCCCACTAGTTAACCCCTTTAGTGAACCCCTTTAAAAAAAAAAAAAAAAACGAAGCAAAAAATCAATGCTTTATCATCATACCGCCGAACAAAAAGTGGAATAACGCGCGATCAAAAAGACCGATATAAATAAACATGGTACCGCTGAAAACGTCATCTTGTCCCGCAAAAAACGAGCTGCGATACAGCATCATCAGCGAAAAAATAAAAAATGTTATAGCTCGCAGAATAAAGCGATGCAAAAATAATTATTTTTTATATAAAATTGTTTTTATTCTATAAAAGCGCCAAAACATAAAAAAATGATATAAATGAGGTATCGCCATAATCGTACTGACCCGAAGAATAAAACTGCTTTATCAATTTTACCACACGCGGAACAATAAAAACGCCTCCCCCAAAAGAAATTCATGAATTGCTGATTTTTGTTCATTCTAACCTCCCAAAAATCAAATAAAAAGCGATCAAAAAATGTCACCTGCTCAAAAATGGTACCAATAAAAACGTCAACTCGTACCGCAAAAAATAAGACCTCACATGACTCTGTGGGCCAAAATATGCAAAAATTATAGCTCTCAAAATGTGGCGATGCAAAAAACTATTTTTGCAATAAAAAGCGTCTTTTAGCGTGACAGCTGCCAATCATAAAAACCGCTATAAATAGTAAATCAAACCCCCCTTTATCACCCCCTTAGTTAGGGAAAATAATAAAATTAAAAAAATGTATTTATTTCCATTTTCCCATTAGGGTTAGGGTTAGGGTTGCGGCTAAAGTTAGGGTTAGGGTTGGCGCTAAAGTTAGGATTAGGGTTAGGGTTGGGATTAGGGTGTGTTAGGGTTAGGTTTGTGGTTAGGGTTGGGACTAGGGTTAGGGGTGTGTTGGGGTTAGGGTTGGAGTTAGAATTGGGGGGTTTCCGCTGTTTAGGCACATCAGGGGCTCTCCAAATGTGACATGGCGTCTGATCTCAATTCCAGCCAATTCTGCGTTGAAAAAGTCAAACGGTGCTCCTTCACTTCTGAGCTCTGCCATGCGTCCAAACAGTAGTTTATCCCCACATATGGGGTATCAGCGTACTCTGGACCCCAAGAGTTATTGTGCAATTTGTCCTATTTCTTCTGTTACCCTTGGAAAATAAAAAACTGGGGGCGAAAATATCATTTTTGTACAAAAAAAATATTTTTTGTTTTTACGGCTGTACATTATAAACTTCTGTGAAGCACTTGGGGCTTCATAGCGCTCACCACACACCTAGATAAGTTCCTTGTGGGGTCTATTTTCCAAAATGGGGTCACTTGTTGGGGATTTCCACTGTTTAGGCGCATCAGGGGCTCTCCAAATGCGACATGACGCCCCAGACCATTCCATCAAAGTCTGCAATCCAAAACGTCACTACTTCCCTTCCGAGCCCAACGTGTACCCATACAGTAGTTTTCTCCCACATATTGGGTATCAGCGTACTCAGGACAAATTGGGCAACAACTTTTGGGGTCCAATTTCTCCTGTTACCCTTGTAAAATAAAATATTGGGGCGAAAAAATCATTTTTGCAAAAAAAAAAAAGATTTTTTATTTTTACGGCTGTGCGTTATAAACTTCTGTGAAGCACTTCGGGGTTCAAAGTGCTACCACACATCTAGATAAGTTCCTTGTGGGGTCTATTTTCCAAAATGGGGTCACTTGTGGGGGTTTCCACTGTTTAGGCGCATCAGGGGCTCTCCAAATGCGACATGACGCACCCAGACCATTCCATCAAAGTCTGCAATCCAAAACGTCACTACTTCCCTTCCGAGCCCTGACGTGCGCCCATACAGTAGTTTTTCTCCACATATTGGGTATCAGCGTACTCAGGACAAATTGGACAACAACTTTTGGGTCCAATTTCTCCTGTTACCCTTGTGAAAATAAAATATTGGGGGCGAAAAAATCATTTTTGTAAAAAAAAAAAGATTTTTTATTTTTACGGCTGTGCGTTATAAACTTCTGTGAAGCACTTCGGGGTTCAAAGTGCTCACCACACATCTAGATAAGTTCCTTGTGGGGTCTATTTTCCAAAATGGGGTCACTTGTGGGGGGTTTCCACTGTTTAGGTGCATCAGGGGCTCTCCAAATGTGACATGACGCCCCAGACCATTCCATCAAAGTCTGCAATCCAAACGTCACTACTTCCCTTCCGAGCCCCGACGTGTGCCCATACAGTAGTTTTCGCCCACATATTGGGTATCAGTGTACTCAGGACAAATTGGACAACAACTTTTGGTTCCAATTTCTTCTGTTACCCTTGTGAAAATAAAATATTGGGGGTGAAAAAATCATTTTTGTAAAAAAAAAAAAGATTTTTTTATTTTACGGCTGTACTTTATAAACTTTAGTGAAACACCTGGGGGTTCAAAGTTCTCACCACACATCTAGATAAGTTCCTTGAGGGGTCTAGTTTCCAAAATGGTGTCATTTATGGGGGTTTCCACTGTTTAGGCAGATCAGGAGCTCTCCAAACACGACATGGCTCCAGCCAATTCTGCGTTGAAAAAGTCAGACGGCGCTCCTTCCTTCCAAACTCTGCCATGCACCCAAACAGTGGTTTACCCCCACATATGGGGTATCAGCGCACTCAGGACAAATTGCACAATAACTTTTGGAGTCTTGTTACCCTTGGAAAAATAAAAATTGGGGTGAAAAGATCATTTTTGTGGAAAAAATATGATTTTTAATTTTACGGCTCTACGTTATAAACTTGTGTGAAGCACTTGGGGGTTCAAATTGCTCATCAAAAATCTAGATAAGTTCCTTAGGGGGTCTAGTTTCCCAAATGGGGTCATTTGTGGGGGGTTTCCACTGTTTAGGCACATCAGGGGCTCTCCAAATGCAACATGGCATCCAAACTCAATTCCAGCCAATTTTGGTTGGAAAAAGTCAAATGGTGCTCCTTCCATTCCGAGTCTGCCGTGCGCCCAAACAGTGGTTCCCCCCCACATATGGGGTATCAGCGTACTCAGGACAAATTGTACAACAACTTATATGGTCCAATTTCTCCTGTTACCCTTGGGAAAATAAAAAATTAGTGACTAAAAGATAATTTTTGTGGGAAAAAAATAGGATTTTTTATTTTCATGCCCGGCATTATAAACTTGTGTGAAGCACTTGGGGGTTCAAAGTGCTCACCAAAGATCTAGATAAGTTCCTTAGGGGGTCTAGTTTCCAAAATGGGGTCACTTGTGGGGGGTTTCCACTGTTTAGGCTCATCTGGGGCACTGCAAACGGAACATGACCCC
>JARQOD010000010.1:114111339-114172786 GCA_033576555.1 Oophaga sylvatica | reverse complement strand
CCTGCAGAGCAGGCACGAGAAGCCTGCTGCACTGCCTGAGCGATCGCTGGTGTGACAGAGTGCTGTGCACACTGTCACACCAGCGATTTGATAAACTACAGTGATGTCCCACCCTGGGACAAAGTAAAAAAGTTAAAAAAATTAAAATAAACATGTTATAAAAAAAAATCCAAAATAATATAAAAAAAAAAAAATATTCCCCAATAAATTCATTTCTTCCTGTAAATAAAAAAAACAAAACAATAAAAGTACACATATTTGGTATCGCCGCGTCCGTAACGACCCCCCTATAAAACTGTCCCACTAGTTAACCCCTTTAGTGAACCCCTTTAAAAAAAAAAAAAAAAAACGAAGCAAAAAATCAATGCTTTATCATCATACCGCCGAACAAAAAGTGGAATAACGCGCGATCAAAAAGACCGATATAAATAAACATGGTACCGCTGAAAACGTCATCTTGTCCCGCAAAAAACGAGCTGCGATACAGCATCATCAGCGAAAAAATAAAAATGTTATAGCTCGCAGAATAAAGCGATGCAAAAATAATTATTTTTTATATAAAATTGTTTTTATTCTATAAAAGCGCCAAAACATAAAAAAATGATATAAATGAGGTATCGCCATAATCGTACTGACCCGAAGAATAAAACTGCTTTATCAATTTTACCACACGCGGAACAATAAAAACGCCTCCCCCAAAAGAAATTCATGAATTGCTGATTTTTGTTCATTCTAACCTCCCAAAAATCTAAATAAAAAGCGATCAAAAAATGTCACCTGCTCAAAAATGGTACCAATAAAAACGTCAACTCGTACCGCAAAAAATAAGACCTCACATGACTCTGTGGGCCAAAATATGCAAAAATTATAGCTCTCAAAATGTGGCGATGCAAAAAACTATTTTTGCAATAAAAAGCGTCTTTTAGCGTGACAGCTGCCAATCATAAAAACCTGCTATAAATAGTAAATCAAACCCCCCTTTATCACCCCCTTAGTTAGGGAAAATTAATAAAATTAAAAAAATGTATTTATTTCCATTTTCCCATTAGGGTTAGGGTTAGGGTTGCGGCTAAAGTTAGGGTTAGGGTTGGCGCTAAAGTTAGGATTAGGGTTAGGGTTGGGATTAGGGCTGTGTTAGGGTTAGGTTTGTGGTTAGGGTTGGGACTAGGGTTAGGGGTGTGTTGGGGTTAGGGTTGGAGTTAGAATTGGGGGGTTTCCGCTGTTTAGGCACATCAGGGGCTCTCCAAATGTGACATGGCGTCTGATCTCAATTCCAGCCAATTCTGCGTTGAAAAAGTCAAACGGTGCTCCTTCACTTCTGAGCTCTGCCATGCGTCCAAACAGTAGTTTATCCCCACATATGGGGTATCAGCGTACTCTGGACCCCAAGAGTTATTGTGCAATTTGTCCTATTTCTTCTGTTACCCTTGGGAAAATAAAAAACTGGGGGCGAAAATATCATTTTTGTACAAAAAAAATTATTTTTTTGTTTTTACGGCTGTACATTATAAACTTCTGTGAAGCACTTGGGGCTTCATAGCGCTCACCACACACCTAGATAAGTTCCTTGTGGGGTCTATTTTCCAAAATGGGGTCACTTGTTGGGGATTTCCACTGTTTAGGCGCATCAGGGGCTCTCCAAATGCGACATGACGCCCCCAGACCATTCCATCAAAGTCTGCAATCCAAAACGTCACTACTTCCCTTCCGAGCCCCAACGTGTACCCATACAGTAGTTTTCTCCCACATATTGGGTATCAGCGTACTCAGGACAAATTGGGCAACAACTTTTGGGGTCCAATTTCTCCTGTTCCCCTTGTAAAAATAAAATATTGGGGCGAAAAAATCATTTTTGCAAAAAAAAAAAAAAAGATTTTTTATTTTTACGGCTGTGCGTTATAAACTTCTGTAAAGCACTTCGGGGTTCAAAGTGCTTACCACACATCTAGATAAGTTCCTTGTGGGGTCTATTTTCCAAAATGGGGTCACTTGTGGGGGGTTTCCACTGTTTAGGCGCATCAGGGGCTCTCCAAATGCGACATGACGCACCCAGACCATTCCATCAAAGTCTGCAATCCAAAACGTCACTACTTCCCTTCCGAGCCCTGACGTGCCCCATACAGTAGTTTTCTCCAACATATTGGGTATCAGCGTACTCAGGACAAATTGGACAACAACTTTTGCGGTCCAATTTCTCCTGTTACCCTTGTGAAAATAAAATATTGGGGGCGAAAAAATCATTTTGTAAAAAAAAAAGATTTTTTATTTTTAACGGCTGTGCGTTATAAACTTCTGTGAAGCACTTCGGGGTTCAAAGTGCTTACCACACATCTAGATAAGTTCCTTGTGGGGTCTATTTTCCAAAATGGGGTCACTTGTGGGGGTTTCCACTGTTTAGGTGCATCAGGGGCTCTCCAAATGTGACATGACGCCCCCAGACCATTCCATCAAAGTCTCAATCCAAAACGTCACTACTTCCCTTCCGAGCCCCGACGTGTGCCCATACAGTAGTTTTCGCCCACATATTGGGTATCAGTGTACTCAGGACAAATTGGACAACAACTTTTGGGTTCCAATTTCTTCTGTTACCCTTGTGAAAATAAAATATTGGGGTGAAAAAATCATTTTTGTAAAAAAAAAAAAGATTTTTTATTTTACGGCTGTAATTTATAAACTTTAGTGAAACACCTGGGGGTTCAAAGTTCTCACCACACATCTAGATAAGTTCCTTGAGGGGTCTAGTTTCCAAAATGGTGTCATTTATGGGGGTTTCCACTGTTTAGGCAGATCAGGAGCTCTCCAAACACGACATGGCGTCCAGCCAATTCTGCGTTGAAAAAGTCAGACGGCGCTCCTTCCTTTCCAAACTCTGCCATGCACCCAAACAGTGGTTTACCCCCACATATGGGGTATCAGCGCACTCAGGGCAAATTGCACAATAACTTTTGGAGTCTTGTTACCCTTGGAAAAATAAAAATTGGGGTGTGAAAAGATCATTTTTGTGGAAAAAATATGATTTTTACATTTTACGGCTCTACGTTATAAACTTGTGTGAAGCACTTGGGGGTTCAAATTGCTCATCAAAAATCTAGATAAGTTCCTTAGGGGGTCTAGTTTCCCAAATGGGGTCATTTGTGGGGGGTTTCCACTGTTTAGGCACATCAGGGGCTCTCCAAATGCAACATGGCATCCAAACTCAATTCCAGCCAATTTTGGTTGGAAAAAGTCAAATGGTGCTCCTTCCATTCCGAGGTCTGCCGTGCGCCCAAACAGTGGTTCCCCCCCACATATGGGGTATCAGCGTACTCAGGACAAATTGTACAACAACTTATATGGTCCAATTTCTCCTGTTACCCTTGGGAAAATAAAAAATTAGTGACTAAAAGATAATTTTTGTGGGAAAAAAATAGGATTTTTTATTTTCATGCCCGGGCATTATAAACTTGTGTGAAGCACTTGGGGGTTCAAAGTGCTCACCAAAGATCTAGATAAGTTCCTTAGGGGTCTAGTTTCCAAAATGGGGTCACTTGTGGGGGGTTTCCACTGTTTAGGCTCATTGGGGCACTGCAAACGGAACATGACCCCCATTAACGTCTGCATTCCAAAACGTTACTACTTCCTTTCCAAGCCCTGCCGTGCGCCCAAACAGTTTCCCCCCCCACATATGGGGTATCAGCGTACTCAGGACAAATTGGACAACAACTTTTGGGTCCAATTTCCTTGGGAAAATTCAAAAATTTGGGACTAAAAAATCATTTTTGTGGAAAATTGATTTTTTTTTTTTCACACCCAGGCTTTATAAACTTTGTGAAACACTTGAGGGTTCAAAGTGCTCACAACAGATCTAGATAAGTACCTTAGGGGGTCTAGTTTCCAAAATGGTGTCACTTGTGGGGGGTTTCCACTGTTTAGGCGCATCAGGGGCTCTCCAAACGCGACATGGCATCCAATCTAAATTCCAGCCAATTTTAGTTTGAAAAAGTCAAACGTCGCTCCTTCCCTTACGAGCTCTGCCGTGTGCCCAAACAGTGGTTTTCCCCCACATATGGGGTATTGGCGTACTCAGGAGAAATTGCATAACAACCTTATCTGTCCATTTTCTCCTTTTACCCTTGTGAAAATAAAAAAAAAGTTTGTAAAAGATCATTTTTGTGGCTAAAAAGTAAAATATTCATTTTTTCCTTCCACGTTGCTTTAGTTACTGTGAAGCACCTGAAGGGTTAATAAACTTCTTGAATGTGGTTTGAGTACCTTTAGGGGTGCAGTTTTTAGAATGGTGTCACTTTTGGGTATTTTCTGCCATATAGACCCCTCAAAGTGACTTCAAATGTGAGGTGGTCCCTAAAAAAAATGGCTTTGTAAATTTTGCTGTAAAAATGAGAAATCGCTGGTCAACTTTTAACCCTTATAACTTCCTAACAAAAAAAATTTTGGTTCCAAAATTGTGCTGATGTAAAGTAGACATGTGGGAAATGTTATTTCTTAACTATTTTGTGTGATATATTTCTCTGTTTTAAGGGAATAAAAATTCAAAGTTTGAAAATTGCAAAATTTTAAAAATTTTTGCCATATTTGCGTTTTTTTCAAAATAAACGCAAGTTATATCGAAGAAATTTTACCACTAACATGAAGTACAATATGTCACGAGAAAACAATCTCAGAATCGCCAAGATTCGTTGAAGCGTTCCAGAGTTATAACCTCATAAAGAGACAGTGGTCAGAATTGTAAAAATTGGCCCGGTCATTAACGTGCAAACCACCCTTGGGGTGAAGGGGTTAATTTACTCGCCGGATCTTGTGTCTCATCAGGAGCATGTTAGGCAGGTGTTACAGATCTTGCGGGATAATAAACTGTACGCCAAATGGGAAAAGTGTGTGTTCGCCGTACAGGAACTCCAGTTTTTAGGCTTCCTGGTGTCAGCATCCGGTTTTCGTATGGACCCTGGGAAAGTACGGGCAGTTCTTGAGTGGGATCTGCCAGAGAATCTTAAGGCTCTACAACGTTTCCTGGGGTTTGCTAATTATTACCGGAAATTTATTCGTAATTTCTCGTCCATGGTTAAACCTCTCACAGACATGACAAAAAAGGGGACGGATTTTTCTAGGTGGTCTGACAAGGCTTGTCAAGCATTCTCCTCCTTGAAAAAATTCTTTGCCTCGGCACCCATACTCATTCAACCTGATGCGTCACAGCCGTTCATTGTAGAGGTAGACGCTTCCGAGGTAGGGGTGGGAGCAGTATTGTCACAAGGTTCGTCCCCTGGTAAGTGGCATCCGTGCGCATTTTTCTCTAAAAAACTGTCGTCCGCTGAGAGGAATTACGATGTCGGCAATAGGGAACTCTTGGCCATTAAGTTGGCTTTTGAGGAGTGGCGCCATTTTTTGGAGGGGGCAGTCCATCCGGTCACTGTCATCACCGATCACAAGAACCTGCTATATCTGGAGTCTGCAAAACGTCTGAATCCCAGACAAGCTAGGTGGTCATTATTTTTTACCAGGTTTAATTTTGTCGTCACATATCGTCCTGGGTCAAAAAATGTAAAGGCGGATGCCTTATCTCGTAGTTTCCCTGGGGCCGGGAATACGGAGGACCCGGTTCCTATCCTTCAGGAGGGGGTGGTGGTGTCGGCAGTATGCTCTGAGCTTGAGAAGGAGGTATTGGAGGCTCAGGGGACGCCCCTGTAGGACCTCCAGGGAGACTGTTTGTTCCAAATCAGTTGCGACAAAAGGTGATCGAGGCACACCATAATTCAGCTTTGGCAGGACACCCAGGGAGTAAAGCAACTGAGGATCTCCTCTCGCGTCGGTTTTGGTGGCCTAACTTACATAGGGAGGTGGTAACTTTTGTCGCGTCCTGCGAGGTTTGTGCGCGCTCTAAGACCCCACATACCCGTCCGTCTTTGGCCCTCTTACCTTTGAAGATCCCGGAGCGTCCGTGGACTCATCTGTCTATGGACTTCATTACGGACCTCCCGCCATCTTCGGGTAAAACAGTCATACTTGTTGTAGTGGACAGGTTCAGCAAGATGGCACATTTTATCGCTCTTCCTGCTCTTCCTAATGCTAAAACTCTTGCGCAGGTGTTCATTGGGAGATTGTAGAGACTTCACGGGGTACCCTCCGATGTGGTGTCGGATCGGGGGTCTCAGTTTGTGTCCAAATTCTGGAAGGCATTTTGTACACGGCGGGGGATGCAGTTGTCATTTTCATCGGCTTTTCATCCGCAGAACAATGGTCAGACAGAGCGTCTGAACCAAAGCTTGGAGACATATCTCCGGTGTTTTGTGTCAGAGAACCAGGAGGACTGGGCTCCTTTCTTGCCTCTGGCGGAGTTTGCCCTTAATAATAGGCGGAGCGAGTCCACTGGTAAGTCCCCGTTTTTTGGGGCATATGGTTTTCACCCCCAGTTTTGTACTTTCAATAGGGGGGGCTCTTCTGGGGTTCCTGAGGAGGAACGATTTTTGTCGTCACTTGCTTCAGTGTGCAAAGGAGTGTTGAATAATCTGAGTACTATGGGGAACCGATACAAACGTATGGCTGATAGGAGGAGAGTGTCTGGTCCGGACCTAAGTGTGAACGATCGGGTATGGTTGTCTACCAAGAATATAAAACTTAAGGTTCCCTCCTGGAAACTGGGTCCCAGGTTCATCGGGCCATACAGGATCAGTTCTATAATTAATCCGGTGGCATTCCGTCTTGACCTCCCTCCTACATTTAAAATTCACAATGTGTTCCACAGATCGTTGCTTAAGAGGTATGTGGCGCCGGTGATACCGTCACCTTTACCTCCTCCTCCAGTGGTGGTCATTGGTAACTTGGAGTTTCAGGTGTCGAAAATCATCGATTCACGTCTGAATCGCCGGTCCCTTCAGTACCTGGTTCATTGGAGGGGGTATGGTCCTGAGGAGAGGACGTGGGTTCCTGCGGCGGATATTAACGCAGACCGATTAATTCGGGCCTTTCACACTACTCACCCAGATAAACCTGGCCCTGAGGGTCCGGAGGCCCCTCGTAGAAGGGGAGGTACTGTCACGGGTGTGTCGCTACGAAGATCGTCGCGATTGCACAGCCTGACTTCTCACAGCTGAGTTTCTGGTGCTGGGTGTTTTTCGGCAGTGAGGGAGTTAATTCTCCCTCTCTCTGTGCTAGACGAGGCCAGCCACACCCAGCTGCAATTAATGCTGCAATAATGGGATTCCTTTAAATACCTGCCAGTCTGCAAGGGAAGTGTCAGTGAAAGCATTCCTGGCAGACAAACAGAGCGGCTTGTGGTATTTTGGAGTTTGGAGTGAAGCGTACTTTGTGTGTGGTTTTTTTCCCTTCCTCGCTTTATCATTTATCTCCTTACCCGTTGGTGTTCCCTCTGTTGTTGTGAAGTAGTTTTGTATACAAGGTGGTTGTTGATTTTCCCCTTGTACTGTCTCGTTCGTCTAGTACTGTGTGTGGGCTTATATTATCCCGTTCCCTGTTGTTGTGATCGGGGTCCTTCTCAGGACTAGATCACTGAGGTTAAGGGATCCTCAGGAGGTAGGGATTACGCTGGCGGCCTGGACCTTTGTACCTTTAACAGTACCTCCAGGTAGAGGGACTAGTCAGGGCCCTAGCTTAGGGTCAGCTTAGGCCCCTAACCTCTGGTACGCAGAGACAGCGTGACATGGGGATCCTGTTTTGAATGATATTGATGCATTTTTTTGGGTCTGGGGTTATTGTACGATGAACCTAATGTCACTGATCAAGCTGAAAAAACCTTGTTGGCATTAAATCAGGGTCTTGAAGACACTGAGTTGTACTGTCAGAAATTCCGAAAGTGGGCAGTCCTGACCAAATGGAATGATGATGCTTTGGCAGCCCTTTTTCGGAAGGGGCTGTCAGAGAATGTAAAGGATGTTATGGTGGGATTCCCTGCTCCCTCTGGTCTCAATGATTCTATGTCACTGGCTATTCAAATTGACAGACGTTTGCGTGAGCGCAGAGGTATGCGTGAGATAGTGTTGCCTTGTGAGCCAGCTTCTGAGCCCATGCAGTGTGATAGAGTGACTTCTGGGGCACAGTGTCATGAGTTTCGAAAGCGCAATGGGTTATGTTTCTACTGTTGTGATGCCTCTCATGCTATTTCAGTCTGCCCTAAGCGGGAAGGGTTTTGCACGCTCAGTTGTCTTGGGTAGTGTTCAGACTAAATTTCTGTTGACTGTTACCCTGATTTGCTCCATGTCCACATTTTCTGCTCAGGCTTTTGTTGATTCAGGAGCAGCTATTAACCTGATGGATTTTGACTTTGCCAAACGTTGTGGGTTTCCCATGATACCCCTGCGGAAGTCTATTCCCCTACTGGGCATTGATTCTACCCCTTTGGTGGAGAATAAACCCCAGTTTTCTACTCAGGTGATAATGAGGGTTGAACCAGATCATCAGGAGAGTTGCAAATTTCTGGTGCTGTATAATCTGCATGACATTATTGTACTAGGTTTCCCTTGGTTACAGTCTCATAATCCTGTTTTAGATTGGAAATCTGTGTCTGTGACCAGTTGGGGCTGCCAATGTGTTAATGCCGACACTCCTGTTTTTTCTGCCTCTCCCAAGTCTCAGGATGTTCCTGACTTTTTGACTGATTTTTCGGATGTATTTAGTGAAAGTAAATCTGCATCTTTGCCCCCTCACAGGAGCTACGATTGCGCTATTGAATTAGTGCCTGGTGGTAAATTTCCTAAAGGTCGCCTTTTTAACTTGTCAGTACCTGAACACGATGCTATGTGATCTTATATCAAGGAGTCATTGGAGAAGGGTCATATCAGACCATGCTCTTCACCCTTGGGTGCCAGTTTTTTCTTTGTGGCCAAAAAGGATGGTTCATTGAGGCCGTGTATTGATTATCGTCTCTTGAATAAGATCACTGTGAAGTATCAATATCCGTTACCCCTGATTTCTGACCTGTTTTCCAGGGTGAAAAGTGCTAGTTGGTTTACTAAGCTTGACCTCAGGGGGGCATATAACCTTATTCGCATTAAGCACGGGGATGAATGGAAGACGGCGTTTAATACTCCAGAGGGGCATTTTGAGTACCTAGTGATGCACTTTGGGCTCACTAATGCTCCTTCCGTATTCCAATCCTTCATGAATGATATTTTCAGGGATTTTGTGGATAAATTTCTGATTGTTTATTTGGATGATATCTTGATTTTTTCCAATGACTGGGAGTCTCATGTGAAACATGTTCGAACTGTGTTCCAGATTTTGAGAGAGAATGCACTGTATGTGAAGGGATCAAAGCGTCTTTTTGGCGTACAGAAGGTCTCATTTCTGGGGTTCATTTTGTCTCCGTCTGTTATTGAAATGGACCCGGTCAAGGTTCAAGCCATCTGTGATTGGGTCCAACCTACTTCATTAAAGGCTCTTCAGAGATTTTTGGGTTTTGCCAATTTTTATCGTAAATTTATTGGTAATTTCTCTGATATTGTTAAACCATTGACTGATTTGACCAAAAAGGGTTCTGATGTGGTGAATTGGCCTCCTGAGGCAGTCTCTGCGTTTCAGGAACTTAAGCAGAGATTCACTTCTGCTCCTGTTTCTACGACAGCCTGATGTTTCTCTACCGTTTCAGGTGGAGGTTGATGCCCCTGAAATTGGGGCAGGTGCCGTTTAGTCCCAAAGAGATCCAGAGACCTCTAAGAGTAACCCTCGTGCCTTTTTCTCTCGAAAATTTTCTCCAACTGAACGTAATTATGACGTGGGTAATTGGGAGTTATTGGTCATGAAGTGGGCCTTTGAAGAGTGGAGACATTGGCTGGAAGGAGCCAAACATCAGGTGGTCGTCCTCACGGACCATAAGAATCTGGTTTATCTCGAATCAGCCAAGCGACTTAATCCTAGACAGGCCAGGTGGGCCTTGTTTTTCACACGTTTTAATTTTGTGGTTTCTTTTCTTCCTGGCACTAAGAATGTTAAGGCGGATGCCCTCTCGAGGAGTTTCTTTGCGGACTCTCCTGAGTTATCTGATCCTACTGTTATTTTGAAAGAGGGTGTAGTTCTTTCCGCCATCTCGCCCAATTTGAGACTGGCCTTGGAAGGGTGTCAGGAGGATAAACCTGAGTGCTGCCCTATAGGGAAATTGTTTGTCCCAGACCAGTGGAAGAAGAGTGTGATGTCTGAGATTCATTGTTCCGCATTGGCTGGTCATCCCGGGATTTTTGGTACCAGAGACTTGGTGAGTCGGTCCTTTTGGTGGCCTACTTTGTCTCGGGACGTCAGGGAATTTGTGCAGTTCTGTGGGACTTGCTCTCGCTCCAAGCCTTGCTCTCGCTCTAGTGGTTTGTTGATGCCATTGCCTGTGCCCAAGAGGCCATGGACCCATATCTCTGTGGATTTTATTTCCGACCTCCCTGTTTCTCAGAGAATGACCGTTATCTGGGTGATTTGTGATAGGTTTTCCAAGATGATACATCTTGTGCCATTACCTAAGTTGCCTTCCTCCTCCGAATTGGTGCCTTTGTTCCTTCAGCACGTGGTTTGGTTACATGGCATTCCGGAGAACATTGTGTCTGACAGAGGAGTCCAGTTTGTTTCCAGATTTTGGAGGACATTTTGTTCTAAACTTGGTGTTCAATTATCTTTCTCCTCTGCTTTTCATTCTCAGACCAATGGACAAACCAGACCTTGGAGACTTATTTGAAATGTTTTGTGTCTGCTGATCAAGATGACTGGGTCTCTTTTTTGCCTTTGGCTGAGTTTGCTCTTAATAATAGGGCTAGCTCTGCCACCTTGATGTCTCCATTTTTCTGCAATTTTGGGTTTCACCCTCGATTTTCTTCGTGACAGGCGGAGGCTTCTGTCTGTCTGGGTGTTGACTCTGTTGTGGAGCGAATGCAGCAAATTTGGGACCAGGTAGTGGAGAGGTTGTCTCTCTCTCTCAGGAGAAGGCCCAACGGTTTGCCAACCGGCATAGGACTGATGGTCCTCGGTTTAAAGTGGGGGACTTGGTTTGGTTGTCCTCAAGAAATATCCCTATGAGGGTTGCATCTCCAAAGTTTAAGCCCAGGTTCATTGGACCTTATAAGATCATGGAGATTCTTAATCCTGTTTCCTTCCGTTTGCTTCTTCCAGGGACATTTATGATCCATAACATGTTCCACAAGTCCTTATTGAAGAGGTTTGTCAAGCCAGTGGTTCCTATGGCTGCGCCTTCTGACCCTGTTTTGGTTGAGGGCAATCTGGAGTATGTGGTTGAGAAAATATTGCATTCTCGTTTTTCTAGACAGAAACTCCAGTATTTGGTTAAGTGGAGAGGTTATGGTCAAGAGGACAATTCTTGGGTGTTTGCTTCGGACATCCATGCTAGGAGACTGATCCGTGCCTATCACCGAACTCACCCTGATAGGCCTGGTTGCACAAGTGAGTGTTCGGTGACTCCTCCTCAAGGGGGGGTACTGTTATGAATGTGCTAGAGATGGTTTCTGAGCAGAGGCTCCCTCTGGTGGTTGCAGACAGTACTGAAACTTTCAGCGAGGAGTGGCAATCTGGAATCACGGACTGGTCTGATATAAGGGAGGTTCCCTCCCATGATGGTTGCCGGTGATCAATTGTTCTTGTCTCAATTGTGGTTCCTGGTTCATTTGGAAGTTTGCTGGATCTCCTGCTTTCAGATAAGATGTTTTTTGCTTTTCTTTTTGTGCTTGCTTTTTGCATTTTTTTCTGCACTTTTGTGGAGGTCGGCCAGGTCCCCTCCTGGGGCCTGAGCTCCTCGCAGTTTTTCTGCTGCCACTGTTATTTGCTCATTTGCTTTTCCTGTTTTTTCAGCGGCTGCGGCTTGGTTTTTGTTCACACTGAGATCTGATTTGGTGGGAGGCGAGATCGTGTGATCACAGTATTTTTGTAATCAGAATTGTTGGATTTTTGTAGGGTTTTCTGGGTTGCAGAAAGTAATCTCTCCTGTCCTATCCTATTTAGTCAGCTTGTGGCCCCAGCGTTTGCTCAGTCTATTCTTTGGGGATCTGCTCCAGGGCAGATAGCTTTTATCTTTCTGCCTTTAGGTGTAGTTATCTCTCAGGCTGTGACGAAGCGTCTAGGATCAACGTAGGAATGCTCCACGGCTACCTCTAGTTGTGTCGTTAGTTTAGGAATCTGCAACCCATCAGTTACCAACATCTCAGGTGTTCGGCTGCCCTGCTGTTGTTCCTGTCCTCCTCAGCTATTGAAACATAACATTCCCTCTATAATTCACTATTTGGACAACTTCTTTTGTGTTGGTCCCTTGGGATCATCAATTTGTTTAGTTCTACTGTTCACATTAAAAAAAGGTAGCTATTGCATAAGATGGAGGGTCCAGCTATGGTTGCGCGTTTTCTAGACATACAGTGGCATGGAAAAGTTTTGGCACCCCTGGTTAAAATTACCATGTATACTCGAGTATAAGCTGAGATTTTCAGCCCATTTTTTAGGGCTGAAAGTGCCCCTCTCGGCTTAAACTCGAGTCATATACCAGGAGTCAGCAGGGCAGGGGGAGCGTCACTGTCACATATACTCACCCCCTCCTGGCATGGTCTCTGCAGCCCTCCTGCTTCTTCCATGGTCTCTGGCGCCTGTGTTCAGCTGTCACGTGGTACCGCTCATTAAAGTCATGAATATGCGCATATTCATAACTTTAATGAGCGGTACCACATGACCACTGAAGGAAGGAAGAGCTGCGGCGCTGGAGACAATGGGAGAAGCAGGGGCTGCAGAGACACGCCAGTAGGGGGTGAGTATGAAGAGGAGGACGGGGGGAGCCATGCTATATTCACCTGTCCCCGTTCCATCGCTGCCCACCGCTCTGTCCTCCGTGTCCTCTGGCTGTGACGTTCAGGTCCGAGGGCGCAATGACATGGCTAGTGCGTGTCCTCTGCCTGAACATTCACAGCTAGAGGACCTGGAAGACACAGCGGCGCATGGCGATGGAACGGGGACAGGTGAATATCGCAGGTGCCGGGGACCTGAGCCAGCGGTGACACCAGCACCTGGCCCACAGCGACGAGGGGTGAGTATGTCTTTTTTTTCAATACATTTTGCCAATTTTTTGTGGCAAAACTAGGGGGTCGGCTTATACTCAAGTATATACGGTAGTTATTTTAAGCAGTTAAGCAAGTTGAAGATGAAATGATCTCCAAAAGGACTAAAGATAAAAATGACACATTTCCTTTGTATTTTAGGCAAAAATTTTTTTTTTTTTTCATCTTTTACATTTTAAAAGTGTGTGTGCTCAGATAAATTTGACTAAGGTTTAAGGCCTTAATAAGCCTTTTAGGGTTATAGCTTATCATTGTTAGGAAAGGCCAGGTGATGCAAATTTCTTAACTTTATAAAAAATCAGCCTCCTCTAACTTAGGGATGGGCGAACTCGCTGCCGAACTCCGATCACCGATTTCTCCAGGAAGTCCATGTTACTGTTTGGATTGGGCAGCCCAAAGATTTGGTGTTTCCCCCTCTGTCATCTGTGTGACATTGCGAGACACACCTGCTTTGATCGGCTGTAAGTTCATTACCGAAGGTCAGAGCACTGCCATTCCAATGCTGTCAGACAGATGAACATGTGTAAGCCAGCAGCTCTGACCATTGGTAAAAAGGTTACTACTGCTCTCATCAGCGTACACTTGCTCTCGCTGATCAGTGATGCCACCGCTCTCCATGCCATCTGGCTTAATAGTAATTTTTTGTTACTTGTACCCCCCTCTTTCCTCAGGGTCTCATGCTGGCAAAATTTTCAGGCCCCCTTGAGACTCCACCCAAGTTCCACCCCAGCTCCAGCTCCACTTCCACCCCACGAACCTTCCACAGTCCCACTACCCTCTCTTGGGAAAACTCCACTTACCCACTTATGTCCTCACCAATCACACATTAACAGTTACCTTTGAACGCCAGATTACATACATAGCTATGAGCTTTTGTTTTGGCAAAAAGATTTTTAAGCTGCCACCACTACAAGGAAGACTCTTTTGGTCGGGCCCTACTCTGCTTTAACATATTAATTTTTTTTTAAATTACCCAGTACTATTTTTAGGTATATTTAGGTATATTTTTATTTATGTTTCTTTAAGGGAATGAGCCACATACATTTTTTTTTAAACTGAGCAATAATACCACATACAAGAGACACATACCATCACATCATGTCCAGACCACATATTACCACCACATAGAGACTAAATAATACCATATACAAGGGACAAATACAATCACACCATGACCACACCACAGATTACCACTAGTGATGAGCAAATGTGCTTGCCGTTACTCACCCGAGTATCACTGTACTCGGTATACTCGGTGAGCACCAAGCATTTCCGGGATTACTCGGCGGGAACTGGGGTCTCCACCCAGCATTTTTGGCGGACTTTAGAGACCCAATCACGCTGCAGGGATTGTCTGCCAGAAAATGAAACGTCGTCGACATCTTTGTTTTGGTCGTGAAGTGATTGGCTTGCCGCACAGCATTATCAGGGGTATAAGAGACAGGGAGCCGCCCTGCTCGGTGCATTCAGCTCCGGATTGAGATAGTGTAGAGAGAGCTGCTGCTGAGATAGGGTCAGATTTGGCGATTTCTTAGTCACTGTGGGGTTTACCATCCTAAACTAATATCCTAAACCTGATAAGTCCTTCTAGGGACTAATTCCAGAGTATATAGGTTCCAGTGTTAGGTAGGCAGGGTAGTGTACGTCGCTCTATACACTTCAGTGCAAGGCCTGCAGGCACTGTATGTGTGTATATAGATCACTGCATACATCAAGAGGGTCCATTCCCTTCCTGTGCTCTGGTGTTGCTGCTGCTGCTACCTGTATAAAACATTGGCAGTATATAGCTAGCCCCAGGTGTAATTGGAATACAGGCCACACATTTTTTGGTGTGGTATCTCCGTGCCAGTTCATATCTGTGCGTGCTCAAAGTTTGGCCAGTGTTCACAATTTTTTTTTTTTTCCCTGGGTGTGACTGCACTTAAAACACCAGTATTTAGCCCAAATAAAATACAAAACGGGCACACATTTGTCGTACTGGTTTCTCCGTGCCAGCTCATATCTGTGTGTGCTCAAAGTTTGACCAGAGTAAGCCAGTTCATTTTTTTGCCCTGGGTGTGACTGAACTTAATACAGCACTATGTTGCATTATTTTTCAAAAGAGGCCACATTTAACAGTGGGGTCTATCTGTGACATGCCTCATACATCCGTGTGCCAAAAATTGAGTCATTTTAGGCCTAACTTCCCTTTTATGGCCAGTCTGTCAGTCTTGTTAAATCCAGCAGTTTTTTTTTATCCCAAAAAATATTAAAAAATTAATCCAGTCTGTTATCTCAGACTGAGGCCTGGTGTATCAGTGGTGTAAAAATCTTTGCTTCGCAGACATACGTTGCATAGTTCTGTCTGCTATCCTGGTTCAACTCATTTTTTATTGTTTTCAAACGGTGACAAAAAACATAACCCAAAAAATTAATACAGTCTGTGATCTCAGGCTGAGCCCTGGCGGTGGAAAAATATTTGCTTTGCAGGTATACTGATCACATATAATTTTTCTTCAAATAAATCCATTTGTATTGAGCTTTTCAAATATTTCAGTAGTCCATTTAAAATTGGCAACGCAAGGGCAAGAGACAAGGAAGTGGACGTGAAGCTAATGGTGCATGCAGAGGCCGAGGCTGTGGCGAAGCTGAAAGTTGGCCGCAGCAAAGACCCACATCTTCGCGCTCAACCTTCCTGTCACAGTTTCTAGGGGTCCGCAGCACACCACTATTGATGCTAGAGTAGTGTGAAACGGTAGTTGGTTGGATAGCGGATAATGCTTCCAGTCACTTAGTCACCACTACCATGTCTTCCACACGGTCAAGTCTGAGTAACTATGAGTGTGGACCGGCTAATACTCACCCTGATCCTCCTTCATCCCACCATGCTGAGTGCCCTGAGACAACTGATCCCACACTCGGACACTCTGAAGAGCTGTTCAGTTTTCAATTTGGAGATTCGTCCCTCTCGCCCGCTCCACTTGAAGCAGGGAAAGATGATATTCCATGTAGCGATGCACAAATCTTTGAGCAGCCACGGTCACAAGAGGTAGACGATGATGAGACACAACTGCCGGAAAGTCAGGAGGAGGAGGAGCATGGTGTGGATGTGGAAGATGAGGTGGTGGATGACATAGTGACTGACCCAACCTGGCAGGAGGACATGCAGAGTGAGGATGGCAGCAAACATGGGGAAGGAGGCATATCACCCCATCAGGCAGGAAGAAGCAATGTGTTGGCCACAGACAGAAGGCGTGCATCCGTTCCCCGTAACACCAACAGAATGGAAGTTGCCATTCCAACTGTTAGATCTTCCCGAGTCTGGTTATTTTTTAAAGACTCTGCCGGGAACCCCAAACAGGCCATTTGCAGCACTTGCAGGGTAGCAAAACTACCAGCCTGACCACCACCAGCATGATTAGGCACATGGCAGCAAAGTACCCGACTTTGTGGGCTGAACCCCAGGCTCCAGGAACACTGTCTGCAGGTGACAACACTGCTTCTTCCACTGTTTTGCTTACAAGCCAATCACCAGTTTACCGTGCCTGTGAAGATGCCTCGGGCCCTGCACTTGTTGTTGCCCACAGTCAACCGGCACCATCATCAAGCCCCTCCACGTCCTTGTCCCAGCCCAGCCTTCAGTTGTCTATGCCCCAGTCACTGGAACGCAAGCGGAAATACCCAGCCAATGCCCCACAGGCCACAGAACTTAATGCACACATTTCTCGTCTGCTTGTGCTCAAAATGTGGCCTTTTAGACTTGTTGAAATGGAAGATTTCCACAACCTGAGTGGCGGCGGCCGTCCAAGGTATTCGGTCCCCAGTCACTAGAGTTGAGCATTCCGATACCGCAAGTATCGGGTATCGGCCGATATTCGCTGTATCGGAATTCCGATACTTAGTTCCGATATTTTCCATATATCGTATAACGGAATCGGAAGTTCCCATAATTCTTTGAGAGGCAATGTGATTTTAGTCAGCCAATGAGGAATCCTAAGAAGTGTGGGCACATCCTGTAATGCTGCGGTCATGTTAACTAATGGCATGGCTGTGATTGGATGCTGAAATGATGTCAGAATGCACTATAAAAGGCGCCGCCGCCATTTTAGCGTCACTGTGCTGTGAATTCAGTTAGGGACAGAACGCTGCTCTGCTGACTCTGAGGGCAGTTAGAGATTGCGATTTTGTGTACTGTGCTTTAGGCAGGCTAGTTTACCAACCGCTGTGTAAAGCTTCCTTTTGCCTTGCAGTGTTGTTTTAACAGCTCTGTGCAAGGTGTGTGTGTGAGAGTGCAGGTGACGCTGCAGTTTGCTCTGCATCCAACGCTGTTTGTAGGCAATTGCACGTGTCACTCACAGACTCTTTTTTTTTTCTTTAGTGTAATTCTTGCTGCTCCATTCAATTGAAATTATAGTGTGACGCGCTTCCATCCGTATACAATACATTGGTTGCAAACACTATAGAAGTACAGAAAGGAGCCTTTCAGAGATAGTGAACAGTTGTGTGCAGTGTTCACTCTAGTCTGTGAGGATTTTTTTTTTTCAGTGCAGATCACGCTCCAGTTAGTTCTTCAACCACTGCTGCTTGTACTCTGCTGAGCGTGTCTCACTGCCTCATCCTTGACATTTTTCTCTAATTGGTGCTGCTCCATTCTATTTAAAAAAAATCAAATCTATTAGTGTGACGTGCTTCCATCCGTATCCAATACATTGGTTGCAAACACTATAGAAGTACACAAAGGAGCCTTTCAGAGATAGTGAACAGTTGTGTGCAGTGTTCACTGTAGTCTGTGAGTTTTTTATTTTTTGAGTGCAGATCACGCTCCAGTTAGTTCTTGAACCACTGCTGCTTGTACTATGCTGAGCGTGTGTCACTGCCTCATCCTTGACATTTTTCTCTAATTGGTGCTGCTCCATTCTATTTAGAAAAAATGAAATCTATTAGTGTGACGTGCTTCCATCCGTATCCAATGTACATTGGTTGCAAACACTATAGAAGTACACAAAGGAGCCTTTCAGAGATAGTGAACAGTTGTGTGCAGTGTTCACTCTAGTCTGTGAGGTTTTTTTTTTTTGAGTGCAGATCACGCTCCAGTTAGTTCTTCAACCACTGCTGCTTGTACTCTGCTGAGCGTGTCTCACTGCCTCATCCTTGACATTTTTCTCTAATTGGTGCTGCTCCATTCTATTTAAAAAAAATGAAATCTATTAGTGTGACGTGCTTCCATCCGTATCCAATACATTGGTTGCAAACAATATAGAAGTACACAAACGGGCCTTTCACAGCTACTGAACAGTTGTGTGCAGTGTTTACTGTAGTCAGAGGTTTTCATTTTTGGAGTGCACATCCCGCTCCAGTTAGTTCTTCAACCACTGCTGCTTGTGCTCTGCTGAGCGTGTCTCACTGCCTCATCCTTGACATTTTTCTCTAATTGTTGCTGCTACATTCTATTTCAAATAATTCAAATCTATTAGTGTGATGTGCTTCCATCCGTATCCAATACATTGGTTGCAAACAATATAGAAGTTCACAAACGGGCCTTTCACAGCTACTGAACAGTTGTGTGCAGTGTTTACTGTAGTCAGAGGTTTTCATTTTTGGAGTGCACATCTCGCTCCAGTTTGTTCTTCAACCACTGCTGCTTGTACTCTGCTGAGCGTGTCTCACTGCCTCATCCTTGACATTTTTCTCTAATTGTTGCTGCTCCATTCTATATAAAAAAAATGAAATCTATTAGTGTGACGTGCTTCCATCCGTATCAAATACATTGGTTGCAAACAATATAGAAGTACACAAACGGGCCTTTCACAGCTACTGAACAGTTGTGTGCAGTGTTTACTGTAGTCAGAGGTTTTCATTTTTGGAGTGCACATCCCGCTCCAGTTAGTTCTTCAACCACTGCTGCTTGTACTCTGCTGAGCGTGTCTCACTGCCTCATCCTTTACATTATTACTCTAATTGTTGCTGCTACATTCTATTTCAAATAATTCAAATCTATTAGTGTGACGTGCTTCCATCCGTATCCAATACATTGGTTGCAAACAATATAGAAGTACGCAAAGGGCCTTTCACAGCTACTGAACAGTTGTTTGCAGTGTTTACTGTAGTCAGAGGTTTTCATTTTTGGAATGCACATCCCGCTCCAGTTAGTTCTTCAACCACTGCTGCTTGTACTCTGCTGAGCGTGTCTCACTGCCTCATCCTTGACATTATTCTCAAATTGGTGCTGCTCCATTCTATTTAAAAAAAATGAAATCTATTAGTGTGACGTGCTTCCATCCGTATCAAATACATTGGTTGCAAACAATATAGAAGTACACAAACGGGCCTTTCACAGCTACTGAACAGTTGTTTGCAGTGTTTACTGTAGTCAGAGGTTTTCATTTTTGGAATGCACATCCCGCTCCAGTTAGTTCTTCAACCACTGCTGCTTGTACTCTGCTGAGCGTGTCTCACTGCCTCATCCTTGACATTATTCTCAAATTGGTGCTGCTCCATTCTATTTAAAAAAAATGAAATCTATTAGTGTGACGTGCTTCCATCCGTATCAAATACATTGGTTGCAAACAATATAGAAGTACACAAACGGGCCTTTCACAGCTACTGAACAGTTGTGTGCAGTGTTTACTGTAGTCAGAGGTTTTCATTTTTGGAGTGCAGATCCCGCTCCAGTTAGTTCTCCAACCACTGCTGCTTGTACTCTGCTGAGCGTGTCTCACTGCCTCATCCTTGACATTTTTCTCTAATTGGTGCTGCTCCATTCTATTTAAAAAAAATGAAATCTATTAGTGTGACGTGCTTCCATCCGTATCAAATACATTGGTTGCAAACAATATAGAAGTACACAAACGGGCCTTTCACAGCTACTGAACAGTTGTGTGCAGTATTTACTGTAGTCAGAGGTTTTCATTTTTGGAGTGCACATCCCGCTCCAGTTAGTTCTTCAACCACTGCTGCTTGTACTCTGCTGAGCGTGTCTCACTGCCTCATCCTTGACATTTTTCTCTAATTGGTGCTGCTCCATTCTATTTAAAAAAAATGAAATCTATTAGTGTGACGTGCTTCCATCCGTATCAAATACATTGGTTGCAAACAATATAGAAGTTCACAAACAGGCCTTTCACAGCTACTGAACAGTTGTGTGCAGTGTTTACTGTAGTCAGAAGTTTTCATTTTTGGAGTGCACATCCCGCTCCAGTTATTCTTCAACCACTGCTGCTTGTACTCTGCTGAGCGTGTCTCACTGCCTCATCCTTGACATTTTTCTCTAATTGGTGCTGCTCCATTCTATTTAAAAAAAATCAAATCTATTAGTGTGACGTGCTTCCATCCGTATCCAATACATTGGTTGCAAACAATATAGAAGTACACAAACGGGCCTTTCACAGCTACTGAACAGTTGTGTGCAGTGTTTACTGTAGTCAGAGGTTTTCATTTTTGGAGTGCAGATCCCGCTCCAGTTAGTTCTCCAACCACTGCTGCTTGTACTCTGCTGAGCGTGTCTCACTGCCTCATCCTTGACATTTTTCTCTAATTGGTGCTGCTCCATTCTATTTAAAAAAAATTAAATCTATTAGTGTGACGTGCTTCCATCCGTATCCAATACATTGGTTGCAAACAATATAGAAGTACACAAACGGGCCTTTCACAGCTACTGAACAGTTGTGTTCAGTGTTTACTGTAGTCAGAGGTTTTCATTTTTGGAGTGCACATCCTGCTCCAGTTAGTTCTTCAACCACTGCTGCTTGTACTCTGCTGAGCGTGTCTCACTGCCTCATCCTTGACATTTTTCTCTAATTGTTGCTGCTACATTCTATTTCAAATAATTCAAATCTATTAGTGTGACGTGCTTCCATCCGTATCAAATACATTGGTTGCAAACAATATAGAAGTTCACAAACGGGCCTTTCACAACTACTGAACAGTTGTGTGCAGTGTTTACTGTAGTCAGAGGTTTTCATTTTTGGAGTGCAGATCCCGCTCCAGTTAGTTCTTCAACCACTGCTGCTTGTACTCTGCTGAGCGTGTCTCACTGCCTCATCCTTGACATTATTCTCAAATTGGTGCTGCTCCATTCTATTTAAAAAAAAATGAAATCTATTAGTGTGATGTTCTTCCATCCGTATCAAATACATTGGTTGCAAACAATATAGAAGTACACAAACGGGCCTTTCACAGCTACTGAACAGTTGTGTGCAGTGTTTACTGTAGTCAGAGGTTTTCATTTTTGGAGTGCACATCCCGCTCCAGTTAGTTCTTCAACCACTGCTGCTTGTACTCTGCTGAGCGTGTCTCACTGCCTCATCCTTGACATTTTTCTCTAATTGTTGCTGCTACATTCTATTTCAAATAATTCAAATCTATTAGTGTGACGTGCTTCCATCCGTATCCAATACATTGGTTGCAAACAATATAGAAGTACGCAAACGGGCCTTTCACAGCTACTGAACAGTTGTGTGCAGTGTTTACTGTAGTCAGAGGTTTTCATTTTTGGAGTGCACATCCCGCTCCAGTTAGTTCTTCAACCACTGCTGCTTGTACTCTGCTGAGCGTGTCTCACTGCCTCATCCTTGACATTTTTCTCTAATTGTTGCTGCTCCATTCTATTTAAAAAAAATGAAATCTATTAGTGTGACTTGCTTCCATCCGTATCAAATACATTGGTTGCAAACAATATAGAAGTACACAAACGGGCCTTTCACAGCTAATGAACAGTTGTGTGCAATGTTTACTGTAGTCAGAGGTTTTCATTTTTGGAGTGCACATCCCGCTCCAGTTATTTCTTCAACCACTGCTGCTTGTACTCTGCTGAGCGTGTCTCACTGCCTCATCCTTGACATTTTTCTCTAATTGTTGCTGCTACATTCTATTTCAAATAATTCAAATCTATTAGTGTGATGCGCTTCCATCAGTATATAATACATTGGTTGCAAACAGCCTTTTTGTTAAGGTACAGTATTATATCGACATTGTACAGGTGTCGCTATTCAGTCTGATAACTAGATATCATTCACCTTTTCTATCAGTTGTCGTTGTTTTGAGCAAAACTTGCAGGTATATATTTAACTATTGTGACTATGCACTATTGACTTTAATAAGGTAATGCATGAGTTTTGTTACCGATTCTCATTTTTACATGATGGACCTTTATGATATGGGTTGTTAAATTTGCAATTAAATATGTTTTTTTTGAAATGACACAAATATAAGTAATGTTGAAGAGGACTAGTCCTACATCCATTGTTTGCACAATATTACAGGTGTACATCACGTCCCTTAATCAACAATGGATTATTAAATTTACTTGTATGCTTTTATTTAAAAGCCAAGAACACTGAAGGCTAACCTTCGCACTGCAGCTGTTGTCAAAGTTCAACCCACATTATGCACTTCCAACATTGCAGCATTTGAGGCATGATGTGAGTTGGATTTGTCTAAGTTATGGAGTGACAAGGGTCACCATCAGTACCCTATAGCATAAGTAGGCTTTTGTGTTAGCATTTGTGTTCGACATGTGGATATCTGCAGTAATATGTCACAATTATTTTGTTACAGATTTGTGACAAAGACTAATAATTTTATGGTTTTAAAGGTGACGTTTCACTTGTTTACAGCTTAGAAATAAGAGTGTAGCCTCTTATCTATGTGTAGCAGTAGCCACTTTAACATGTCATGTTTTTTTCAACATGTGTAGCTACCTAGCAGTAATTTTTGCCGGACACACAGCAGGGGAACAGCAGGCGTTACTGAACCCCACAAACACATCAGCGATTGTTTTGATCTGTGCATCCAACACTTCTGAGCAGCAACTGGCAGTGTTGTAGCCCAGGCAGTAGAGTTCAGGTGGTAGAAAGATGAACATAACAGGAGACATGGATAACGTTGCCAACCAGTTATTTAATCTGAAACCGGACAGGCAAATTCATGTGAGATCCATACCTTGTTCATTTTCAGAAAAGTAAGCCGGTCCACATTATCGGAGGATAGTCGCATGCTATGGTCTGTTAGTACACCACCTGCAGCACTAAAGAAGCGCTCCGATAATACACTGGCAGCAGGGCAAGCCAGCACCTCCAATGCATACTGGCTAAGCTCTGGCCATGTATCCAGCTTAGAGACCCAAAACTTGAATGGGGAAGAGCCATCTGGGAGTACACTGAGAGGCCAAGACATGTAGTCTGTCACCATCTTACGGAAACTTTGCCTCCTGCTGACTGGAGCCGTCTCGGATGGTGTAGACATTGGTGGCGCTGCCACAAAACTTCGCCACATTTGGAACATACTGGTCTTGCTGTTGTGAATGTGCTAGAAATGAATTCTGAGCAGAAGCTCCCTCTGGTGGTTACTAACAGTACTGAACTATCCAATGAAGATTGTGAAGATTGGAGATCAGGTGTTACTGACTGGTGTTATATAAGGGAGGTTCCCTCCCATCAGGGTTGACGGTGATCAATTGTTCTGGTCTCATCTTTGATTCCTGTACACTTTGTAGCTTGCTGTTTCGTGCCTGCATCTTTTTCTAACAGATAAGACATTTTCTCTTTTATTTTTTTGTGTTTTTTTTTTGGCATTTTGTCCTGCACTTCTGTGGGGGTCTGCCGGGTCCCCTTGGGGGGCTTGTGCTCCTCTCAGTTTAGTTCAGCCACTGTTGTTTGTTCATTTTCCTTTTCCACTTTTTTCTGTGGCTGCTGTTTAGTTTTTGTTACACCAGAGAACTAATTTAGGTTCTAGAGGTCGTGTCATCTCAGGTGTTTTTGTAATTAGTACAGTTGGTACTTTTCAGTGTTTTTTGTGATTGCATAAAGTGCCCTTCTTATCCTTTTTTATTTATGAAGTTTGAGCCCCAACGTTTGCTCATACTATTTTCTGTCTGTGTCAGTATTTCTTCTTGTCTAACCGCCATTACATGTTTGGGGGCTTTCTATGTTCTTTGTGGATCTGCTCCGGGGCAGATAGCTTTCCTCTTTCTATCTTTAGGTGTAGTTAGCTTCTCAGGCTGTGACGAGGCGTCTAGGACCAACGTAGGTACGCTCCACGGCTGCCTTTAGTTGTGGTGGTTAGTCAGGGTACTGCAATCCCATAGATTCCAACCTCTCTGATGTATTGCCTTTTTTGCCTGCTCTCCTCAGCTACCAAATCATAACATCTTGCCCTGTGCAGAGGCGCTGCTTGTGCTCCCTCTTGTTTGCAGAGCTGTCTCCACTGCCTCGACGCACAGAGCTGCTTTGTAAAGCAGTAGTAGCAGCAGTGCTCTAGGCTGGAATGGAGAACATTATGGATTGCACCAGTGTGTCTTGTTACTCCCTCATTTTACGCTCCCGGTTCAACGGTGTGATTGAGGCTTTGTAAGTTGTCCCGGTAGCGCAACCATGTGCTGCAGACTCCCAACTGGCCAAGAAACGCTGTCCCCTGCAAGAGGCGTCATTCTCTGCCTGCTCTGCATCACACCACCCTCGCTATACATACTGACTAGAGCGTTGTGTACCTCCCTCTGGAGCGATGTCTTCCTCCTCCATTGACTCCTCCTCATCCTCCTCACAAAGTGAGCCTGCCCAGCCCTTTGTGAGGAACCACGTTGCGCTGACTGTCCAGAAGGTGACGGAATTTGTGACTCCTCATCCTCCACCTCTTCCAAAACCTCATCCCTTAGTGCTTGCATTATTTTTTGAAGCAGGCAGATAAGGGGGATAGTCAGGCTGACTAGTGCATCATCTGCACTCGCCATCCGCGTTGACTCATCAAACGCACGCAAAACGTGGCAGATGTCCTTCATAGAGTCCTTCGCCAGTCCTTACACTGGCTGCCCATTCATTATAGTATCCAATTCAAAGTACTGGTTGTCACCCACAAAGTTCTCCACAGTGCAGCACCCCCCTACATCTCCTCCCTCATTTCTATCTATCGGCCTAACCGACTGCTGCGCTCTGCAAACGACCTTCGACTAACCTCTGCACTAATCCGTACCTCCCACTCCCGACTACAAGACTTCTCCCGTGCTGCGCCAATCCTCTGGAATGCTCTACCCCAAGAAATTAGGACTATCCGCAATTAGCATGGTTTCAGGCGCTCCCTCAAAACACATTTGTTCAGAGCGACCTATCACATTCACTAATCAAAGTCATTCTATGTGTAAGTCTGTGTGTGTAGCCCATTCACTATCTCCATCCATCCATCACTCCCTCAAAATGGCTGGACCATCATTGTAAATACACCATTGTATATAAACACCTGTACTTTGTATCTCCCCCACCTCATTGTAGATTGTAAGCTGTCATGAGCAGGGGCGGCTTATATTGCTTTAATTATTGTATTGTTAATGTTGTTACTTATGACTTGTGTTCTGAAACTGTTAAACTGTAAAGCGCTGCGGAATATGTTGGCGCTATATAAATAAAGATTATTATTATTATAGAGGCCCAGTCAGTAGTGGTGAAGTGTGAACGGCGCAAATTGCGAGTTGATTGCGCCTGATGCAGCTGATACTCCATTACTGTTGGCTGCTGCTCACACAACCGCTCCAACATATGTAACGTGGAATTCCACCTGGTGGGTACGTCACATATGATGCGATGTTCAGGAAGGCGAAATCTGCGTTGCAGAGCTGCAATCAGCGATCTGGCCATGCTGGAACGTCGCAAGTGAGCGCACTCTAGGCGGACCTTGTGCAGCAGTGCATCAAGATCCGGATAGTCCCTCCAAAAACTCTGCACGACCAAGTTGAGCAGATGTGACAGACATGGTATGTGAGTGAGGTTGCCAAGGCCCAGAGCTGCCACCAGATTTCGGCCATTGTCACACACTACCAAGCCTGGCTGGAGAATCGCTGCCAAAAACCACACGTCGCTCTCCTGCTTGATGGCTTTCCAGAGCTCCTGCACTGTGTGGCTTCGATTCCCCATGGAAATTAATTTCAGGACGGCCTGTTGACGTTTAGACACGGCTGTGCTCATATCGGTCGCAACAGGTAACCGTTCACGGGTCCATGTGGAGGTAGACCGTGACGGCTCCTGCAGCGATGATTCTGAGGAACTGGAGTAGGAGGAGGAGTCAATGTGTACAGACTTGATTCTTGCAATCCTTGGAGTTGGCAGAACACGTACAGCGCCACTCGCAAGATCAGTACCCGGCTCCACAACATTGACCCAATGGGCAGTGAGGGAAAGGTATTGTCCCTGGCCATGGGTGTTAGAACCCTCTTGTTAGGTTTTGTTTCAGTTTGCTGGTCACATGACCTTTTTTCCCTATTTAGTCTGGCTCCGCCCTTCTGGCTTTGCTTGACTTCATTGTATTATCTACTGTTAAGCTAACCGGGTGCTTAGGTGTCTTACTCAGTCAGTTTTGCTTGATGTTAGGATCTCAAAGTATTTTGTTTTCTGTTTAATTATCCCTGCTACAATTTCTGTTAGGAGGTGTCCACCTTTTCTGCCAGTCCCTAGATCTTGTAGGGATTCCTCCCTCGCAACTATAGGTCTTCGTTCAGACTAGCTGAGGACTTTAGCGGGTCTGGTCGCAGGATCAGGTTCCCCGTTACATCGTAGGGATTCAGCTTAGTTCTATTGTAGGGACAGAATTCCCTTCTTTCCTTAGTGGTTGTAGCAGATCATAACAATGGGTACTGGTCCACGCATCGGTGGTCAGGTGGACCTTGCTACTGATGGCGTTTAGTAGCGCATGTTTAATTTTTCCCTCAACATGCTTTTGCAGACCAGGGACGGCTTGCCTGCTGAAATGAAATTGGCTTGGCACATTGTATTGTGGGACTGACAATGATATTAAGTTACGGAAACTGTCTGTCTCCACCAGCCTGAATGACAGCATTTCAAGGGACAGGAGTTTTGCAATGCCAGCATTCAGAGCCTGTGCTCGTGGATGGTTTGCCGAGTATGGCCGTCTTTTATCCCATGCCTGTGCTACCGATGGCTGTTTTGTGGCCTGGGAGTGTGAGGATGACAGGGAACTTGCTGCTGTGTGTGGAATAACACTTTGTCTCTGGACAACAGTGACCGAGGTTCTTCCATGGCGATCCTGTGAGGAAGCAGAACCAGCTGTGTGTGAGCTCGATGAAGAGGCTTCAACACAACCTGAAGATGTAGGTGCTGCTGTAGGTTGGCCTACATCTCCATTGTGTCTTTGTAACTCAACTACGTGCTTTGTCCGCACATGTTTCCACATATTAGTGGTATTGAGGTTACTGACACTTTTACCTATTTTTAATTTTTGATTACACAGCTTGCATTTGACATAGCAAATATGATCTGCAAGTGTGTCAAAAAAGGACCACACAGTGCAAGTCCTGGGAGCACACGTTTTGACTTTTGGAAGACAACTGCTCTGAACAGGTGCCAAACTGGAGGCTACAGGCAACCGAGTCTGCAGCCTAACTCTCCCTCCTGTTTGTACCGTTGGGGCAATGTCTTCCTCTATCTTCCTTCTATCACTAACCACTTCTCTAGGCCTCTCACAGCTTTCAACCAAAGTACTGGTTCTCAGCCACAAAGCTATCCACAGTGCAGCACCCCCCTACATCTCCTCCCTCATTTCTATCTATCGGCCTAACCGACTGCTGCGCTCTGCAAACGACTTTCGACTAACCTCTGCACTAAACCGTACCTCCCACTCCCGACTCCAAGACTTCTACCGCGCTGCGCCAATCCTCTGGAATGCTGTACCCCAAGAAATTAGGACTATCCACAATTTGCATGGTTTCAGTCGCTCCCTCAAAAGACATTTGTTCAGAGCGGCCTATCACATTCACTAATCAAAGTCATTCTATGTATTCTGTGTAAGTGTGTGTGTGTCTAGCCCATTCACTATCTCCATCCCTCACTCCCTTAAGATGGCTGGACCATCATTGTAAATGCACCATTGTATATAAACACCTATAGTTTGTATCTCCCCCACCTCATTGTAGATTGTAAGCTGTCACGAGCAGGGGCGACTTATTTTGCTTAAATTATTGTATTGTTAACGTTGTTACTTATGACTTGTGTTCAGAAACTGCTAAACTGTAAAGCGCTGCGGAATATGATGGCGCTATATAAATTAATATTATTATTATTAGTAGTAGTATTCCTCTGAGCTGCTCCCACCACCTTCCTGTTCCTCACGCCATGTTGGGTCTTGGACCTCATCATCTCCACTACCCTCTTCCAACACCTGCTGCTGTTGGGTGGTCTGGCCAGCACCATGCTCAACAGAAACTGGCACCTGAGTCTCATCATCATCAGATGCGTTCTGCGGTGTGCTGACCATCGGCACTGTCTCACCCGCCTCTTCAGATTCAGAGAGACACAGCTGTTGCGCATCACTGCATACTCCCTCTTTTTCAGATTCCAGAATGCTGCTTGGCTGGGCCCCTGTTTGCAAGCCAACAGATTCTGAGAACAGAAGCAGACACTCAGCTGGCTCCTGTACAGAACTCTGTGACTGCCTGGGCAATTTGGCAGGCGGTGAAGAGACAGATGGTTGCTCAACAGTGCTGTGGTCCTGAGAGGAGGTGGAAGCAATTGAAGTTGATGCATTGGCTGACATCCAACCAACAACGACTTCAATTTGTTCTTCCCGCAGCAGGGGGTACGCCGACCTCCTACAAAAGTGCGCATAAAGGAACGCTCACGGGGAAAACTTGTGGATGCTGTGTCACTGGGGGCGGCAGCAGCCACAGAATCCCAACGTCCTCTCCCTGCTGAAACTCCACGACCACGTGCCTTACTCCCTGCCTTCTTCATCTTGGTAGATTGATAAAGAAAGTCTGAAAAGTTATAAGGCCTAAGTGTGGTTATTCCGCAGAGACTGCAGTGAACACTGCACACAACTGTTCACTACCCAACGCGTCACAGCAGGAAGGCAGTCTGTGCGTCCAAACAAAGGCGCAAGCATACATGCACGTACCCTGTTTATAAAGCTATATAAAAAAAATTATGTAGTAGTGACGCACACTTTATTGAGGTACAGTATTACATGGCCATTCACCATCTGTGGCTATGCAGTCTCATCTATATATACCTTATCTATCCGTTGTCATGCTTGCAAGTCCACAGTCAGGCATAAATAGCAATTTGCACTATGCACTTTTCAAAGGTTATGTTTGTTAATAAAAATGATTATTGGCACATATTATGAGTATTACATGATGGAAATTGTATAATTTTTATAAACTGTTTAGTGACATTATTCAGCAAATGTAACATTTTATTAATGTCACAGATAACTTGTAATGCTGATGATGTTTTGAAGTCAGACATTCATTGTCTATACAATAAAAATGGTGTACATACTGTTACTTATCCATCATTAATGGATTCAGATATGTACTTGTATGCTTTTATGTACAACCGTATAGCAGATTCCTTAACTAATTTATTTTGTGGTTTGCATTGCTGTTAAACATGTTAATGTATGTGTTTATGTTTGTCAATTCTTTATTTATGTCGATATTTTTTTAACTGAAATCATCATCTTATGGTAGTAAAGCTTATCTTTCTCTTGTTTGGAGTATAGACATTTAAAATTGACACGTAACAAGGAAAATACTTGATCTACTATTTAAACATCCTCCTTGACCCTGGGCTCCAACACCGCCAGTTGTTGCCTAGAAGTGCTGTTAGCACAGTCAACACTTGCTCCTGTGTTACTGGGGTTCAGTAACACCAGCTGTTCCCCTGCTGTGTGTACGTCAAAAAGTCCTGCTGCCTCCACCCTGTCCTCCTCTCATTCCTGGGCTCCAACACCGCCAGTTGTTGCCTGGAAGTGCTGTTAGCACAGTCAACATTTGCTCCTGTGTTACTGGGGTTCAGTAACACCAGCTGTTCCCCTGCTGTGTGTACGTCAAAAAGTCCTGCTGCCTCCACCCTGTCCTCCTCTCATCCCTGGGCTCCAACACCGCCAGTTGTTGCCTGGAAGTGCTGTTAGCACAGTCAACACTTGCTCCTGTGTTACTGGGGTTCAGTAATGTCAGCTGTTCCCCTGCTGTGTGTACGGCAAAAAGTCCTGCTGCCTCCACCCTGTTCTCTTCTCATCCCTGGGCTCCAACACCGCCAGTTGTTGCTCGGAAGTACTTGGCACGGGTACTGACTCCTGCCCAGCCTGGTTACAGCACGACAGCTGTTTCCTGGCAGTGTCAACGTCAATTAGCCTCCAATAAGTTGTCCTGTCGTGTTGCATTCTGGTTAGCCGACTCTATGGTGCCTGCAGTTTTGGTCATTCCTATGTGTGCTGTGGGATAATGTAAATAAAGGCTGTTTCCGTTGTGACAATAGGACAAGCACCCACTGTAGGACTGTGTGATTCGGTAACTGCGGACGGCTTGCGGCCTGTCAATTTACATTTTCATGGGTGCCTTATGGTACCCGTCCGGGTTCCATTACCGTCAACTGGTTCTCCGCAGTGCCTTTGGCCTAGGTGCCTCCATCTCGGTATCCGAGTTCCAGCAACGTCTGCTGGTCCTTGGTAGTGCTTTGGAGCCCAGGTACCTCCTGCTTAGTAACCGTGTCCCAGTAACGTTCGCTGGTCCTCGGTTGTGCCATTGGCTCTTTTCCTTCTGCTGCCCCTCCGGGTTCCAGCACAGTCTTCTGGTCCTCGTTACTTGCATTGGCTCTTGTACCTTCTGCTACCCGTCCAGGTTCCAGTACCGTCAACTGGTTCTCCGCAGTGCCTTTGGCCTAGGTGCCTCCATCTCGGTATCCGAGTTCCAGCAACGTCTGCTGGTCCTTGGTAGTGCTTTGGCGCACAGGTACCTCCTGCTTAGTAACCGTGTCCCAGTAACGTCAGCTGGTCCTCGGTTGTGCCATTGGCTCTTTTCCTTCTGCTGCCCCTCCGGGTTCCAGTAACGTCAGCTGGTTCTCGGAAGTTAGTCAGCCTTCTTGTACCTTCAGCTACATTTACAAGTTGTAGATTTTTTAAATGTTTTTTTGGGTAATCACTCTGGATCTCCAACAATGAAGACGACAACCCTGATGACCACCCCGAAGAAGATGACGACCACAAGGACGACGAGCATCAAGCCAACCAGCCTGAACACCATCACAAAGAAGAAATAAAAGATTACCCAGAAGAACATCACCAACAGGACAAAGAAAGTTAAGACAAACTACAAGATACAGAAAAAGAGACAGAAGAACAATAAGCAGAAGATCAAAAAGCAGAAGAACATTAAGTATAAGACCAAAATGAAGAGCAAAATATATGCAGAAGAAGACTAAGCAGTGTATGGGGGTGAGTCCGTTCCTCCTCGTGGTGCCCCTGGAAAATGCCTGCTGCTGCAGGCTAAACTGAACACGGACAAATACTGTTGTAATTTAAATCTTTTGTGACAGCAAGAACGGAAGGATGAAAAATTCATACTTTTACAGATTACAAGTACAGGAATCTCTGTCACAAATAAGAATATGATGAAGAAGATGAAGAGGAAGAAGATGAAGAAGTAGAATATGAAGAATAATAGTTTAATAAGAACAATATGAGTAATGTTAACAAAAAGATGAATGGCAAGAAGTTTAAGAAGAAGATAAAGAAGGTGAAGATGAAGAATAATTTGATGAAAAAGATGATGCTGCTGAAGATTATGAAGGAGAAAGTGTGTCAAAAGTTAAAAAGGTGAAGAGCATGGAAGTTGTGAAATATACATATTTGCCAAAAATAGAAAAAAGGTTAACAACATTGTCAATTTCTTCGTCAATCCGAACATCTTTAAAAAAAAAAATATTAATGCTATTCCATTTGATTGGGTTAAACATCTATGCCTTGAATGTCTCCTCAACCTCCCCCAATACATTCTACATTACTCTTTGTTGTTTTCCTTCATGTACAATTAACCAACAAGGCAAGAATGGGTTTTTTTTAATTCCGATATTTTGTTCCCATAGACTTACATTGGATTTCCGGTATCGGTATCGGGTATCGCCGATATTTTTTGGGTATCGGCGATACCATTCCGATTCCGATACTCTAGGATATCGGAAAGTATCGCTCAACTCTACCAGTCACCACTATTTCTCCCGTTGTGCCATACCAACATTACACCAGCATGTGTCACACAACATTACCCATGACCTGAACCATGCTGCTACTGGGAAAGTCCACCTAACCACGGACATGTGGACAAGTGCCTGTGGGCAGGGACTGTACATCTCACTGACGGCACATTGGGTTAACATAGTGGAAACCAGGACCCAGTCGGACTTTGGGATGGAACACATCCTCCCCATGCTGAGGATTGCGGATCCAACGGCAATCAGGGTTGCTCCCACAGTCTACAGCTCCTGCACATCCTCCTCCTCTTCCTCTTCTTCAGCCTCCATCTCAGAAATGAACACATCAGTCAGAAGCTGGAAGCACTGCAGCACTGCCTCAGCCAAGCGGCAACAAGCTGTGCTGAAGCTAATCTGCATAGGTGACAAACCGCACAATGCAGAAGGGTTGTGGGCAGCGCTGAAAGAGCAGTCAGATATTTGGATAACACAGCTGAACCTACAGCCAGACATGTGACAATGGCCGGAACCTGGTGGCGGCTCTGAGGCAAGGTAAGCTGACACCCCATGCATGGCCCATGTGCTTAACCTCGTGGTTCAGCGGTTTCTCATAACCTACCCAGAGGTGCCGGATCTGCTAGTGAAAGTACGCTATCTGTCTGCCCATTTTAAAAAGTCAGCTACAGCTTCAGCCACCCTTGCCATACTTCAGCAGCATTTGCATCTTCCGGCTCACCCACTGGTGTGTGATGTCCCCACGCGTTGGAACTCTACACTGCATATGTTGAAAAGGATTTGTGAGTAAGGATCCATACAGGGTGATTACACGTACCATGCCTGGCCCATGTGCTTAACCTCATGGTTCAGTGGTTTCTCAAACCCTACCCGGAGCTGCCAGATCTGCATGTGAAAGTACTCCACCTGTGTGCCAATTTTAGAAAGTCAGCTACTGCTTCAGCCGAGCTGACTTTATGTTGCGCTGCGTTTCCAATGACCCTAGCATTAGAAAAATTTTCGGTGATACTCATTACTGGTTGGTGACACTTCTAGACCCACGCTCCAAGGAAAACTTTCAATCTCTTATTCCAGAGGCAGACAAGTGTACAAAAATGTTGCTGTATCAGAGGGTCCTTGTAGTGGAATTACTGAAAAAATTCTCATGTGAGAACGCTTGCAGCAAACGTCAGAGTTTGTTGTACAGCCAAGGAGTCCAAGTGAGAGAGACCGAAGTACAATGCAGCTCAGGCAGGGGAACAATATCAAATTTCTGGGACATTTTTCTCAGACCCTCCCATCGTGCCGCCACAGAGGCAAGGGGTGCTGGCACTAGAGGTGCAATGTTTGGGAAGATGATGAGGGAGTAACTTGCAGATCGTACAAATGTCCTCCCTTATTCCTCTGTGCCTTTTAATTATTGGATATCCAAGCTGGACACTTGGCATTAACTGACTCTCTATGCCTTGGAGGTCCTGGTCTGCCCTGCTGCTAGCAATCTGTCAGAGTGGGTTTTTAGTGCTGCTGGGGGAATTATAACAGATAAGAGCATCCGCCTGTCAACTGACAATGCTGACAAGCTGACTCTTATCAAAATGAACAAGGGCTGAATTGGGCAAGACTTCTGTACACCTCCAAATAAAAACACCGAAATATAACCTTAAATGCATTTTCTTTTTTGTGGAGGTGTATTCTTATGCACCTCTTCATAACCACACATGGATATCTGCTTCCTGATTTGGTCTGTTTGGTGTTATACTCCTCCTTATCCTCATCCTCTCATCCACAACCAGTACAACACCAGAGTGAACATATTCCGTGATGCCAAAGTCAATAAATTTTTTGCAAGGCTATTTTTATGATGCCCGTTACGAATTTGAAACCGAAACAAATGTTACTCTCCGACGGTGAAATCTCCTCAAAATGAGATGTACGCATATTCTTCCCATTAATTCTTATATTTTCCATTTTTGCTATCTGTGGAACATCCTCTTATGACCTAAAGTATTCCTCTACAATATAAAAATAGTAAAATCCTATTATATTATATTTTTATTTATATCCCTGTCTCTGAGCTGTTGCTAGGGACAAACATATCTCGCTGGACACATTCTTGCTTCATATCTTGCTTCATATGAATCTGTGTTCGCCCCTCCCTTTTGTTATTTTCTTTCATATGTGGATTCACATCTTTGATTTATTTGTTTTATTTCAGAATCATTTATCATCAATATCTCCTCATTCTCCGCCACTAGATTACCAGGGTTAACGTGTTTTGTGCTGCCACAGGCATTCCAATTTTTGGCAAGGGTGTCTATGATGCCCATAAAATAATTTTGACATTTTTACTCCCCAGGGGGATATTTTTGCCAGGGCATTCCAAGTGTAGGAGACCCGCTCCGTTAAATTGGACCTAGTTTTGAATCAGGCCTTCCTCCACGTCTCATCAGTCGCTGCCAGTCGATCACCAGTGTTAACATGTTCCGTGCTGCTCCAGCCAGAGTCGAATTCCTAACAAGGGTGGATGTTAAATAGTTGTTATGGAAAAGTTGGTGGTGTATCCCACATGGGAAATTGTTGGCCAGCCAACACACTTAGGGTATGGGCATTACAAGTCTAGGAGACCTGCTCCTTTTTAATGGCATATTTTTGGGGGATAAGATGACCTCCTCCATGTTTCTTCCTGGGGAGGATTGGGGTTTTTGGGGTGCATATGACTTGGTAGCATGGCAGGCCTTACAGTCAATGCAAAAAAAAAACAGAATGGAAGGACAAAATGAATAATGTTAAGTGGCTTTTCCTGGGCACATCCAGTACCTGGGTTCAAATGCTTATTGGGGTGTATATGACTTGGTAGCAGGGCAGGCCTTGCAGTCAATGCATAAGAAAACAGAATGGGAGGACAAAATGAACAATGTGAAGTGGATTTTCATGGGTCCATCCACTATGTGGGTTCAAAGGCTTATTGGGGTACATATGACTTGGTAGCAGGGCAGGCCTTGCATTCATAGAATCATAGAATGGTAGAGTTGGAAGGGACCTCCTGGGTCATCTGCTCCAACCCCCTGCTCAAAGTAGGATTCACTAAATCATCCCAGACAGATATCAGTCCAGCCTCTGAAGACTTCTATTGAAGGAGAACTCACCACCTCTCGTGGCAGCCTGCTCCACTCACTGATCACCCTAACTGTCAAAAAGTTTATTCTAATATCTAATCTGTGTCTCCTTCCATTCAGTTTCATCCCATTGCTTCTAGTCCTTCCTTGTGCAAATGAGAATAAAGATGATCCTTCTACAATGTGTCAGCCCTTGAGATATTTGTATACAGCTATTAAGTCTCCTCATAGGACATGGTTTGCAGACCAGTCACCATTCTAATCACTCTTCTCTGAACTTGCTCTAGTTTGTTGATGTCTTTTTTAAAATGTGGTGCCCAAAACTGGACACAGTATTCCAGATGAGGTCTGACCAAAGAGGAGTAGGAGGGCAATAATGACTTCACGTGATCTAAACTGTATGCTTCTGTTAATACATCCTAGAATTGTATTTGCCTTTTTTGCAGATGCATCACACTGTTGACTCATGTTCAGTCTGTGATCTATTAGTATACCCAAGTCTTTTTCACGTGTGCTGTTACTTAGCGCTATTCCTCCCATTTTGTATATGCTTTTTTCATTTTTATTGCCCAGATGTAGTACTTTGCATTTTTCCCTGTTAAAAACCATTCTGTTAGTTGCTGCTCACTTCTCCAGTCTATTTATATCTTTTGAATCCTTTCTCTCTCTCCTCCAGTATTAGCTATCCCTCCTAGCTTTGTGTCATCTGCAAATTTAATCAGCTTACCCTCAATTCCTTCATCTAAATGATTGATAAAGATATTGAGCGATACAGGGCCCAGGCAGAGCCCTGTGGTACCCCACTTGAGACATTCTTCAACTGGATGTGCAGCCATTTACGACGATTCTTTGGGACAAATCACTAAGCCAGTTATGAATCCACCATTCAATGCAACATTTTTTATTGAAGCCCTCCTGGACATCTCGTGAAAGGGGTATTGGGGTGCGTCGTAATTCTTAGCAGCCCATCCACTCACAGCATAGGCTATAAAAGTTTAGAAGAACTACTGTTTAATAATGGCTCTTTAAGCAGATTAATGCTGCCTGACACCCCTGTATAAATAGGCACTGAGATTTTAAGAGTCCCTCCTTCATAAATAAAGCAAGATGTGTCTGCTTATGTGTCACACACCACATGGCCAGCTAGGGTTGTTAAAATTTACAATGACATTTCACAGTAAATGCATTTGTTCTGGTTGAAAGCAATATTAAAGTTGAAAAACACTTCAAAAACGCTGCGTCTGAACATAGTCTAAGTAAAGGAGGAACATTTTGGTGTGGGGTTAATTATTTTGCCTTATATACAAGTCATTAACCTGGAAAGGATGTACCTTTAGATATTTCCCAGCAAAATCCGTTTTGGTTTAGTTTTGGTATATTTTTTGGTGCATCGGTAAAAATGGCATGAGACTCTGACAACATTGTTTAAAGCTGTGAACTAGGAGTCAGGAATGCTTCCAGGGGTGATTCCTCATGATGTCCCCGTGTCAGTTGAGCTGTGTTTTCATAATTTTCAGATGCATTTAGACCTCAAAACGACCCCCGGGGGGATTGCGGCAAAAATACTCGAGTCTCCCATAGACTTATATTGGGCTCGTTTTGTCCTAGTACCTGAGTATTCCAATCTGCTCGACCCAAACAACGAGCACCCGAGTATTTTAGTGCTCGCTCATCACTAATTACCATCACATAGAGCAAAGACCAAAACAAAAATAGGTCTGCACACCATAGTACAATATTTATAATGATTATACAAAGTTTATTGATTTGGAAAAAACAGGACACATAATGATTAGAACCACTTAAAACAACACATGGTGTATGACAAACAACCAAACACCTAAACCATGGTTAATATCAGAAAATGTATAAACTCCTTGAGCGATATTAGCAAGTGCATGAAACACATGTGAACAATGAGCATAATTGTATATCAATCAAGATAATAAAATGCATGAAATCAAAGGACACTGAAATAGTGCACCATATAAGAACTAAGCAAAGACCATGGATGTCTATACTTACAAAATGCAAGTTTATGTGGCCCCTGCACCCTGTGTTCCCAATTGCATGCACTTTTTAGGCATGTTCTCATGTGTGCATGTTGCATATATTAAGTTTACATTTGCTTTCATTTTTCCTCATCCCATAATATTATATGAAAGACTGTGCTATTCATAATACTTTACTAAGTGCTATGTGGTGCCCATAATACTGTATGGAGTGCTATGTGGGGCCCATAATACTGTATTGAATGATATGTGGTGCTCAAAATGCTGTATGGAGTACTCTTTGGAGCTGATAATGCTGCATGGAAGACTGTGTGTGGCTCATACTGTAGGGATGGCTATGTGAGTCCCTTATTAGTGTATGGGGGCTATGTGGGTCCTATAATACTGAATAGATGGCTATGTGGGACCCATAATAGTATATGGAGGGCTATGTAGAGGCCATTATGCTGTATGGAGGGCTTTGTGGGAGCAATTATACTGGATGGAGGACTACATAGAGGCCATTATACTTTTTGCAGGTCTATGTGCTGTAGGTGGGAATTATACTGTTTGCAGGTACAGTACAGACCAAAAGTTTGGATACACCTTCTCATTCAAAGATTTTTCTGTATTTTCATGGCTATGAAAATTGTAGAATCACACTGAAGATGTCAAAACTATGAATTAACATATGTGGAATTAAACATTACACTTTACAAAAAAGTGTGAAACAACTGAAAATAAGTCTTATATTCTAGGTTCTTCAAAGTAGCCACCTTTAGCTTTGATTACTGCTTTGCACGCAGAAAAGGTGAACGGCTGGACTCTACATGCCTGGTTCCCACCGTGAAGCATGGAGGAGGTGGTGTGATGGTGTGGGGGTGCTTTGCTGGTGACACTGTTGGGGATTTATTCAAAATTGAAGGCATACTGAACCAGCATGGCTACCACAGCATCTTGCAGCAGCATGCTATTCCATCCGGTTTGCGTTTAGTTGGACCATCATTTATTTTTCAACAGGACAATGACCCCAAACACACCTCCAGACTGGGTAAGGGCTATTTGACCAAGAAGGAGAGTGTTGAGGTGCTACGCCAGATGACCTGGCCTCCACAGTCACCAGACCTGAACCCAGTCGAGATGGTTTCGGGTGAGCTGGACCGCTCACCGCTTTCATTTTGAATAAATCCCCAACAGTGTCACCAGCAAAGCACCCCCACACCATCACACCACCTCCTCCATGCTTCACGGTGGGAACCAGGCATGTAGAGTCCATCCGGTCACCTTTTCTGCGTGCAAAGCAGTAATCTAAGTAAAAGGTGGCTACTTTGAAGAACCTAGAATATAAGACATATTTTCAGTTGTTTCACACTTTTTTGTTAAGTATATAATTCCACATGTGTTAATTCATAGTTTTGATGCCTTCAGTGTGATTCTACAATTTTCATAGTCATGAAAATACAGAAAAATCTTTGAATGAGAAGGTGTGTCCAAACTTTTGGTCTGTCCTGTATATGTGGGGGCCATTACACTGTTAGCAGAACTATGTGGGGGCCATTATACTGTTTGCAGGACTATCTTGTTACCAGTATACTGTTTGCAGAGCTTATATGGGGGCATTATACTGTTTGCAGGACCATGTGGTGACATTATACTGTTTGCAGGTATATGTGAGGGGAAGCTTTACTGTATGGAGGGCTATATGGGGACTATTATACGGCTTGGAGAGTTATGTGGGGTCTATTATATTATTTTTGAGGGCTATGTGGGGGCTATTATATTGTATGTGAACAAATATACAGTGTAAAGGTCTAGTGGGGTCCATAATACTGTGTAGAGGACTGTGTGGGGGGTCAGTATGCAGTATGGAGGGTTAGGTGGGGGCCATTATTCTATTTGGGGGGCTAGTGGGGGCCATTATACAGCAAGAATGGTTGTATTAGTGCCATTATACTATTTGGAGGACTATTGGGTGCCATTATACTGTGTGGATGGTTATGTTGGGGCCTTCTTACTGAAGAGAGGTGTGGGGGCCATTATACTGTATGGAGGCCCATTATATTGTATGGAGGGTTGCATGGCAATCACAGTTGAGGCATCATATTGATCACCATACTTTGCTTGGGGAGGTTTAAGGTAGAGGGGTGTACAGTAAGATCATCATACCGTGTGGGAAGGATACCGTGGAAGAATTCACTTTGGGAATATCATAATGTGTTTCAGGTGGACACTATAGTTGGCATCATACGTTATAGGGGTAGTGAAAGGGCAATCTAGGGCCTTCAATAGGATAAAAATGATTTGGTAAGGGCTGCAGAGTTGTGAGATATTAAGGTTTTTTGGGGGGGTTGAAATTAGAGCTTCTGCTATGGGGCCCCATGATTCCTATGTACACCCCTGCCTGACATGTCTGCACATGAGATGTAGTCCTGTAAAACATTGATTGTATTAAAACTAGAACACTCAGCCTAATAAGTGACACATCGCTAGAATAAGGATCTCTTCCCTTATATTATGCTGCTCTCAGATTAAATAGCAAAACCTACTCACAGATGCCATTTAACAAGAACATTGTACAGTATTAGCTCTCATTCAAACACCTGTGCAACATGGTATGTGTAAGGACTGTGATGCCCTCATTGGCACTGCTACAGTCTTATGAGCTGAACTTGGCAACCTTATATATCACTATTAGGTTGTCAAGTTTAGCTCCGTAGACCCGCGGCCACTCAGTGCATCACAATCTGTAAACGGATTGTGTTGAACAGACATCTGAATGAGGCTTTAGAACTAACATTCATTTCAGAATATTTTCTTGTCTTCGGTGACATCTTTCTTACTGTAAGGACTTAAATTTATGGTCTTCGTGAAGCTTTTTTATCACTCTCCTACTTGTTATTTACACCCTCACATGTAAAGGTAATGTTGTATTAAGTATAGTATGTAACCAGTGTTTATGAATTTTTAGCCATTGTGGTATCTTTATTTTTCTTTAAATCGTTATTTGATTTTGTCCAGAACAGTTGAGCCACAGGTCTGTGATAAGATGGAATTCCAGTTCTGTGGAGAAAAGCTAAACAGACCAAACTTTGTGGCTAGATAATACTATTACTACACTAAATGCTTGGTTACCACTGTGGCATTATGTTAAATTCTTGATACTATCATCAAACTGCATTCGTAACCTCTGCTATTTGTCTGGATGGATGTCAGAGCACTCAAGGAGAGAGAGATAGAAAGCAGACTACCCCTGTAAGGGAACACAAGAGAAGGGCACAGTATTTATGGCTAAAGACTTATTTAAAGAGATGAAAGTATCTCCAGTGCTAGTAGCGTTTTATTAACTTGTTTTGTAAAGATTGTCATTCCATACATTCTATACTCTCTACAGTCCAATAAATCTATCATGTTTGTATTGATGATGGGCAATTGTATAAGATGATAAACAGTATGTAAATAGTATTAATATTTAAACCAGCAAATCATTACCGCTTGTGCTCAGAAATATGTTGCACTTCTGATACTATTTGTTTTCTGTAGTCATGTATTAATTAAAATAGGACTATTATAAATCCAATTTTACATATAGAATAATTACAGACAGGTAAAATGCATCATTCTGTCAAACAGTTTATTAACATCTTTACACCATTAAAACTCTTTACACAACACTGTCTATTTGTGTTTGCTCTCGATTTCACATAGCTCAATAGTAACTTCCAAAGCTTTTACAATGAGGATATTTTTAGTGAATATGGAAGAAGATCAGGTAAACTGTTTACCATCTATGTTGAGGGAGGCTGGCATAGGAGCAGATACTCCATTGATGCAGTCTGTGCAGCTGCATCGGGGCCCAAGAGGTAAGGGGACTTCTTGAACATTATAATGAGCTACTACCGATGAGCGGACACTAAAAATGCTCGGATGCTCGTTATTCGGGTTGAGCAAATTGGAATACTTAGGTACTCGACCCGAGCAACGAGCCCAATGTAAGTCTATGGGAAAGCCGAGCATTTTTGCCGCGATCCCCCCCTCCCCGGGGCTCCTTTTAAAGTCTATAAAAGTGTGAAAATGATGGAAACAGTGCTCAAATGACATGAGAACATCACGGGGAATTCCTCTGGAAGCATTTCTAACTCCCAGGTCACAGCTGTGAACAATGTTGTCAGAGTCTTATGCCATTTTTACAGGTGCATGAAGAAACATACGAAAACGAAACCAAAATGGATTTTCCTGGGAAATATGTTAAGGAACATCTTTCCAAGGTAATGACTTTTATATAAGGCAAAATAATTAACCCAAAACAAAAATGTTCCTCTACCACTTGGGCTATGTTCACATGTAGCATTTTTGATGCGTTTTTCAACTTTAGCATTGCTTTCAACCAATACAAATGCATTTACTGGGAAATGTCATTTTAACATTTAACAACCTTAGCTGGCCACATGGTGTGTGACACATCATCAGACACAAAAAGAAAAGTAAGGAATTCCGCCATGTTACAACGTTTCGACCAGCATGGTCTTTATCAAGTATACACCATAGTCAAAATGGCATGAATGGTAGTGAAGAACCTGATGCACCCCATCATATTGGGTCGTGACTTTCCCCTGTTTTGGGATCTTTGGGGAAAAAAACGGTTCTACCGGACAGTGTGGTGAAGCTCCTACTGAGGTTGCGCGGTCCATAGGGGCGGAACACAATGCTAGTGTGTTGTTGAACGTAGGGGATGATAATGATGATGATAATGATAATGATAATGATGGTGATAATGATAATGATGATGATAATGATGAATTTCCATTTCAAGTGATGTTGGGGTGATATGGAAATTTAATTAGGATAAAAATATCCTGTGTTTGCTGCTTGCCATGTCCAAATCTCTATTGTTATGTTGCGGTAGCTGAGGAGTACAGGTAAAAAAGGCAATACACCAGAGCAGTTGGAATCTATGAGATTGCAGTACCCTGACTAACCACCACAACTAGAGGCAGCCGTGGAGCGTTCCTACGATGGTCCTAGACGCCTCGTCACAGCCTGAGAAACTAACTACACCTAAAGATAGAAATAGGAAAGCTATCTGCCCCGGAGCAGAACCCCAAAGATAATAGAAAGCCCCCAAACATATAATGGCGGTTAGACAAGAGGAAATACTGACACAGAAAGAAAATAGTATGAGCAAACGCTGGGGCCCAAACTATCTAAATAGAAAAGGATAGGAAGGGTACTTACTGCAATCCCAGAAAACCCTGAAAAACACCAACATACTAATTTCAAAATCACCTGAGATCACACGACCTCTACCACCTAAATTAGTTCTCTGGTGTAACAAAAACAGCAGCCACTGAAAAAACTGCAAAAAGCAAAAGTACAAAACACAGTGGCTGGACTAAACTGAGAGGGCAAAAAGCCCCCGGAGGGGACCCAGAAGGCCCCCACAGAAGTGCAGGACAAAATGCAAAAATATAGCAAAAACACAAAATAAGAAATTGTCTTATCTGATAGCAGGAGATGCAGACACGACACAGCAGGCTACAAGGGAAACTGGAAAGAAGGATTCAGACCAGAACAATTGATCACCGGCAACCCTGATGGGAAAATGATTCCCTTAAATAAGACCAATCAGTAACACCTGATTCCCAATCCTCACTAGTACCGCTTGTAACCACCAGAGGGAGCCTCTGCTCAGAACTCATCTCAAACCCATTCACAACAGTACCCCCCCTTGAGGAGGGTCACCGAACCCTCATTTGAGCAACCAGGTCGGTCAGGATGAGTTCTATGATACGCACGGATAAGTCTCCTAGCATGGATGTCCGAAGCAAACACCCAAGAATTATCTTCCTGACCATAACCTCTCCATTTAACCAAATACTGGAGTCTTCGTCTAGAAAAACGAGAATCCAATATTTTCTCAACCACATACTCCAGATTGCCCTCAACCAAAACAGGGTCAGGAGGCACAGCAGCAGGAACCACTGGCTCAACAAACCTCTTCAACAAGGACTTGTGGAACACGTTATGGATCTTAAATGTCCCTGGAAGAAGCAAACGAAAAGAAACAGGATTAATAATCTCCATGATCTTATAAGGTCCAATGAACCTAGGCTTAAATTTAGGAGATGCTACTCTCATAGGAATATTCTTTGAGGACAACCAGACCAAGTCCCCCACTTTAAACCGAGGACCATCAGTCCTATGCCGGTTAGCAAACCGCTGGGCCTTCTCCTGAGAGAGGGACAACCTCTCCACTACCTGGTCCCAAATCTGCTGCATACGCTCAACAACAGAGTCAACACCTGGACAGACAGAAGCCTCCGTCTGTCCTGAAGAAAATCGAGGGTGAAACCCAGAATTACAGAAAAACGGAGACATCAAAGTGGCAGAGCTAGCCCTATTATTAAGAGCAAACTCAGCCAAAGGCAAAAAAGAGACCCAGTCATCCTGATCAGCAGACACAAAGCATCTTAGATAAGTCTCCAATGTCTGGTTTGTTCTCTCAGTTTGACCATTGGTCTGAGGATGAAATGCCGAGGAGAAAGACAATTGAACACCCAGTTTAGAACAAAAAGTCCTCCAAAATCTGGAAACAAACTGGACTCCTCTGTCAGACACAATGTTCTCAGGAATGCCGTGTAAACGAACCACGTGCTGAAGGAACAACGGCACCAATTCAGAGGAGGAAGGCAACTTAGGTAATGGCACAAGATGTATCATTTTGGAAAACCTATCACAAATTACCCAGATGGTGGTCATTCTCTGAGAAACAGGAAGATCGGAAATGAAATCCATAGAGATATGGGTCCATGGTCTCTTGGGCACAGGCAATGGCATCAACAAACCACTAGAGCGAGAGCAAGGCTTGGAGCGAGAGCAAGTCTCGCAGGACTGCACAAATTCCCTGACATCGCGAGACAAGGTAGGCCACCAAAAGGACCGACTAACCAAGTCTCTGGTACCAAAAATTCCGGGATGCCCAGCCAATGCGGAACAATGAATCTCAGACATCACACTCTTTTTCCATTGGTCCGGGACAAACAATTTTCCAACAGGGCAGCGCTCGGGCCTATCCTCCTGACACCCCTCCAGAGCAAGTCTCAAATTAGGCGAGATGGCGGAAAGAACTACACCCTCCTTCAAAATAACAGAGGGATCAGATAGCTCAGGAGAGTCCGCAAGGAAACTCCTCGAGAGGGCATCCGCCTTAACATTCTTAGTGCCAGGAAGAAAGGAAACCACAAAATTAAAACGTGTGAAAAACAAGGCCCACCTGGCCTGTCTAGGATTGAGTCGCTTGGCAGATTCCAGATAGACCAGATTCTTATGGTCCGTAAGGACCACCACCTGATGTTTGGCTCCCTCCAGCCAATGTCTCCACTCTTCAAAAGCCCACTTCATGGCCAATAACTCCCGATTACCCACGTCATAATTACGTTCAGTAGGAGAAAATTTTCGAGAGAAAAAGGCACAAGGGTTACTTTTAGAGGTCTCTGGATCTTTTTGGGACAAAACGGCACCTGCCCCAATTTCAGAGGCATCAACCTCCACCTGAAATGGCAGAGAAACATCAGGCTGCCGTAGAACAGGAGCAGAAGTGAATCTCTGCTTAAGTTCCTGAAACGCAGAGACTGCCTCAGGAGGCCAATTCACCACATCAGAACCCTTTCTGGTCAAATCAGTTAATGGTTTAACAATAACAGAGAAATTACCAATAAATTTACGATAAAAATTGGCAAAACCCAAAAATCTCTGAAGAGCCTTTAATGAAGTAGGTTGGACCCAATCACAGATGGCCTGAACCTTGACCGGGTCCATTTCAATAACAGATGGGGACAAAATGAATCCCAGAAATGAGATCTTCTGTACGCCAAAAAGACACTTTGATCCCTTCACATACAGAGCATTCTCTCTCAAAATCTGGAATACAGTTCGAACATGTTTCACATGAGAGTCCCAGTCATTAGAAAAAATCAAGATATCATCCAAATAAACAATCAGAAACTTGTCCACAAAATCCCTGAAAATGTCATTCATGAAGGACTGGAAGACGGAAGGAGCATTAGTGAGCCCAAAGGGCATCACAAAGTACTCAAAATGCCCTTCAGGGGTGTTAAATGCCGTCTTCCATTCATCCCCGTGCTTAATGCGAATAAGGTTATACGCCCCCTGAGGTCAAGCTTGGTAAACCAAGTAGCGTTTTTCACCCTGGAAAACAGGTCAGAAATCAAGGGTAACGGGTATTGATATTTCACAGTAATATTGTTCAAGAGACGATAATCAATACACGGCCTTAATGAACCATCTTTTTTGGCCACAAAGAAAAAACCGGCACCTAAGGGTGAAGAGGATGGTCTGATATGACCCTTCTCCAATGATTCCTTGATATAAGACCGCATAGCGTCATGTTCAGGTACAGACAAGTTAAAAAGGCGACCCTTAGGGAATTTACTACCTGGCACTAATTCAATAGCGCAGTCATAGCTCCTATGGGGAGGTAAGGATGCAGATTTACTTTCGCTAAACACATCAGAAAAATCAAACAAAAAGTCAGGAACATCCTCAGCCTGGGGGGAGGCAGAAAAAACAGGAGTGTTGGTATTAACACATTGGCAGCCCCAACTGGTTACAGACACAGATTTCCAATCCAAAACAGGATTATGAGACTGTAACCAAGGGAAACCCAGCACGATAATGTCATGCAGATTATATAGAACCAAAAATTTGCAGCACTCCTGGTGATCAGGTTCAACCCTCATTATCACCTGAGTAGAAAACTGGGGTTTATTCTCAGCCAAAGGGGTAGAATCGATCCCCAGTAGGGGAATAGACTTCTGTAGGGGTATCAAGGGAAATCCACAACGTTTAGCAAAGTCATAATCCATCAGGTTAATAGCTGCTCCAGAATCAACGAAAGCCTGAGCAGAAAATGAGGACAGAGAGCATATCAGAGTGACAGTTAATAAAAACTTAGTCTGAACACTACCCAAGACAACTGAGCGTGCAAAACGTCTTCCCCGCTTAGGGCAGACTGAAATAGCATGAGAGGCATCACCACAGTAGAAACATAACCCATTGCGCTTTCGAAACTCATGACGCTGTGCCCCAGACACCACTCCATCACACTGCATGGGCTCAGCAGCTGGCTCACAAGGCAACACCACTCCACGCATACTTCTCCGCTCACGCAAACGTCTGTCAATTTGAATCGCTAATGACATAGAATCATTGAGACCAGAGGGGACAGGGAATCCCACCATAACATCCTTTACATTATCCGACAGACCCTTCCGGAAAAGGGCCGCCAAAGCGTCGTCATTCCATTTGGTCAGGACTGCCCACCTACGGAATCTCTGACAGTATAACTCAGCGTCATCAAGCCCCTGATTTAATGCCAACAAGGCTTTTTCAGCTTGATCAGTGATATTAGGCTCATCGTACAATAACCCCAAAGCCTGAAAAAATGCATCAACATCACTCAAAACAGGATCCCAGGTGTCAGGGAAAAAGCCCAATCCTGAGGATCGCCGCGCAGGAGAGAGATGACAATTTGAACCTGCTGCGCTGCGTTTCCTGAGGACTTAGATTTTAAGGCAAGAAACAATTTACAATTATTTTTGAAATTCTGAAACTTAGCTCGATCCCTGAAAACAAATCTGGCATGGGGATCCTAGGTTCCACAACAGGCAACCTAGCAAGATAGTAGCAATACTCTGAACCTCAGTGGCAAGCTGATCCACACGGCCAGACAACTGTGCAAACTCCATTGGGAGAAAAGATCCTCCCCAGCACCCAGAGATACAGAGGGAAAAAAAAAAAAAAAAAAAATGCAACAAACAGAAAAATATCTCTGACAACTTTTCTTCCTTCAAAATATTTTTTTTTTCCCTTCTGTGAGTACCATACAATCTTTTTGGCCGGTGATACTGTTATGTTGCGGTAGCTGAGGAGTACAGGTAAAAAAGGCAATACACCAGAGCAGTTGGAATCTATGAGATTGCAGTACCCTGACTAACCACCACAACTAGAGGCAGCCGTGGAGCGTTCCTACGATGGTCCTAGACGCCTCGTCACAGCCTGAGAAACTAACTACACCTAAAGATAGAAATAGGAAAGCTATCTGCCCCGGAGCAGAACCCCAAAGATAATAGAAAGCCCCCAAACATATAATGGCGGTTAGACAAGAGGAAATACTGACACAGAAAGAAAATAGTATGAGCAAACGCTGGGGCCCAAACTATCTAAATAGAAAAGGATAGGAAGGGTACTTACTGCAATCCCAGAAAACCCTGAAAAACACCAACATACTAATTTCAAAATCACCTGAGATCACACGACCTCTACCACCTAAATTAGTTCTCTGGTGTAACAAAAACAGCAGCCACTGAAAAAACTGCAAAAAGCAAAAGTACAAAACACAGTGGCTGGACTAAACTGAGAGGGCAAAAAGCCCCCGGAGGGGACCCAGAAGGCCCCCACAGAAGTGCAGGACAAAATGCAAAAATATAGCAAAAACACAAAATAAGAAATTGTCTTATCTGATAGCAGGAGATGCAGACACGACACAGCAGGCTACAAGGGAAACTGGAAAGAAGGATTCAGACCAGAACAATTGATCACCGGCAACCCTGATGGGAAAATGATTCCCTTAAATAAGACCAATCAGTAACACCTGATTCCCAATCCTCACTAGTACCGCTTGTAACCACCAGAGGGAGCCTCTGCTCAGAACTCATCTCAAACCATTCACAACACTCTATATAATGTCTTTTTGAGCGCTCAGAACGAAATGAGGACTGTCCACACGAAAGTGTCAGTATAACAGTTCGTCAAAGACATACATTTATTATTCATTCAAGGTTTTATACGTTTACAAAAAGGGCTGGTTAGTCAATTAACATACAATTAAAAGCTGCTAGATTATTGGCTGTTCTAGTGTAAATATGATAATTATGATAATCATGATTAAAAGAGCTGAAGTTGCAGAATTATTGTTTATATTCTTGTGACCTAGTTGTCTTGCATAACTATAATGTAAACAACAGATATCTAATAGGACTTTTTGTACTTCATGCATTTGTTCCTTTACGAAGGCCTCTTATGAAGGCCAGATTTCTTTAAAACGACTGATTATAGCTGGCCTAGAAATATGTGAGCACAGGGTTTTTTTTAGCAAGTGAGATCTATCTAACTGTGAACTGTGAATACATATATGTGAATATACTTTGAATATATGGAATACATATATATTTCCATGACAGTCCCCCCTTAGATACCACTTGCCCTAAAAAACCTGCTCCTGGCCCAAGCGCTGCAACTCTTTTGTTCTGCCTGTGAGTTGAGACACCCCTAGCGCATGTCTCCCCCACCGAATATAGACTTTTCGCAAATGGGCGGTCAGGAGGACTGTCCCTGTCGGGGGTTTATGTGTTTGCAATCATAGTCTCCTTATTTGATAGGATGTTTCATCAAGGATGTGTATTCTCAGTCTGGAGGTAGTTCGGAGATCTGGTCAAGCCAGGCAGTTCCATCCGGACTGGTGCGAGGTCCAAGATGGTGAGTGGCATCAAATTGGTTGTCTCCTGAACAGTTTTTTCCATTTTCCTGCGGATACAAGGAATAACACAGCAACCAGTAATTAATGCAAAAATGAGAACCCCCATAATGGCTGTCCCAACCTGTGCCAACATTTTCTGCCACCCACTCATCCACCCAAAGTATCGATCCCATGGGTCAGTGACACCTGAGTTCTGTTTCAGTTCCTCTGATAACTCATTAAGTTTCTGTATTGCCATTGTGACTTTACCATTTGGGCCAGTGTTGTCTGGGATGTAGGTGCAACAGGTGTCTTTGATCATTTTGTAAACACCTCCTTTCTCAGCTAGAATCATATCCAAAGCCATTCTATTCTGGAATGCCATAATGGAAATGGGGCCTAACTGTGCTGCCAAACCTTTTACAGCATCTATGGTGAAGTTAACAAATCTCTGCTGGTTATAATAGATGTAATTTATCCAATCAACATTTTTGTTTATAGTGACTCAAATCCTGCTTTAACTTGGTTTCTGGCCTTGAACTCATCAGGTAGGTCATCTGGTCATCTGTCTGGTCAGTCAGAGCATCCACGACATCCTTCATGGCTTAGGTGTCTCTCCTGGTGCGGGAGCTTCCTTGCAATGCGATACGTGGATTCAAACAGGCTTTCCCTCTAGTTACACAGAGGTTGATGTCATCTGGGGCTCTTGGACAGGATCATCAAATCTGGCAGTGAGGAGAAAAACTCGAGAATGGACATTAGTTTTTGACCAATTCAATTACATAAGTGTTATGATTTGGTAGCTGAGGAGAGCAGGCAAAAAAGGCAATACACCAGAGAGGTTGGAATCTATGGGATTGCAGTACCCTGACTAACCACCACAACTAAAGGCAGCCATGGAGCGTTCCTACGTTGGTCCTAGACGCCTCGTCACAGCCTGAGAAGCTAACTACACCTAAAGATAGAAAAAGGAAAGCTATCTGCCCGGAGCAGATCCCCAAAGAACATAGGAAGCCCCCAAACATGTAATGGCGGTTAGACAAGAGGAAATACAGACACAGACAGAAAATAGAATGAGCAAACGCTGGGGCCCAATCTGTCTAGATAGAAGAGGATAGGAAAGGCACTTACTGCAACCCCAAAAAACCCTGAAAAGTACCAACTCTACTAATTACAAAAACACCTGAGATCACACGACCTCTACCACCTAAATTAGTTCTCTGGTGTAACAAAAACTAAACAGCAACCACTGAAAAAACTGGAAAAAGCAAATGAACAAACAGTGGCTGAACTAAACTGAGAGGAGCATAAGCCCCCGAAGGGGACCCGGCAGACCCCCACAGAAGTGCAGGACAAAATGCAGGCACCAAAAAACTAAAAGAAGAAAATGTCTTATCTGTTAGCAGAAGATGCAGGCACGAAACAGCTTTTCTGGGTCTCTGGGAGTGTGCCTTACGCTAAACAGTGCAATTAGGAGTGTGTCATGCCATGGTTTGCGTGTCTCTTGGGCAATTTTTCAGCATTCTATTCTTAAGTGTTTCATTCAGTTTTTTCTACCTTCCTGCTGCTCTGGGGGTGGTAAGGAGTGTGTAGGCCTAAATCTGACCCTACTGCTAATCGGGTCTTGTGTGTCAGATTTGCTGTGAATGCGGGTCCCTGATCACTTTCTATCATTTCTGGAACCCCGTATCTGCACACTATTTTCCGAAAGTAGCTTCGTTGCAGTAGTCTTTGCTGACTTGGAAGGCTTCTGTTCATCTTGAAAATACTTCTTTTGACCACAATGGCGTATTTGAATCCTTCACTTGGCGATATCTGGATGTGGTCTATCTGGATCCTTTGAAGCTGGTAGAGTGGTCTTTCCAGATGAGGTGAGGGGGTCTTTCTTCCATACGTCCAGGCTTGAATTTGCCGCAGGTCAGACAGCTGCTGGTGAGTTTGGCTGTTAGGGTGGAGATCCCTGAAGCGAAACAGTAAGCACCAATCAGATCATTCATCTGTGTCTTTGATATGTGGATGTGGGTCCATGTACCCATTGGACCACCATAGGGTGCATACTTTGTGGTAGGCAGAGTTTGAAGTCTGTTATTGATAGCCTTCCTTCTTCACGTGTTGCTTTTTTTCCATTCAGCTCTTTTCCTTTTGGAGCTTGGTCTTGTAACTTCTTGAGCAGATTCCAGGACGTCTCTTTGTCAGGTTTCTTGTCTTCAGTCGTCATGTAGTAGCCGTCCGGCTCTACGACCTCTCCCACTTCTCCATGTTGTCTTCCTTTGGCTGCTTCTTTGGCTGCCATGTCCGCCATGTTATTGCCTCACGCCTCTTCTGTTCTCAGTTTTCCATGCACTTTGATTTTTCAAATTGCCACCATTTTGGAAGTTTGAGTATACCCAGTAGGTCCCTGAAGGCTCCATGATGCTTCACGGTTGTCCCGTTTGCTGTGATGAAGTCCCTTGTAGCCCAGATGGGTCTAAAGTCGTGTGCTATGCCATGCGAGTACCTGTAGTCCGTGTAGATGTTTGCAGTCTTGCCTTCTGCCATCTGGCAGGCCTTTGTCAGCGCTATCAATTCTGCTTCCTGGGCTGACAGGCTAGGTGACAGACTTCTGGACCACAGGATTTCTTGATTGCTGGTCACTGCACTTCCTGTGTTGAAACTTATTCTGGAGCCATCCAAGTATACCCCCTTGGGAGTGGGAGTAGAGTGGCCGGGCTGAGGACTGTAGGTCTGGAGACGGTGACATTATGAGACAAAGGCAATAGAGGCGCCACAAAGATGCCTGGCGGTGGAGAGATTACTGTTGGTTGAGCTTGATTGAAGATTGCCAAGATGTCATGTGGAGTGAGAGTTTCCAGTGGCTGTCCAAGAGTGATTTCAGCAACCTTGTCCAGGAGGGTGTGTGCTGCAGATACTGCCATCAGGCAGGAGGGTGCTCTTCTTGCAACTGGATCCAAGCGGGCTGAGAGGCAGCCTAAAAGTCTCTGTTTTCCCCCGTGAATCCGTGCCAGGACTCCAGTAGCATGATCTTCTTTCTTCCATCAGGTAGACGGAAAGACTTTTCATAATCAGGTAGGCCTGGTATTGGCGCTGAGACTGTGGAGTTCTTCCAATCTCCTGAATGGGTTGAAGGCTGCGTCTGATAGAAGGAGCGGGGTTGCGTTGATGCAAGCGCACAGAGGCTGCATTAGGACTGAGGCATCAGGGATCCAGATTCTGCAATATGACACTAGACCAGGGAAGTCCTGCAGCATTCTTGGAGTTGTTGGGGGAGCCATCTTCTCCACAGTGGTCTTCCAGTCTTTTGACATGTGTTTCGTCTGGTGGGCAATACAGTGTCCCAGGGATGTAACTTGCTTCTGGCATCACTGGACTTTGTTCTTCCAGACCTTGCGTTGCTGTTCTTCCAGGTAGAGTAGGAGAGATAAGGAATAGGCTGTGCAGGTGTCGATGTCAACCACACAAAAGAGAAAGTCATCCACGTGTTGTAGAAGAGTGACTCTTGCATATTCTGCAATCCAGTTGACGAAGATGGAGGACATTGTCTTGGTGAAACTTGAAGGGCTTGTTTTGAGCACCTTGAGGCAACATTGTCCATATGCACTGCACTGGTGCGTGAAAGCAGGCCTCCAGGTGGAGGGGAAACACTGAAGAAGGTACTGGCCAGGTTGATCACCGTGAATACCGTTGCGGTGACTGGGACTCTTGAGAGCAGAGTGTGATGGTTCAGCACTGTTGGGGTTTCAAATACCGTAGCCTCTTTCGCGGCCTCCAGGCCTTGCACCATTCTGAACTCAGTGGGGTTTACAGTCTTTTTCTTCACTGTGGAAAGCTGGGATTGATTCCCATGGGCGAGGCAGCCCAGTTTGGCCTTGTCCTTCAGTATGCAGCAGGGGACTCCCATCTGCTGGTGCAGAGCTGGCGGGAAAACAAGCCGTCTACTAGGATCCACATCATGAGAGATGACGACCAGCTGGCTTTCTTGTTCTCCACCAAGACAGTTACTGTGTTAGCACCTGTTCTGGTCACAGGGGGTCTTCTTGTTGGGACGTCTCCTTAAACGGCTGCTTTTTTCTCAGCACGGGCCATCAGTAGTTTCTTTTTCTCCAGCTCGGTCTCAGGTCAGTATTTGTGCACAAGTTTGAAGAGCTGAGTGGCCTTTTTCCGGTCTAGGGCCTGGGTGAACTGGTTGATTGCAGGGGGCACCTCCTGGTGCTTGCAAAAGATGAACCTCTGGCGTTAGAGCTGGATGAGGTGTTGCCATTCCATGAAGCGAGTAGAGTCCTTCTTGAGTTGAATATCCTGGCCAATGTCAAAGTTCTCAGGCCGTCTTCTTAGGCGAGCTCACTTAGACCTTCAGTTGGTCAGAGACATCTTGACCCTGGGTGATGGAGTGGTTTTTCTGGTACTATGTCCAGCACCTCCTGTGATAGGTCTGCAGTGTGGTTGTTTGAGGTACCTGTTTCTTCTTGGGTCAGGGGTGAAGAAAGTGTAATGGTCCCATCTTCCTGGAACACTCTGGTCGCTTTCAGCTTCTGCAGTAGGTCCACTCCCAATAGGTTGAGGGTGCAGGTTTTTTACACAACAAACCGGGACATGATGGAGTGTTCTGGCTGAGTCCACACGCTCAGGGGCTTCATAATCTGGAAATATCTGACTTGACCATCAATTCCCATGCAGGAAGCAGAAGATTCTGATAGGTAGGTGAGGTTGCGGATTTCCACAAGAAAAGATATGACTACGCCATCCACTCTCAGGATATTGGTCCCACTGGTGGGGTTCCTTGTGGACTTGGTGTGCTCTTGTCCTATGGACGGGGTTCTTCACTGCTTTCTGTGTTTCTTCTTTTCTGGGTGAAGTCAGTGTTCTGCACTTGTTCCGGAAATGACCAAACTCGCCACAGTTGTAACACTTGACATTCCTTCTGTCCGGCGGGACTCAATCCTTTTTGCTACTGTGAGCAGGGTATCCATTGCTATTGACGTGTACTCAGGCCTGGCTGCTACCAGTGGTTTCCTGATTGGTTCTCTCAGTCCATGCACAAAAGCCTGTGCCAACATCCGTCTGTGTGTCTGATCATGGGTAATGAGGCCCAAATCTTGAAACACTTGCATTACTCTGTCATGGAACTTCTCCACAGACTCTGTCTTGTCTTGACTCGTGACATGTAGGCTGAGAGTTTGTCCTGTCAGTCTGCTTTTGGCCCATTCTCTGAGTTGCTCAATTAGCTTTGGTCCTGTCTCCCAGGCATACGCATCTAACTCTGTTGGAAGCTTGAAGTGTTCTCTCATAATTGGCCAGAATGCATCTCCTGCTTTTATTTCCATTACGGTCCAGAGATCAGTCCAGGCTGCTGCATACGTTCGCTGGATCTGCTGCATTTTTTGGCAAAATGGCATGGGGTGTATCCCTGGGTCTGGCAGCATACTGATCACCTGGCTTGGGATGAAGGGCTCATAGGATGGTGCCTCTACCTGTCCCTGCTCTATTGGTGCTTGTGTGTTTTCTTCCCTAGTATTGGGCAGCATGTGTGACGTTGCATCTTCATCTTCATCAGATAAGAAGTGACATGGTGTACTTGGTGCATACACTGGGTGAGATTTGGGCTTTAAAGTTGTCTTGCTGCATGGGGATTTCCCACTTCCTTGCTGAGGCTGCGGTGGATCAGTGTCATGGTTCCATGCTAGCAGCCCTGTAGCTATACCACTCCCCTGTGAAGCCCTAGCAGTGGACTGTTGTGTCTGGGGGCTACATGTAGCGTTTTGTGTAGGGAGATCTGTACTTTCTTCTCCTGATATAATGACTGGCAATGTTTGTACTGTGCTTGGGATAGACAAGGTGCCCTGTGCTGGAGACACTGAATACAGGGACACCACATTGCTTGGATTGGGCGTTGACCCAGTTGATGACGAAGTAGAAAAAAGAGGAAGAGAAGGGAGGTGTGAGGGAGGAGCGAGAGAAAGAGGAGGGGAGGGAGAGAAGAGTGAAAGGGGGAAAAGAGAGAAAGATAGAGGAGAGAGAGAGAAGAAAGATGGAGGGGGAGAAGTAGAAGAAGATGAAGAACAAGATTTGAGAGTTGGAGAGGAAGAGATAGAAGAAGAGGAAGATGAAGAAAATGGATGTGTCAGAGATGTGATGGAGGGAAAAGAAGGAATGAGAGGGATGGCAGCGAGGAAAGAGGAGAAAAGTCTGAAGAAGAAAGAGAAAGGGACTGAGAGAAGAAAAAGGAGAGGGTGTCCCCCTGTGACTCTTGAGAGGGGATGGTTGAAACAAAAATGCCTTCTCCCTGTGGAGAGAGGCGGGGAGCATTTTTCCCTGTACAAGGCTCCTTACTCAATGAAAGCAGCCTACACCTGTCCCGTGTCTCCACATGATGGACATGTGATGTGTGTGACTCTGAATTCTGCTCTTGTGACATGTCAGTGATCTTTTTCTCACAGATGATTTAACACCTTTTCAAACTTATTCACATAAAAAAAAAAAAAAAAAATTTCCTCGCCGAATGCCCGACGGGAGGGGCTACTCAGACCACTGCGTAGTTTGTGTCTGCTCTCTCCCTCAGCCTGTAATTCTCCTTATCTATGTGACCTTGTTCTAAAGCAAGCTTGTAGAAAAAAAAAATGGCTGGAGAAATAAAGCTCTAAAATAAATTGCTTAGAGAAAAAATCTCTCCAAAATCATTTAAAAATGTACTTAAAAGAAAAATTTTAAAAACAAAAGTTAGATTTAGTAAAAAAACTCTAGAAAAAGAAAACAAAAAAAAAAAATAAATTCACCAAAAAGGGGAGTAAAGAAAAACCGTATTAATCATAAAACTCTGAAAAACAATCCTTGTTACTAAAACAGCTAATTAAAAATCTCTGGAATGTCAGCTGGCTGCTTCCCCCCTCCCTTCCTTATATCTCTGCTTGCTGTCTCTATAGCCACTGAAATCACGTATCAAAAAAAAAAAAAAATTATTATTATTCCTCAGAATAGCAAAAAAATGAGTATAGTTCAGTCTGAATGCCTGAGAATTTTCACATTAAAACCTGTAGCCAAAAAAACTAGCTTAAAAAATAAAAATCAAAGCCAAGAAACAGAATGCCTGATAACGTGATTAGCAGAGGAGGGGGGGTCAAAGGGGTTTTCTCGCTGCTGCAGCCAGCACACTGCTCTGAATGAGTTACTGACAGAGCGCACGGAGATGTGATTTAAAGCGACAGTACCTGATACAGACAATGAGACAGACACCCGGGAGAATACGAATCCCTCTTTTGATGATCTGTGACACATACAAGCTGCTCTGGTAACTGATAACTCACCAATTGCACTGAGCGCGGTGAGGCTCAAGGTTCTATCGCTCTGTACGTACGCCCTGGCTGGTGCGCCGGTCACAGTAATCTGCAATAGCCTTCATCAAAATTCTCACTATCCACGTCTGATTTGACTGGGATGGCCTCCTGGTGCGTGGACAATTATTGTGAGAACTTATCCAAACAAAGCTTCTGCCCTTCACGTCTGATTTGACTGGGATGGCCTCCCAGTGCGTGAAAGTTTACTGCAGAAACTTAACCGAACAAAGCCCTCGCTTCCACAACTGGATTTTTTGGGATAACCTCCCTCCAATGTGTGAAGAATATCTGCGTGGACTTATCCAAAACAAAGCTCCCGCCCTTCACGTCTGATTTGACTGGGATGGCCTCCCGGTGCGTGAAAGTTTACTGCGGGAACTTATGCAGCAATTGTCTTTTGCTATACAGCCCCAGAGATCAGCAAGCAAAAACACAGTCACTGTTCCAACTTTCTCCCGGTTCACATAAAACATGAAACATACAGCACAGCAGCAAACAACTCGGCTTATATCCCAGGGCTTTTGGATAAGGGTATGGACTTTTTACACAACCTGGGAATGCGGTGATGACCACGTCCGACCGGCTGGAAGTGTAGGCTAGGACTAGGCACAGGGAACATTCAGGTAAGATGACAAAGTTTTCTTACCTTACTGATGGAGCTGCAGTCTCCGTCCCGTGTGCCAAGGCCAGGGCCAACACCCCCGTCTCTCCGGTCGGCCGGGTCCTCGTGCGTTTCGTCCAATGCCCGCGTGCAGGCGCCAACTGATATGGAAATTTAATTAGGATAAAAATATCCTGTGTTTGCTGCTTGCCATGTCCAAATCTCTATATAATGTCTTTTTGAGCGCTCAGAACGAAATGAGGACTGTCCACACGAAAGTGTCAGTATAACAGTTCGTCAAAGACATACATTTATTATTCATTCAAGGTTTTATACGTTTACAAAAAGGGGCTGGTTAGTCAATTAACATACAATTAAAAGCTGCTAGATTATTGGCTGTTCTAGTGTAAATATGATAATTATGATAATCATGATTAAAAGAGCTGAAGTTGCAGAATTATTGTTTATATTCTTGTGGGCCTAGTTGTCTTGCATAACTATAATGTAAACAACAGATATCTAATAGGACTTTTTGTACTTCATGCATTTGTTCCTTTACGAAGGCCTCTTATGAAGGCCAGATTTCTTTAAAACGACTGATTATAGCTGGCCTAGAAATATGTGAGCACAGGGTTTTTTTTTAGCAAGTGAGATCTATCTAACTGTGAACTGTGAATACATATATGTGAATATACTTTGAATATATGGAATACATATATATTTCCATGACAGGGGGAGGGGGATAATGGTTCTCTGGAACAGAATGTCCCTGACCTACCTGTGTCCCGTGGCAATTTTGGGAGTGAGCAATTGCGAGACCCCACTCTTAAACATGCCAGGGAAAATATAACTGTTCTGAATGAGATCCCACAAGAGCCCGGCTCTGATGAAAGATTTCCCCATTTTGCCATGAACAATGACCTGCTATATAGGGTTACTAAGGTAAAGGGAGAGGCCGTGAGTCAGCTCCTGGTACCTAAGCCATATAGAAGTATGGTGCTAGGTTTGTCACATAACCATGTGCTTGGTGGGCACCTGGGGATGGACAAGACCCAGGAAAGAATCCTCCAGAGGTTTTACTGGCCAGGGGTTTATCGAGATGTGGAGGATTATTGCAAAACCTGCCCCAAGTGTCAGATAAATGCTCCGGTTTCTCACTTCCCGCTTCCGGTTATAGAGATACCATTTGAAAGGGTAGCGATGGACTTGGTAGGTCCTATTGTGAAATCAACCAGGGGGCACCAATACATACTAGTGGTGCTTGATTATGCAACCGGTACCCGAGGCTGTCCCTTTAAGAAATATGGCATCAAAAATATTTGCACGGGAACTCTTTCATATGTTTTCCAGGACAGGAATCCCTAAAGAGATCCTCACGGACCAAGGCACACCTTTTATGTCCAAGGTGATGAAGGAGCTGTGTAAGTTGCTTAAAATCTCGTACATTCGAACATCCGTGTATCACCCACAGACGGATGGGCTGGTTGAACGTTTTAATAAAACGTTTAAAACATATGTTAAAGAAAGCAGTGGAGAAAGATGGTTCGGACTGAGACTACCTGTTACCCTACCTAATGTTTTCGGTCAGAGAGGTGCCCCAAGCCTCTACGGGGTTTTCTCCCTTTGAGTTGGTATATGGTCGGCACCCGCGGGGCTTGCTAGACATAGCCAAGGAAGTATGGGAGACCGAGGCAACCCCATACAAGAGTGTTATAGAGCATATTGACCAGATGCAAGATAGAATTGCTAAGATTATGCCATTGGTTAAGGATCATCTGCAGAGAGCCCAAGAAGCTCAAAGCAGGATATATAATCGGTCAGCAAAAATTAGGACTTTCAACCCCGGGGATCGAGTCCTAATCCTAATTCCCATGGTGGAAAGTAAGTTTTTGGTCAAGTGGCATGGCCCATACAAGATAGTACAGAAAGTGAGCGAGGTCACCTACAAAGTACACCAACCCGGGAGACGGAAGCCCTACCAGGTCTATCATATCAACCTGATCAAGCCCTGGAGGGACAGAGAGTCATTATTGGCCTCGGGTGAAGTAGAGAAAGGGTTAAAACCACCTCTACCTCCTGTGATATATAATTGGTGAGACATTGTCCGTACACCGAAAACAGGAAGTACGGGAGTTTCTGCAGAAAAATCAGCAGAGGTTTTCAGACTTGCCTGGCCGGACTTCTCTCGTGAAGCACCATATCGAGACCGAGCCTGGTACTAAGGTCAAGCTGAAGCCATACAGGATACCGGAAGCCCGCAGAGAGATAGTCTCTACTGAGATCAAACGGATGCTAGCCCTCGGCGTCATTGACGAGGCCCAAAGCGAGTGGTGTAGCCCGATTGTCCTGATCCCAAAACCTAATGGAACCTGGAGGTTTTGCAATGATTTTAGAAAGTTGAACGACGTGTCAAAGTTTGATGCATACCTGATGCCACGGGTAGGCGAGCTAATCGAGAGGTTAGGGGGCGCCTGTTATATTACAACCCTCGATCTGACAAAAGGGTACTGGTAGATACCCCTGTCTGATGAGGCAAAAGAAAAAACAGCCTTTGCAACCCCTGACGGCTTGTTTCAGTATCTTGTGATGCCATTCGGGTTGCATGGAGCCCCGGCTACCTTTCAGAGGCTTATGGACCTGATCCTGCGCCCGCATCAAGCCTATGTGGCTGCCTATCTGGATGATGTGGTAATTTTCAGTTCCGATTGGAAGAGCCACCTCGCTAAGGTGCAGGCCGTCTTAGACTCGATAGGCAGAGCTGGGCTGAACATAAACCCAGAGAAATGTGCCATTGGCCTAGAAGAGGCCAAGTACCTGGGCTACGTCATTGGCAGGGGGTTGATTAAGCCACAAGACAATAAGTTAGAGGCGATTCAGAACTGGCCTACACCCCTCACAAAACGACAGATCAAAGCGTTTCTGGGAATCACTGGGTACTATCGCAGATTTGTACAAAATTTTGCCTCCATTGCTGCCCAGTTGACCGACCTGACAAAGGGTGGGAAGTCAAAAATGGTAGTTTGGAATCCGGAGGCAGAAAAAGCATTTCAGTCTTTGAAAAAGGCTTTATGTCAAAGCCCAGTTCTGGTCACCCTTAATTTCAGTGAGGAGTTTCTTGTTCAAACTGGTGCCTCTAATGTGGGGTTAGGGGCGGTTTTGTCGCAGGTCGTGAAGGGTGAAGAGCACCCGGTCATGTATCTGAGTCGGAAACTGACACCGGCTGAACAAAATTATGCCATTCTGGAGCGAGAGTGCCTCGCAATCAAATGGGCGCTGGACTCGCTACGTTATTACCTCTTGGCAGGAAATTTAAATTACAGTCAGACCATGCTCCTCTGGCATGGATGCAGCAGAGCAAGGAAAGGAATGCCAGGGTGACAAGGTGGTTTCTTTCGCTTCAAGAACTCAATTTCTCGGTAGAGCATAGGCCTGGGAGGTTACAGGGTAATGCTGATGCCTTGTCCAGAGTTCACTGTCTCTTTGGAGTTGTTGACCAGCCCTCCGGTCTGGAGAAGAGGGGGGGGATATGTGAGACAGTGCGGGGGTGCGTACTGGATGGGGTGTATATCTCGCCCAGGTTTCTTAGCTGGGTGGCATAAGTAATCTGTACGACGTTCACTCCACTCCCCATCCAGTACAGGCTTGCAGCTCAACCCTGAGTACACACAGCTGCCTAATTAAGCAGCCAGAAATAGGTGGTAGAGTTACACAGACAGAGCTCTCAGTCTGAATCTGGCTTCAGACGCTGCTGGAGTCTCCTGGAAGCCAAGCTCTGGTAATTATAAGTCTGTGTTGTTGTGGCCAGGCTGTTAGAGTCTAGACCACGGTAGTGAGGGAACTAACTGTGTCTAGTTAGCAGCCGGCCAGGCTTAGGATTTTGTTTTATGGTTTTGTTTTATGTTTTGTTGCTGTGGACTTTAATAAAAGCTGGTTGACACCAGTTTGCACCAGTGCTGCTGTCGGTGATTGGACTCTTTATGCCACTCTGTCTACCCGAGACGGCGATCCCAGAGCTATATACCCCCTGAACTGGTTACACCCCGTATTCTTTTTTAAAAAACATTGGCAGCAAGGCCAGCCCTGCTGAATAGCCATGTGCACCCCATCACACCTTGGAACCCACATACTGCATGGGCCCAGTAAAATCCACGTGACCATATTCCTTTTGTACTCGCATACACTTTTGTTTACACAGTGACAGCAATGTCTGCCCTGCTGCAAAGTTATATGCACCCCATTACACCTTGGAACCCACATACTGGATGGGCCCAGTGAAATCAACTACAACATATTTATTTTGTACTCCCGTACTCTTTTATTTTTAAACATTGGCAGCAAGGCAATACTGGATGGGCCCATGAAAATCCACTCCACAATATTTATTTGGTACATCCAGAAGTAGCCAATGATAGACATAAAAGGTCTAAGTTAATCTACCCAAGTGATGAATAATGGGGCTTCGGTGCAAGATTTTCAACATATCAAGGTAAATGGCATTTGCACACCAAAAAAATTAATTACTCCTCCATGCAATGTGTTCGTTTTCTGAACAGAAACACTTGAAGATCTTTTTTTTTTTCAAATGTTAGTGTATCAGATAAAGAAAATAACGTGGCTTCACTGAAATCGTCTTCTGATGGCAAAGAAAAGCATTCAGTGAACTTTGAAACTGTAGGTAAAAATTGTACATTGCAAGATGGTGGATGTTACACAAGGCATGGTTCCAAAAGATTATTTTCAAATGTCAGAAAAGTGCGTTCTTCCATACCAATTACATTTCTCAATGTTCAAATAAAAAATCACATAGAAAATCACACAGAGTTAAGGAGAACTGACTGCAAGGAAAAAAAAGGAGAGAATCAGCATCTCTTCCACCAAAACTTGACAACGCTTCAGTGTT